>BMAV01013073.1:57500-62680 GCA_019973955.1 Trichonephila inaurata madagascariensis
GAAAAGGACGGGCAAAAAAAAAAAAATGGTTTACAAAGTGCACGTGGGAAATATCAAGTTAAAATTAATAAGTCAAAATTAAAAAAATTACTAAACGTCATCGACCAAAATGGATGGGAAAAAAATGTGAATAATCTCGTTTCATCTTCGACAATTCACAACAACAAAGTCCGAAAAGGAAAATTAAAAATTTTCAAGTTTTGTGCACGTTTTACTATAAAAGAGAAATGTGTGATAAATTAAAAAGTGCAACACTAGCAGAAAAAAAATGAATATGGGCACCAAAACACTGAATTGAAAATATACTACGCTAAAACACTTAACAATTTTTCAGAAATATTAAAGATATTTCAAACTTTAGAATATGGTCCTTCTAATGGTATATCAAAAATTAAATAACTTTTGTTGCTATTTGTATAAAGAAGCTTCAAAACACAAATTCTGGATTGCCCGTTTTGATTTAAGGTAATATGGTCACAATTTTGCCGGAAAAATGGGCTGGTTGCATTATAAAAAGACAAGGGAAACTGATAGGAAGTAAAGCTAAACCTCTTTGCTATTGAACGCATTGTATCACAAAATAATGTCCAAGTTTTTCTATAAATTAAAAATAATTAAATGGTGAAAATCAGATAAACTATTAAATTAATACAAATAATTACAAACAAAGAAAAACACACACAACACCTAATAAGAACTGGCACTTATATCATAGGCTACACTTATTACCATAGGAGCAACTCTCTAACTTGACACATTCCTTAATGGAACCACGACGAACAAGAGCCACAACATTGCACCCATTCCTGTCCTTGATTTTCATCATAATAGTTAGCACCCCAAACAGGTCAAATGCAGGATGCAATGCGTTTTCTGTCACTTACTGTTGCTCTGCGTTTTGCCCCTACACATTCTTTATGATCTTCGTTGGCACCTTCTTAGAAACCAGACTTTCGGCAGTTAGCTCTCTTGTAACTTTCTTACGTCTTCTACGATTTCGGCAGGTTTTTTTTCCCCAAAACTGATGCTTCTGACTAGTGATAATCCAGTAGAGACAATTGATGAGCCATGTGCTGCTGTAACTTGGCCTAAAGTTATTATAAGGAAGAGGTTTGTGGAAGGAAGATTAACTCACAAAGGATGTGTGTAGGAAGAAAGGATGGGTTGGAAAGCATTATTTCATCAGATTTCGGTACTTCCCATTTTACCTTTAATCTTACTATCCATATTTGCTCTAGTGACATTATTCAATAGTTGGTGTTAATGCTTAATAGTTGGCATTAATGAAAGAAGAAAGAACGAAAGAACTTAGACTTTGGAGTAACGAACAATTATTTTTTACCATTATTTTTTGTATCACATTAAATGCTTTCAAAAGCTTTTACTTTTTGTATCACATTAAATGCTTTCAAAAGCTTAGACTTAAACTTACATTTTGAGCTCAAAATTTGAATCGTTGGGGGTGGTTAAGAAGTGCAAACGGAATTGTGTACAGGAGGTGAAATTTGAAACTCCCTTCCCTCTGAACAGAATTAAGTTATTCCCGATCTTGGTGTCGTAGACCAGGCAGCAACTACTACCTCCTACACGTAAAGTAAACGAGAGAGGGATGATAAAATTTAAAAAAAATTATTCATAATAGACATGAGCAACTTCTCTGCTCAAAATAAAAGAAACAATTTGATGTACGCACGTATTGCGAAATGAAATGAAGGTTGATGAATGTTTTACCGGGGTGAAAATGGTACACGCATGATTTTACGGAATCAAAAACTGCTCGAAAAGCGCTCTCACCAAAAGATGCGGGGGCCCCACCGCCAAGGGGGGAAAATTTTTTAAACATTGAAAACCCGGGGCATCCCCCCGGGATTTCGCCCGCTACGACGGGCAACCCCCCGCAACCAGGGCTTCGTCGGAGCCCGAGGGGGTTTGTTAAAACAAGACTCTTCTTTGGCCCCAGGGGAAAAGGAAAGTCTAGGCAGGAGAGGGGGGAGCTGCCGGATAAACCCACCGGAAAAACCCCTTTTCAATCCATCCCCCGGTTATGTTGATCCAATGCACTTCGCACATCTGGGGGTTTTGGAAAGGGCAGGCGCTCCATCAAGTTAAAAACCCACATACGACCCTTTTTATGTTGGCGGGCCCATTTTTTACAGAAAACCCCTTAATTTTTACTTTTACAATTAGAAACCAACAGTTAAACCCTTTGGTGATTTATCTTTTTGCATGAAAATTGGGGTTTTTATAATCGGGTATTTTGCGGGAAAAAAATTGCTAAACCCCCTGTTATAATAATTTTTTATTTAATTTTGTCACCCCTCTGTTTTACGTTTAGTGGGTAGTAGCTGCTACCCATTCAAAACCGAGAATGGGAATAATAACTGAATAAATGGAAAACCAATTTTCCAGAATTTGGGAGTTAAAATTTTCCCCCCTTGAACACAGTTGAGTTTTCCCTATTTAAACCCGCTTCCCAACGACCAAATTTGGGTTTTTCCAAAAATTTAAGTTTAAGTCTGTTTTTAAAAAATTTAATGTGATAAAAAAAACAACAAAAAAAGGTAGTTGTTCGTTACCCAAAGTCTAAAGCCCCCTTTATCGACTTTTTTATTTTTATTTTAAAAAACCCTTATTTTTCAAGAAAATATTTTGAAAAAAAGAAAAATTTTTTTGGGAAAAAACCCAACAATTTGCCCCCTTTTTTCCCGTTTTTTTATAATCATTTGAAATTAAAGGCCCCTTTATTTTCCCTTGGGAAAACGTTTGGGACCCAAGTTTCCTATTCACTATTGTTTGTCTTGATTTTACTATCCCCCCTTTTAAAGTTTTCCCGAAGAGTTTAGAAAACCCCCTTGTAAGGGGGGGTTTTTTTGGGGCGGGGACGCGGCTAAAAGGATGAAAAATCTTTTGTAAGAGAGAGAGAAATTTTTTAGGGTTTTAATTTTAAAACCCCGCCGTCGATTCTAAACTTAAGCCAACTCAATTAATTAAGTGAATAGCCAAGCTTACCTTACTTTTCCACAGGCCGAGAACGATGATGAGTGTCCGGATGGTTCAGTAAGTTCGTAGAAAAAATGAGTTTATAGAATAAGTCCAGAGAAGAAAAAAACCACACTTAAATAAATAACAAGCCAATATCGGAAGAACAAGTAGTAGCAATATTCTGAACTGGCGATTAAACCTTGTGGTTTCACGTGAGACAAAGTCCGTTGCCACACAGCTGCAACAGAAAATTAAAAAATTAAAAATTTTATTTTTTGGGTTACGGAAAAACGCGAGGGAAAAATTCGACAACCGATTTGGAAACCGTTTCCAACATACAAGAGATCAGTGATCTTTAAACCTTTTTTTTACATTAGTCGCGGATTATGATACAATCTAAATAAATACCACATTTAGTCAAATATAAGTAACCATCGATTCTAAGCCGCACCCTTAATTCTCAAAATGTTTTTGTGAAAAAATGTCATCGATGCCGATTGGTATTTGAAAAGATCTAATGTGGAAGTGTGACGGATGCTGAAATTTTAACTGTAAGGAGAGGGTTATTACGATTGTAAGCGTAAAGATTGACTTTGATTATTTTTTATTACAATTGGCATATGTTAAGGGTTAAAACCCCGTGAGGCTTCAAGGGGATCTTGTTTGAATTTGTTTGAGTTGGGAACCCGGGAAGTTTTAAATTTTAAAACTTCTTTTTAAGATAAAAAAGAATAAAAAGAATGTATTATCGAATAGTATTAGATCTTTATATCGTTCATGTTGATTATTTACTATTGAGATATTAAATTAAGTAAAAGTTGTGTTTTACAATGTCACCTGCTCATTTTCCTTTAAAAAAAGATTTTGGGCGCTGGGTTCCCTTTCGGAATACCAAAAATTTTTAGATTTAGAGAAAAAATATAATTTAATTTTATATGTTTGTTTTTCATTCATTTTATATTTTCCGTCTCTTTTCTTATTTTTGTAAAAGGACAAATTTAAAGGGGACACAAAAAAGAGATTTATTGTGAAATTTGGGGAAAAGAAGGAGTTAACAACTGTTTTAGTGACGTCATGCCACACACCTCCTATATTAATGTGGCCAGTATCGACTTAATCGATTACGCCATTGGGAGTACTGAATCATTGAGGGGACACATACAGCTGCATTCCGCCGGAAAAATGTCAATACTTTTTCAAACTTTCGATTCTTTCGACCCCTTTTCAGCAATTTTTTCCGGCCCCTTTTCCCCCTTTAAAAAAATGTTTAATCGGTTTTCATGCTTTTATGCTAAAGCACAAAAAGACTTTAACCTTCCCCCCCGATGTTTTTAAACGCTTGGGCAGCAAAAGCATTTAAATTTGGGCCGGGCTTTAAATACTTTCCCAAAATAGATCTTTCTGTGAACTTTATCCATAGAATTATTCCGAAAACTTTTATAATGAAAAATTAACCACAGTGTTTTCGAAGGATTTACTATTGCAGAGGATTTGCTTTATTCCTTTTTATCCCCCCCCCAATAATCCATACGCACGCCGCGGAAAACAGTGGATTTGGGGAGGAACCGTATAACTTTTAACTCGCAGTTAAGGGGAAATTATAAACCTTACAAATTATCGATAAGTGTTAAAGTTTTGTATATAAATTATGACAAGCCCCTGGAGTCACTGGTAATTATTAAACTTACCTAACTTAAAATTTTTTCAATTACTTATAAAATAATTGGGAAAATACTGATACATTTATAATGTATTATATTAGTATAAAGTGTATTTTTTTTTTTTACAAAGCAGAATGTATTTTGTTTGTTTATTTTTGAAAAAATAATTTTTAAAATAATTTTTGTTTTCGCCTTTTTTAAACCCGCCCCCTTTAGAGTTTTTCCCTCCCCCCAGGGCGCGTCCCAAAGTTGAGAAACGCTGGTCTAATATTAAAACTGAACAGCGAATCACCATCAAGTTTCTAAAATAAAATCATTTACAGAAACACTTCAATTGTAACTGAGGCTTTTGGAGATTAAACTTTGTTTCGTTCATGTGTGTTCGAATGGTATAAACGGTTTTCAAGGGAAAGGGACTGTGGGGAAGAATATGAACATATTGGGCGCCCAAGTTGAGAGATTTCAGATCAAAACATTGCCAAAACTCGTGATGAGTTCAGATGTGACCGAAAATTAATTTTTCGGCTTACATTGGAA
>BMAV01013074.1:0-35889 GCA_019973955.1 Trichonephila inaurata madagascariensis
TGAAAGTTTTGAAAAAGGTACACATTTTCAGTTTTGCGCAGACGTCCGATAGTTTGGCCTGACTCACGCAGACGCTCGTGAGAATGACAGATGTGATGTATATGATAGAGCGCAACATAAAGTAGACTATTTTTCAATTTCTACTATAATTTCACTCTCTCATATATATCTTGTTCAAATTTTCAATCGTAGATAAAATACTTTTTATTCATTCATTCAAGTTCAAATACATTTATTTTTTTTATTTTTTAAATTTCTGAGAATGTGTGTGTGGTTTCTTCTTTACTATACTATTTTCTTGCACTAATTAAATTTAATTAATGAATAAATAGTAACACACACAAAAAGAACAGTCCAATGCCATATATAGAAAGGAAAATGAAAAATTGGCAAGGAAAATTGCTTTCTATTTTGTAGCTTAACATTGTGATTCTGTCATATGTATTACATATTTGTATTAATTGTAACTATTTAATAAAAAGTAACTAAAATAAATTTTTCTTTTTGTTGGCCTAAGTATAGGAATTGACTTAAAAATTTATTTTTATATTACTTGTTCTAATGACATTTGTACTTCTAGAAATGGATGATGGAGGAAATAAATCTTTAATTAAATATCATTTTGCAATCTGTTCCTATTTAAAAATTAGAGAAAGGAAAAATAACATAACATTATAACTATTATTTAAAAGTATAACTTGCTTAAAATATATATTACTTAAAAGTAACGTATACAAAATTTAATACTCAAAGTGCATTATTATTGCATTCAATACATTATTACTTTTTGTAGGGGGCGATGAAAATTATGATTGAAAATTGGGTCGCCAGTAGTGAAAGTTTGAGAAGCACTGCTCTACTTTGAATAATTCTACTCAAACAGATGAAAATATAACAAAAATAAAATGTCAGCCTTTAAAATTACTTGAACCACTCCCTAAGACAAATATATCAATATCCACTGATATTTCCACATCATCTTCAACACAAGCCCAACTCGTGCCATCCACCACAGAAGTTACCGTCTCTGAACCTCAGCCACCTGTTCCTGTACCTAGTAATGTACTTTCCACCACAAACAATTTATCTGTCATATTTCACCCATCTTAAATATTTTATCGCCTTCTATACAGGCTTTTTATGTCGATGACTTGCAGATCAGTTGTGAAGGCTCGATATGCGATGATTTAACGACAGTTACAAACTGCCGTCAAAATATTTTAAAATGGTGCGACACCAACGGTCATAGTATTTCGGCCAGCAAGAAGAGTTGCTGCGCACTTTTGCCGCAACGGGGTATTCATCCGACCCCGAAATACACATCCGTGATGTACAAATTCCTGTAGTTCCAAACGTGCGATTCCTCGGAGTAATTTTCGACCACGGCTCACTTTCCTTCCGCATATTTTACAATTGCGGAAGAGATGTGAAAAATCTTTAAACCTCTTGAAGGTGTTGTCTAACACCTCCTGGGGGGCGGATCGAACATCATTACTCAGAGTGTATCAGGCAATCGTACTCTCTCGCATTGACTACGGATGTGTTGTATACGGATCAGCATGCAACTCTACTCTGAAAAAACTTGACCCTGTCCACCATATGGCATTGAGAATCTGCTCTGGCGCGTTTCGCACATCACCAGTGCAGAGTCTCTATGTTAACTGTAACCAGCTTCCTCTAGATCTTAGCTTTCAGACATGAAAAAAATCATCCAGCATCATATTTTAACAAAATGGCAGGAATCATGGAGTCAGCAGTTAGATAACAAACTGCACTCTGTGAAACCTGTCATAGAGTAGTTGTGATGCCAATGCGAAGAACTGATGTCAGATTGACTCGTCTTCGCATTGGTCATACTCGCTTCACACACAGGCATTTATTATTTGGTGAAAATGCTCCTGAATGTCCTTCATGCAAGGTCTTGTACACTGTGCGTCACATTTTAATTGAATGTCCAAATTTTAACAATCATCGCATCACCTTTTTTCATGCATCTAATTTAACCTTATCTGACTTGGTGGGAGAATCTCCCCACCAAAATATATTTGCCTTTCTTTTAAAAATTGGATCTTATATTTAATTTAACAAATTACCTTTAATTATTTTAACTTTCATTTTTATGTATGTGCATGCAAGCATGCACATATATATATTTGTATATATAATATATTTCATGTATATTTTAATATTGTTTTCATGTTTTAACGAATGTTTGGCGCAGCTTAGCCAAAATTGGCTCTTGCGCCATAAAAAACCCTACACTCACTCACACTCACTCACGCCAGCACCTCGAGAGTATACTACTGATGACGAAGACATGCTTTTTATATGACGTGGGGGAAAAACTTGAGCCAGATCCTTTTGATAAACCCCAAAATGTCAAAAAAAAGTTTTAAACAAAACCTCACACATATATACGCGCGTTAACACCAACCCGATTCAGGACAAGTAAAAGCTAATTTTATAACATGTATTGCCCGACTTTGTATTAAACAAAATTGTTCCATTCTCCTTTTTCCCAAATTTTTTTTATTTTAATATATATTAACTTGGTGGGGAACTCCCACCAAATTTTCTTTTAAATTTCTTGAAAACGTTTTTATGTGATTAGAAATTTTAACTTTTAGAACTGTATTGTCATTATTTTTAAATATTTTAAAAAATTTTAAAGGGGTTTATAAATTTTATTTTAACAAATGTTTAGCGCAGTATAGCCTAGATTGGCTCTTTTCGCCATAAAACCCTACTCTCACCACTCACCCCCCAGTGATCTTTTCCTCCCTTTCCCAAGGGGTTTACTGTCTTTGGAAAACATGGGCTTCACGAACCCAGGGTACCCTTTGTGAGTTTTCTATTTTCGGCCCTTCTCCTTGCCAAATTCAAATTTCCCTTTTCTTCCTTTCCCGTCTAGACCACAGACCTTTTACTAATAAAATGAACATTTAGCAATATTTGTTTTTCTGATGAAAAACTTAAGTTTTACTACTAAAATATTATGGTTTAGATTTTCTATTTGCGTCAATTTAGTTTTTTTTCGTATATTTCTTTAAATAATTTGAATATGTTTCTTTATTTGTTTTCAACTAACAACGTTGGTTTTCCGACCCGCATGTTTGCCGTGTGCGGCGTCCCGTAAGGAGGACCCCTCAGGGGGCTCACCTTCTTTAGGTGAGTACGGGTTTCACGCTCCCGAGGTGCCCTAGTGATCTTTTTCTCCTCCCAAGGGGTTTACTGTCTTTTGGGAAACATGGGCTTCACGAACCCAGGGTACCCTAGTGATCTTTCTCTATTTTCGGCCCTTCTTCTTGCCATTTAAATTTCCCTTTTCTTCTTTTCCCGTCTAGACCACAGACCTATAGTAGAAAATGAACTATGTTCAAATTTTGTTTTTCTGATGAAAAACTTACGTTTTACTTTCTAACATATTATGATTTACATTTTGTATTGAGTTAGTTTAGTTCCTTTTTCGTATATTTCTTTAAATACTTTGATTATGTTACTTTATTTGTTTTGATTAACAACGTTGGTTTTCCGGGCCCGCATGTTTGCCGTGTGTGGCGTCCCGTAAGGGGAAAATGGTGTTCTTGGGGGGTCCTTTGGTCCCTTTGCCCACGCCCCCAATATGGACCCCCCCGGGGCTTACCTCCTTTAGGTGAGTTCGGGTTTCACGCTCCCGAGGTACCCTAGTGATCTTTTCCTCTTCCTAAGGGGTTTACTGTCTTTGGTAAACATGGGCTTCACGAACCCAGGGTACCCTAGTGATCTTTCTCTATTTTCGGCCCTACTTGCCATTCACAAATTTCCTTTTTCTTTTTCCCGTCTAGACCACAGACCCATACTAAAAATGAACCTTGTTTCAAATTTTTTTTTTTTCTAGTGAAAAACATACATTTTACTACTAACAAATTATGGTTTATATTTTGTATTGAGTTAATTTAGTTTTTTTTTTCGTATATTTTTCTTTTGAATACTTTGATTATGTTTTTTTTTATTTGTTTTGACTAACAACGTTGGTTTTCCGCCCCGCATGTTGCCGTGTGCGGCGTCCCGTAAGGAGGAAAATGGTGTTTTTGGGGATCCTTTGTGTTCCCTTTGCCTCACGCTTCTCCGTAGGGAGATTGATGGCCAAAGGCCCTCTGCGTTCCTTTGGCCCACGCTTTCGCTGTGGACGGGTGGCAGGAGTGACCCGCCCTGTCAATCGGCTGGTAGTCCTCTTCGGTGTCCCGAAGAGACACTGCTGTAGGTTAGTGCTGCAGATGGGTGCGGGTTTACCTGTTGATCCTCACCCTGACTGTATCACTATCTTCTGCGTACTCCAGGTAAGCCCCCGTGCCTGGTTTTTGGCCAGTTGACCGGCACACTGCCTCCCTTTGTTGGACTCCGTGGTGGGTGGAGGCAGCCAGGACGAAGTGGTATACGCGTTATTATGGATCCCAGCTGCTGTGCCCGAAAGGCCTTAATTTACCCAAAATTAACATAGACGAAACTGCTACACATGCACGATTTTTAGTTTTATCTTTACCTAACAATGCCATGTCTCTGAAATCGCCATTTGCCATTCAAAAAGCTCTGATTGGAATAGGAGGTGAACCGAAATCTGTGAAACGTTTACGTTCCGGGGATCTTCTTATCGAAACTATATCTGCCCTACAAACAAAATCTTTTTTTCCTCACAAAAACATTTCTTGATTCACCAGTAACCATATCTCCTCATAAATCATTAAACACTTGCCGTGGTGTCATTTCCGAGCCTGATTTGTTGACAACCCCTGATGCGGAAATCCTTGATGGATTTTCTGGTCAGGGTGTTATTCAGGTAAGAAGAATAACAATAAAAAAAGACTCTACAATTATTCCCACCAAACATTTAATTTTAACATTTAATAATCCAAAACTACCAAACACAATAAAAGCCGGTTACTTGAACTGTAAAATCCGTCCCTACATACCGAACCCTCTGCGCTGTTTCAAATGCCAGAGGTTCGGTCATTCTCAAACTTCCTGTCGGGCAACTGACGTGCTCTAGATGTGATCTGTTGTCATTCTTTCCACAGATTGCAGTCTGAGCAGAAATGCGTCAATTGTTCACAATCTCATTCTTCCGACTCAAAGCTGTGTCCTAAATGGAAAACTGAAAAGGAAATTCAAATAATCAAAACCGATAAAAATATCTCGTATCCTGAAGCCCGAAAATTAATAGTCCCACAAATATCTCAAACATACGCACAAGCCGCTAAACACTCAACAGTAACCTCAACAACCCAAACAGATGAAAATATCACAAAAATAAAATGTCCACCATTAAAATTACTCCAGCCACTTTTATCCCTCCTTAAAACGAATACATTAATATCCACACCTGCTATTTCTAAATCATCCTCCTCAACTCAAGCACAACTCCCGCCTTCCACATCTTTTAATTACAGAGAGTGTCACAGCCTCAGTCACTAATTCCTGTGTCTGATGCCGTGGTTACCGCAACAAATAAAACGATCACCCCTATTGAACCAACTTCATCCATAATATCCACTTCCTCATCCAACTCACTTTCCACTGCAAATACATCTTTAGAAACTGAAACTCACCCTCTTACAACCTTTAATAAATTTACTGCACTTTTACCTGAAATTCAGCCATTAGTTCCTTTACCAGAGTCTGTCCCTACTACATCCAATAGTGAACCTTCAAATGCATCAGAAATCCCAAAAAGTGTAAAACAAAATTCAAGAAATAGAAAAAAAACGCCCAAAAGTACAGAAACCAGAAATAAAAAAAAAAAATGGCTCCACATAAACCCAGAAAGCCAGCACCTCAAGAATATACCACTGATGACGAAGACATGCTTGTATATGACGTGGAGGAAAACTTGACCCAGATCCTCTGGATAAATTCAATATGTAAAAAAATGTTTTAAACAACCCTTTCACAATTACATACGCGGTTAACACCAACCCGATTCAGGACAAGTAAAAACTAATTTTATAACAACAAGTATTGCCCGGGCTTTATAGCAAAACAAAATTGTTCCATTCTCCTTTTCCAATTGTTTCTTATTTTAATATATTGTTAACTTGGTGGGGTAACACCCACCACAATTTATTTGCTTTTATCATTAGAATAAGTTTTTATACATACTTTTGATATTTTAAATTTTACTGAGGAGACATTTTTAATTATTTTTAACAACATACTTAGTTTCAAATTTTACTGAATGTTTGGCGCAGTTTAGCCATATTTGGCTCTTGCGCCATAAACCCATACTCTCACTCACTCACCCAACCCGATTCAGGAAAAGTAGAAGCTAAATTTTTTATAACATGTATTGCCTGACTTTGTTTTAAACTAAACATGTTCCATTCTTATTTTTCATTTGTTTTTATTTTAATATATGGTTCGACTTGGAAGCTCCTACCAAATTTCTTTTTTTTATTTGAAAACGGTTTAATGTGATTAGAATTTTAACTTTTTTAAAAATGTATTATCATTATATTTAAAAAATATTTTATAAAATAATTTTTTAAATTTTATATATAACAAATGTTTGGCGCAGCATAGCCAAAATTGCTTTTGCGCCATAAAACTCTACACTCACTCACCACTCACCCCTGTCAATCGGTTTGGGAGTACCTCTTCGGTATCTCCGAAGAGACACTGCTGTAGGGGTTTGTGCTGCAGATAAGGGTGCCGGGGTTTTCCCGTTGGGTCCTCACCCTGGGCTGTATCACCATCTTCTGGGTGTACTCTGCAAGCGCCGTGCCTGGTTCTGGCCAGTTGACCGGCACACCGCCTCCCCTTTTTTGGACTCCGTGGTGGGTGGAGGCACGCCAGGATGAAGTGGTATACCCTTCTTTGGGATCCAATGCTGCTGTGCCCGGTAAAGGCCTGATTACCCACTCTCAACATTGACAAAGTTTCAACGACTGCCAGATTTTTTTACTGTCACTTGAAAACAATGAGATGTCAAAAAAAATCGCCCTTGCAATACAAAAAAGCTTTCCCCATAGGAATAGGTGGAGAACCGAAATCAGTAAAACGATTGGTTCCGGGGGGCTACTTATTGAAAAAAAACTCTGCTCTTCAAACTAAGTCCTTTCTTCTTGCTAAATCGTTTCTAAATAGTCCTCTAATGATAAGTTACCCACAAAACTTTAAATTCTTGCCGTGGTAAGAGTTTCCGAACCTGACCTGTTGACCCCCCCTGATGCAGAGATTCTGGATGGATTCTCTGATCAGGGGGGTTATTCAGGTCAGAAGAATCACTATAAAAAGATACAACAGTTATACCAACGAAACATATAATTTTAACATTTAGTAGCCCCAATCTACCCAAAAGTATTAAAAGCTGGATATCTGAACTGTAAATCCGTCCATACATTCCGAACCCTCTGCGCTGTTTTAAGTGTCAGAGATTCGGACACTCAGAAACTTCCTGCCGCGGTCAACTGACTTGCTTTAGATGTGCATCTGTTGGACATGCTTCCACAGATTGCAGTCTAGAGCCTAAAATGTATTAACTGCTCTCAACCCCATACTGTGATTCAAAAATATGCCCCAAAATGGAAAATAGAGAAACAAATACAGGAAATAAAAAAATAAAAATATTTCTTATCCAGAAGCACGTAAATTAATAGTCCCACAAATATCTCAAACATACGCTCAAGCTGCCAAATACTCAACTTAAATAATTCTACTCAAACAGATGATAAATATAACACTAATAAAATGTCCGCCTTTAAAATTACTTTTAACCACTCCCTAAAACAAATATATCAATATCCACCCTATTTCCACATCATCTTCAACGCAAGCCCAACTCGTGCCATCCACCACAGAAGTTACCGTCTCTGAACCTCAGCCACCTATTCCTTTTACCCTAATACACCTTTCCACCCCAAGTAAAACTTCATCATCCATGTCCGCTTCCTCATCCAACTCCACTACTCAACCCCCTTCTAGCTCTACATTAATAGAGAATATAAATTCAAAAAAAAAAGGAAGAAAATTCCCGGGATAGAAAAGAAGAAAAGGAGTGAGTAAAAACAGTTTTGACATAAATGACTCCACATAGACCGAAAACCAGCTTCTGATGAGTATACAACGAACCCGAGGAAGAAATGATTGTTTACGACGTGGAAGATGATATTGAATCGAATCCCGATTACGTTAGAAAAATGGAAAAACTTATAACAAGGAGGGTAATGTTAACTCCGACGAGACACAGAAATAACTTTCTCAATACCTGTGTCAAACTTGGTGAAATTCTCCCCACCAATCTAATTTTTTAAATATATTGTGAAAATGAATTTTATACTTTTTAAGATTTTAAATTTTTAGCCAGAAACTTTATAAACAGCACAATGTTTAGAAACTTATGTTTGTCGCAGTATAGCCAAAATTGGCTCTTGCGCCATAAAACCCCAAATTCACTTACTCACTCACCTAGATGGATGATAACCGTTGTGTTTTCAAAGGTGTTTGAAGTACTAACGATGGAGTGGTGCTTTATGGAATTTTTGACAAAAATTGCCGTGCCCCCCGCCTCTATGTGTGAGCCTATCACTTCTCTGACAAGTGTAATTTGGAATGCTGTTCGGTCCGGAGGACAGAAGATGTATTTCTTGGATCCCGATTAAGTCGGGGTTATGATAATGATGCTTTCTTTGGGATTTCTTCTAAATTTTTCTAAACGCATTTGCATTCCAACTGTATACTCTGAGAGTGTTACTATTAAACGCACTGAATTTTATTTTTTATTGTTTTCTTGTAGGGCTGCAATTAGAGTTCCCCACTGTGTCATCATAAGTGCCATTTGTTGCATGATTGAATTGGCATCAAATGTGTTGTCCTTTTTAGGTGTAATGTTATTCGCCACTGCCGAGGCATAGGATTGTGGCTTTTGCTGGTGTGGTGTGGCTTTCTGGGCGCGCGCCTTGGCTTTCTTCGTCCAGATGTTGTTGTTAGGTTTGTCTTTTTGTTGTTTTCTGTTGATTGGGTTGCTGGGGCATCCTGAGAAGTTGGCTGGGTGAGGTCCACCGCAGTTTGCACATTTTGCTGGGGATTTTCTTGATTTTTTGCATTCTGCGGTGAGATGGCTGCCGCTACATTTAAGACACTTGGGTGCTCTATTACAGAGACGGGAGTGGTGAAAAAACTCCTGGCAGCGATAACACTGAGGAGGCATCTGAGAGCCCTTTAAAGGTTCAATAACCACTCTGAAAAACCCTATATTAGTAATGTGGAAAATTTCTTTATTTTCCTGGGTTCGCTTAAGGACTACCAAAAATAGCGGCATGTTTGTGTTGGTTTTTCTATTCCTTAGAATAGAGATATGGCTGGGATCGAACCCAAAGCCCTTGAGTTCTGTCGCGATTTCCTTTTGATCAAAATCTGTTGGTAGCCCTCGAATAACAGCCTTAAGCTGTTTATTGTCAGCCATCTCAAAAGTGTGGGACCTCATTTTCTTTGCTTGAAGAAAAGATTGGAGCTTTCGATGCTCAAGGATAGTTTTTGGAAACACACGAAGTTTTCCATTCTCGAATCGCCCTCGGTGTATTTCTATATGATTGCTCAATGTGTTGAGCAGCTCGGTGGTATTTTGGCTTGCATCAATGACGATGGAAGCGATTTTCTTTTTACGAGAGACGAGAGTGAAATCCTCGTCCTCAGTGTCGGAAAGGTTACCGTCGCTTTTGGCGGAATCCCGCGCTTAACAGCGACGATCCCGGGGTGGCAACCTGCGTATTTTTGTTTCGAGCTGCTTTCTCATCGGAAGAAGAGTCCCCTTCCACGCCTCCCACGATTCCTCTCGTGGGCGGTAGGAGTGGGGGAGAGGTGTGGGGATTGCCGGGCGGTTAGGCTGGATGGCGCGTTGTTTTTCCTACGGTGCCTGGGTAGGAGAAACCATGGCGCGCTTGTTCCTACGCCTGCTTCCGCTTTCGAGAAGGAGAAGGTGCAGTGGGGAACTTTTGAGCATTAAGCTTTTTAATTTTTTCCCCAACTTCTCAAATCTATATATACCCTATTAGCTGAAGTTTTGGTTCGGCCAATAGGAACGCACCCTCTTCCCTTCAAGTTCTGATCCCACCTCTCTAAGAACTTTTCCCGCTCTTTTTGATTGACAGTTCCTTACTGCGCAGATTGGACAGGCATAGCTCCACCCACTTTCAGTTTTCACCATCTACTGATTTGTTAGCTCTTAAAAGAGCTTTTTTCCTTTTAATTATTTTTTAAAGTTTCTTAATTTTTTAAGTTTTCCTTATTTTTAAATATCCTTTTAAAATGGGCAAAGGTATAACTCTTCACAGTCATCTTTAATTCCAGGATAGGAGATTAGAGTCCGACAATACTAAGTGCTCCAAAACATATACCCAACGAAGGAGTTTGGAATTGAAGTAAGAATTTTGAGAGAGAACTAGTGTGGGAGAGCGAGTCTCCCTATTGGTGGAGTAAATCGCCTCCGATTGGAGGAACGAGTTACTCAGAAAAATAAGGATGATTGTGAGTGAGGTACATAGTAAAATATTGCAGGTCTTTTTAAAGTTTGGATCAGGAGTATAGATTTCGATTTTCTTTAAAGTTTTGTTATCTATTTTTTCTAAGTTTTCAAAGAAAGAAATAGAGATAGTCTTTATGGCTTCCCGCACGGTTTTGAGTTGAAGCAAAGATCTGAGATCCGCGTTTCCTCACAAACCATGGGGAGCTTGTTAGTTTTCTAATGATCAGGTTTTGAGCGGACTAGTCATGACAAACAGAAAAACGGGACTCCCTATGCCTTTGTTTCTTCTCTCCCTCCCAAAGACGGAAGATAACAAAAATATTCACCACATCTCCGAGCTGTGTAATATGAAGATTAAAGTGGAGCCGCTCAACAGGAAGACAGGCCCTGCACAATGTTTCCGGTGTCAGGGTTTTTTCCATAGTTCAAGATTTTGTACTCGGAACCCAAAGTGTGCGAAATGCGGAAAGCCACATCTGACCCGTGACTGCAAGAAAACAGCTGCGGAAGAACCTGTATGTTGTCACTGCCAAGGGAATCACCCCGCAAATTTCTTGGGGATTCCCAAAAAAAATCCCCTCAACAAACCCCCACCCCCACCCAAGGTTAATGCTTGGGAAGAACGGATTAAGAGAAGAAAGAGATGCAGAGGCGATCCGGGAGCCGAACAAGCCGCCTGAGAAAAACAACCTCCCCGACAAGACCCCGACAAGGACCAACCCCTAACCTCCCCCTCTACGGGGGACTTCCAAGACCCTCAAGTTTTTGAAATGTTTGGGCGTCCTGAAAAAATTTGTCAAGTTTTTAAATCCGACAAGCCCCGTGCCAAAAAATTGGGGGAAAATCACCGCCTATTTAAAAAGTCAAAAATTTCCCCGCACAAAAAAAGGGCTCGCCCCCTCAAGAGCCCCCCTGGAATCCGACTCGTCAAAAAAATTAAAAATTTGAAAATTTTACCCGGAACACGCCCCGGATATAATAGCCCTGCAAACAAAGCCCGATCCCCCCAAGCCTAAACCCACCAAATTAAAAACGTATAGGACTGCAGACTGACCCATCGGGAGGTGGAACGGCAATCTTAACAAAAGATCCATACCTCATCATATCCTGGACATCAAGACCCATTGGGGAAAATCAACAATCAACTGAAGGTACGGGAACACCCTGCTCCCCCCACGGGCCCGCCAAGACACCGGCCTCACACCTTTGGATCTTTTTTGAAAATCTTTGGGGAACCGCCCGGAATGCATCGCGGGGCGACAAACGCTAAACATAGTCGTGGAACCCATCCCCCCCAAACCCCAGCAGGAACTGTTTCCCCAGAAATTGGGAACTGTGGTTTTGGATCCAGCCCCGGGGGAACCCCCACGCTATCTCTGGAAAAAACGGAACGATGAGATGTTTTGAGTTTCTGTGGCGAACAACACCCAAGCACGGTGGGTTTTTTGCCCTTTTAAAGTGATCACAATCTATCATCTTACTTTAACACCAAATTCAGCCAATACATATACCCACAACTGTTCCCCTTTTACAAACTGGGAGCTTTCCCCAGATATCCTTTTCCCACAGCCCCGGGGCCCAAGAATCAGTGACGAGGACGGCATCGGGGCGTGCGTCGAAAACCTAAAGCTCATCCCAAAAATCGATCAATCAAAGAGAAAAATTTAAAATTTATAACTCACCGCCTTTCCCATTTCAAAACCCGGGAAAAGTGGGAAAAAAACCCACTGGAAAACCTGGGAAAAAAAAAGATACCAACCCATAAAACAGAATTAAACAGGATGCAACGTGAAATCAGAAAGAACTGCAGAAAATTTAAAAACCAAAGGGGGGACTGTGACAGGGACCCAAAAGAGGATCGAATGCCTTCTAAAAAATTTTGAACCGGGAAAAAGCGCAAACAAATTTTACCCTCCGCTAGGGCTACAGAGGTCTCTCTCGACACTCCCGGGAAAAAGGCAGATTTCTTGCTGATACCCTCGAGGAGTCCTTCAAGGAAAATAAGACGCCTTGGGAAACCCCAAAAAGATAAGTCAACAGAGCAGTAAGGGCTACCCGAAATACCCCATCTCACTGCCGCCACTCACCTCCCCCAAAATCTGCGAAATCATCCTGGAATTGAAAAACAAAAAAGGCCCCCGGAAAAGGGCAATATAAAAAATATACCCTCAAATCGCTGCCAGAACGCCATACCTACCCCATGAAAGTCTTAACAGATGTCTCCCAAAACTCTTCCCCGGCCTGGAAACTCGCAAAAAACAGTCCTCCCCAAAACCTGGAAAGATACAAAAAATTTGCTATTTAAATTTCCGTCCCATAAGCCTCCCCACAATGGGAAAAATTTTTGAAAAAATAGTTCTCAAGAGGATCCATCAATTCACTCAAGAAAATAGTATAATACCCAACTTCCAACATGGATTCCAAGAAAAAACCTCCACATCACACCAGCTGCTAAGAATTTCTAACAATATAGTCACCGGATTTAATGAAGGGCGAGCCACAGGAGGAGTCTTTCTTGATGTCGAAAAGGCATTTAAAGAATGTGGCACAGAGGCCTTATTTACAAAATGATACATTTAAAATTTCCAGACTACATCATCCTTCTGATCAATAGTTTCCTAGAAAACAGGACCTTCCAAATCAAGATAGAAGCCACAACGTCCAGGATCGCCTATATCGAAGCGGGCTCACCACAGGGGTCCAATCTAAGTCCCATTCTCTATAACATCTTCACGCAAGACTTCCCCACATCTCCACTAGTCGAAATCTATCTCTTTGCCGACGACGCTGCCATAATCACCAAAGCTGCCACCCCAGAAAATATTCGGAAAAGACTGCAGTCATATCTCTGCAAATTGAAAAAATGGTTGCGACTTTGGCGAATTTCAATCAACACGGACAAATCAAAGGCCATAATCTTCAGGAAAGGGCACAGCAGAAGAGCCCCACCCCCAACGTGGAAACTATTTCAAAAATCAATCGCCTGGTGCAAGAGCGTAGATTACCTTGGAGTAATGCTCGACACTAAACTCACCTTCAAGAACCACCTAACTCGAATTAATTGCAAATTCAAAAAAAGACTTGCAATGATCCACCCCCTACTCGGAAGAAAATCAAAACTGACCCTCGGCAGAAAAAGAACAATTTACCTACAGTACCTCCAACCCATCCTCACATATGCATGCGAAATCTGGGGCATGGCAGCAGAAAGGCATCTAAAGAAACTCCAAATCAACCAAAATATAGCACTCAGAAAAATCCTCGATGTTCCCGTATAAGTCCCCAGAAGATGCCTCCATAAAGATTTAAAAAATCCTTCCTGTCAAATCCAGAATAAAGCAACTTTCATCATTCCATAACCAAGTCGCAGGAGCAAAATCCCCCCCAAATTCAAGCACAAGCGAACGTTACCGCGAGGGCAGAGCACCCACAAGTATCCCATAGCACCCAAAGAAACTAAAAAACGACTTCTAATTAAACATGCATCCTTCAAACCTACCCGGAAAAACCCGTCGCGAATGAGAAACTCTACATGATGAAAAGCAAGTCCCCTTGTTGAAACGCCGGCTGCATTCTTTCTTTGAAAGACTCGGAGCGCGGCTGCAGTTCAGCCTCCCCCTCCCACCTTCTCCACCCTTCATGTTGCCGCGAGACGGATAGACCCGTTCTCATGTCTTCTTCTGTTCCTCATCCCACTCACACGAAGAAAAAATGCTCACCGAGCATTGGAGCTTCGAATACCGATTCACCCTTGAGTTTTCTAATGATCAGATTTTGAGCGGTCTCTAGGAGGTTAATATTTGTGCTAGCCGCGTGTCCCCAGATTGGGGAGGCGTATAGAATTACTGGTCTGAGTAAGGAGGTATAGATAAGCAATCTGTTTTTAATTGTCAACGGAGATTTCCAAGTGAAGTAAGGGTAGTAAATACAAGCTAGAGCTCGGATCTTGGATTTTAGATTTAAGATATGGGGTTTAAAATTTAGGTTTTCATCTAGGGTAACGCCAAGATATTTGACGCTTTTGGACCAGGGAACCGGGTGATTCTGTACATGTACTGGTGGTGGCTTGTGAGTCCCGGGCCTAGCGGAAAAGAAGACTGCCTCGGTTTTCGTTGGATTAATGGAGATTTTCCATTTTCGATACCAGTCCTCTAGTTCCGCTAGGTGCCTGTGTAGAAAGTGAGTGACGCAAATCTTGTTTGCGCTTTGGGCCAGGATCGCTGTGTCGTCTGCGTAGAGACAAATAGTTGTGCGACTTGTTTTTGGAATATCGTTTACATAGATGTTAAATAGTGTGGGGGAGAGGAGGGCTCCTTGCGGTGCCCCCGCTCGTATGCTTCTTGTCGTTGAGTGCGTGTCATTTACTCTGACCGCGAAGCTCCTGTTGGTTAGGAAAGATTTGATTATCAGAATTAGTTGGGGGGAGTGTTAATTTTGATGAGCTTGTATAGCAAGCCCGTATGCCAGACACGGTCGAAGGCTTTCTGGATGTCCAGAAAAATTGCCCCGGTGAATTTTTTATCTTTGAGCCCCGTTTTAACGTACTCAACCACTCTTAGCAACTGGTGCGAAGTCGAGAGTTGAGTCCGGAAACCGTGCTGTTGAGAAATCAGAATATTATTGTTAGTTAGATGGGTATTGAGTCTCGAGAGAATTATTTTCTCTGCGAGTTTGCTTAGTACTGGTAAGAGACTTATTGGTCTATAGCTGTCGGCGGAGTTGCGAGGCTTGTTAGGCTTAAGTATTGGGATGACAGAGGCAGATTTCCAGGAATCTGGAAAGTGCCCTGTGATGAAAATATTAGAGATAATATTAGTAATTTGAAAATTACAGGAAGGGTAAGATTTTGTAGTACTTTGTTAGTTATTCCTTCCCTGCCCGGAGCTCGTTTAACTTTCGTTTTCTTTATGTATTCGATGATCTCCGAAGGCATGGGAGGAGGTAGGGGTGGGGCGTCGAAATTATTTTCATTGAGAAAGTAATTTTCGACGATCCTTTATCAAGAATCAGAGGATGAAAATTCATTATTTTGGAATTGAGTTTCCCAGGGGCACGCGAATTTGGCTTTTCGAGTCTGTGTTACGCCCCGGGTCCCCGTAAGGGGTGACTGGCTTTTTCTTTTTCAATTCCTTCACATCTCCCAGAGGGTCCGTCGTCGGGGCGAGGACGGGGGTCTTTTCCCCAGTCTTATTTTGGGAAAGGGGAATTTTGATTTTTCTGCCAGTCGGTTTTGTATTTTTTTTAGCACTCTCTTTCGTTTGGGTTTCTGCTCTGCCAGATTTTTCCCCTCGCTCTGTTTCGTTCTACCATTCCCCCGAATTTCGGTGCAAGGGGACAGTATCTTTTTGACTGGTTTGAAGAGAGTCCGCCTTGACTGGGAGCTGGAATCTTGTCAGACTCCTCCGCCCCATACGGAACTAAAGGGGCCTTGTGTTGGTTCATGGTTTGGGGGGAGCGGGGTGTGCCACTGGAGCGGGGAACGAATGGCGGCAAGCAGGCCCGGGGTTAGAACGGGGATGAAATATTGGCTAGTGAGCTTTTGGGCTTTAAGATGAAATTTCCCGATCGTTAAAAAGGGAAAAAAAATTGCTATTGAGTTAAAAAACATTATATTTAAGTTTAAGTTTAAAATTAGAAATTAAATAAATTAAAAACTTAATCAAGCAATTTTTCCAGGCAAAAACTTTTTAATTTTCTTTGGTTTCAAGACTAGGTTGAATTTGTTTTAACAGGGTATTGAAAAAAATTTGATACGTTTTTAAAAGGGGGCTATTATGTCTTGTACAAAAAAGGAACTATTTATTATCGATTTCCGTGGGGGGGGGAGGAATTTTGTTTTTCCCGTTATTTATTGTCAGGAAGGGGGGGGAAAATTATTTTATTAAATCAAACGATTTGGCGAAAATTCCTTCGACCTTTTTAAATTTAAAAAGTTTTCCATTCGATTTATTGGGGGGGCCCTTTTTTTGGGTTTTGGGAACTGGGCATTTCTGAACGGGAAAAGGGGGCCCCAGGGACGGTTAATCGTAAGGATTCTCCGTTTTTTCTTTAATCCCCCAAAATTTTTTTAGTAAGGTGATCCTTTCCGCATTGGCCCCCCTCGGGGGCTCACCCCCTTTTGGGTAGCGGTTTTCATGCCCCCGAGGCCCCTGTGATCTTTTCCTCTTCCAAAAGGGGCTTTAGGAAAAGGGCTTCACGCCCCCGGGGTCCCCTAGTGATCTTTTTTATTTTCAGCCCTTCTTCTTCCATTCAAATTTCCTTTTTTTCTTTTTTTCCGTTTTTGACCGACCTATATTAGAAAATGAACGTTTTTAAAATTTTTTTTCTGACAAAAAAACTTACGTCTTACTACTAACATATTATTTTTTACATTTTGTTTTTGGTTAATTTAGTTTCTTTTTCGTATATTTCATTTAATACTTCGATTATGTTACTTTATTTTTTTTCGATAAAAACTTTGGGTTTTTCCGACCCGCATGTTTGGTGGCGTCCTGGGGGAAAATGGTGTTTTTGGGGATCCTTTTTCTTTTTTTCCCCCGCTTGCCCCGTAGGGGGAAATTGATGGCCTAGGGATACCTCTGCGTTTTTTGGCCCACGCTTCACTGTAGACGGGTGGCAGGAGTGAGCCCCGCTCTTTCAATCGGTGGTAGTACCTCTCTTCGGTATTCTAAAAAACACTGCTGTAGGGTTAAAAACCCTGGATGGGGGGTCAGGTTTACCCCTTGGATCCTCACCCTGGGCTGGCATTTTATTCTGGGTGCCCCGGAAGCGCCGTGCCTGGTTTTTTGGCCGATAGGCACCTGCCTCCCTTGTTGGACTCCCTGGTGGGTGGAGGCACGCCAGGATGGTTTATACCCTTTTTTTGGATCCAATCAGTTTTGCCGGGTAAAGGCCTTGTTTTACCCAACCATACCATTGGCGATTCAAACTATACACGTTTTTTTATTTTATCGTTATCAAACAATAAAAAGTCTCGGAAATTCCATTTGCTATTCAAAAAAACACTGCAAGGAATAAGGAGATCCGAAAGGTGTTAAAAAACACGATCCCGGGGACTTGCCAGAAACCACGTCAGCTTTTCAGAAAAATCTTTCTTAATGACTAAAACATTTCTGAATGCCCCTCTAATGGTATATCTATAATTCATTTTAAATTTTTGTCGAGGTGTCATATCGGCTAGATTTATTGTCCGTTTCAAAACAGAAATTCTCGAAGAACTTTCTGACCAGGGTTTACCAAGGTTAAAAAATTACTTTTAAAAAAAATACTTTTATAAAAGAAACATTTAATTTAAAATTCTAGCCCTAAACTTCCGTCTTCAATAAAAACAGGTTTTTAAACTTTAAGATCCGTCCTTAATACCCAAAACCCTGCGTCTTTAAGTGCCAGAGGTTTGGGCTTCTCAAACTTCCTGGGGGTCAGTTAACTTGTCGATTGCATCCGCTGGGCATTCTTCAACGGTTGTACACTGGGGCCGAAATTTTCAATTGTGCAGAAACCCATCCATCAAATTCAAAACTATCCCAAAATGGTTTGAAAAAAAAGATCAGGAAATTAAAACCAAAGAAAAAATATCCTATTTAGAAGCGCGAAAATTAATGTTCCCCAGTTAACTCCCAAAATATCTCAAGCTACTAAACTGTCAAAAATATTTTGCAACTCAAACAGATCCAAGCATCACAAATATCTTTTGTCCACCCGATATATCTAAATTCAAATATTTCTGAAACAGATGCCAACACTTCCACAATTTCTACAGTCTCCACATCATCCACATTCACTAAGTAATCTACTTCCCCTTTCCCATCTGCAGTAACTCTAGACAAATCAAGTAAATCTCAATTTCCTATACCCATTTTCACTACTATTACCAATAGCAGCTAAGCAGAGAATAACTACTTCATCTTTGTGTAACTGAAAATACCACCAACTATTACCATTACTTAACCTATACATCAGTGCTCCGAACTTCCGCAATATCTAAGTCTGAAAATAATTTAAAACAAAATAGAAAAAAGAAAAAGCTCACAACAGCACCAAAACCAGACATTAAAATTCGAATGACACCACACCTTAAGCCAAAAAAAAGTAGCAGTAATTACATCAGAAGATGAGGAAATGATTATTTATGATGTGGATGAATCTTTGAATTTTCAGTTTTGAATCAGGTTTTCAAAAAATACACGACACCGACAAAATCCGAAAAAATAAGTCAAGCGAAGATTTAAATTGTTTATAAATAACTTGTGTTCCCATTTATGTTTAGCATTGTTTTCAACGTTTTATCATAACTTTCAAGATTTTTTGAGTGTTAGGTATAAATTGAATTTAGTGATTTTATTGTATTTTAATATTTAGATGGCGCACCTTAATCATATGACATTTTAAAGTTATTTTATGTTTTAAAATTTTATGAATATTCAAACAAATGTTTGGCGCAGCATAGCCAAAAATGGCTCTTGCGCCATAAAACTCTACAATCACTCACTCACTCACCGCACTTGAGACATCTAGGAATCATATGGCAGTTAGCGGCAGTATGGTAAAAGTTGTTGCAGTTGAAACATTGCATGGTACCCCCGGGCCAGGTACCCCTTCGATATTTACTTGCATATATCCCAAGTGGGAAAGGTCCACGGTTAAATTAAATTTATTTCTAAACATTGTTATTAAATAAAAGGTAAGAAAGTTTTGTTTTAGATATTAATTGACTAACACTGGTTACAGTGTAGCCAAGACATCTTCTAAGTCGGTAATTATTTAATCGGTTTTTTAAGTACAGCCTGGTAATCAGCGGCCTACTACTTTAATAGGTTTTCCATCTTTTGGTTTGATGACATAAATTCTATATGTCACGATCCTCATCCATAAGAGGTAATCCCGGGTTTCTGTAATCCTCGCGCTGGCATTTCTAAGTTTAGCTTAATGTAATTTCCTGAGATTTTAAATTTAATTTCTGGGAATTTTTAATTATTTTATTTAATTAAGTCTCTATAATTATTTTTGATTTTTAGAAAGACAGGTGTCGGGGGTTTGGGAACAGGAATTTCAGGGGATTTTGCTTGAGCAATTTCAGAGTCTTGCTCTAGATTATCAAATGAGTTGTTAGTTACGATTGGGTTAAGCACTGATTGGGGTGATCGGTCGGGCTGTTTTATAGGAAAAAAAAAAGCCATCCGAGCTACCTTTTTATTTTCCTCTTAAGGGAAGTTTTTTTTATTATTAACATTACATGAAATCTCATTTCTAATCATTATCACATCGTTATGGTTTTTCGTTATCTTTAGGTTTTAAAGTTGTATGATCAGGAAATTTACTAGACATGGGGGGAGAGTCCTTTTCCCAACTTTGCCCGGCTTCACGTCTCCTGGAGGTTCCCCTTAATATCGGCGATACCAGTTGGGTTAGAATTTCCTTTCGACAACAAAACTTCTTATATCCACGATAAAATATTTTGTCTTTCAAGACGTGTAATGGGTATCCCGTCTTTCGCGTCCCAGATGGCTGCATAGCAGGCTTCGGCGTTCCCTTTTTATCGATGAAAAGATCTACTTGTAGTCGAGATTTATCGGACATTTTTTTGCAATAAATTTAAAGTCACTAATCATCCCCTCCACAGAGTCTCCCCGATACCGGAGCCCTGAAAAGGGCTACAAAGGACTTTTTGAGATCTCACCAGGAAATAAAGAAATGGCGCTGCGGTAAAAAACGGGCCCCAGCTCGGCGTCTGACATCCTCGTGAAAAAGAAAAGGGTTTTTGAATAAATTTTGTTTGAGGGCGGCGACTTGTGTTTCACTCTTCCCCGTGCGCGCGGTGATTGGATGGAAAAAGAAGGGTCCCCGAAAGACCGCCCAGTCCGTTAAGTGTGTCGCTTCGGGAATGCGAAGCGGGTGTTTTGTCGAAGCTAATCGTATGGGATTATGATCAGAACTAAGTCGCGATCGATTCTCGGCAGTGCCAATGCAGATTTTCGTCGAAAAGTCTATTGGATGCGGAGGTATCCCAAATCTAGTGGGTGTTTGGGGGGGTTTTACTTTGGGTGCCCTGTTGAATCTTTCTCTTGATTATGGTTCCCGGGTAGTCGACACGTCGACAACCCCAGAAGGTTGGTGGGCGTTGAAATCCCCCGCATAAAATAGAAGCTCCCCCGAGGCAAAAAGGGCTTCTGATCGGTGTTGATATGAAATGCTGGGTGAAATGTAGATAGAAGAAAAAAGGTGTATTTCCCCCGGGTGGGGGGAGGGTGACCGAGGTCGCCTCCACCGTACCCTTTTGTGTCGGTGTGTGGTGGTGGGGGGGGGAAAATTGAGAAATTCGGCCGCCTCTCGGATTTCAATTTTGGGGGGCGTGTGGCCCATCTTTCGATAGGTCGTTTGGGAAACTGTAGTAGTCACCCCCGGGCCGAGGTGGGTCCTTCAATTAAAAAATATCGGGCGATGTTATCATAAAATCACGCATCTCGACGATGCGTGATCTAACCCGTCTGCATTCCCGGGTGCTATTCGAGGCCGAAGCAACTAAAATCCATTGTGATGCTTTGGCGGTAGAACACGTCTACCCTTTTCATTTCCTGCGCGTTTCCAGAAGCTGCTTGCACAACTCTATGAGGGGGTAGTCCTGAAGAACTTTTTAGCTCAAAATCGTCCATGAAACCGAAAAGGCTCACTATCATTCGCTGTTTTTTGTTGGTCGCGGTTGCTTTTTCCTGGGAGGGTGGAGTTGCTTCGGTCTTAAATTGGCTGACTCGGGCTGGTCGAGAGGTGGCGCCATCCTGGTGTTGGACTCGCTTTACAGCATTTGCAAAGGAGATATTTTTTACACTTTCCTTCTTTGCAGTGCTGGTTTTAAAGAAATATTTTACAGCGGGTGGTGGATTATTTCTGTTGTTTTATGGGAGGCTGCTCCCTTTTTTAGTTTAGGATATTTCTCACAGCTGATGCGAGTTAGCCATGTGGCCTTTTTGGTTGCAATTAATGCAAGTAGGGTTTTCAATTATTATTTGTGATGGGGCAATCTCCTGTCTTGTGCGTTCCTAACGCATTTTAAGCTTATCAGGTCTTTATGCAACATTTTTACGTGAGTGATTAAAGAAGGTTGCAGTTGTAGCACTGCGTTACCTGGTCGTCTATTGAAGGTATCTATTTTGACGGATAAAATGCTTAGCATTTATCCAATGGTTAAAATATCAGGGGGAATCAGGGCATTTTGTATCTCCTGCGCGAAAATGGGGAGTTTAAGTTTAGTTTTGCTTTGGTGAGCTGGGTACATGATAACTTTAAAACCTCTTACGGCGAAGGTCGGCTTCTGTATCGTCGATATCCGTGGATATCGGGAGGCCTTTATTACGACCTTTTGAGGTCTTTTGTTTATCAGCTCCCTCGAGGGGGGCAAGTACTGCTAACTCACCTTTTCCGTGAGAAATTGGTACATTAACTTTGACATCTCCACTCTGCTAAGTCGCAGATTTTTTAGATATTCCCCGGACAGTTTTGAATTAGACTTAAGAAGGGTACCGTCTATTTATTTCCTGCATTATCAGGTTATAGTTACTTTGGTATTTAGGGTGGATGGGGATTCTTGGGGGCAACTGGCATCGCTGCAGTATTTGTCCTGGAGTCAGCATCGCGCTTCAGCTAAGAGGCTGAGGAATTTATTGGTCGCTGTTACGGGTGCATTGGCACCTACTGAGTAATTTTGAGCACCTTTTAGCTTCTTGCTGGGGTGGTGAAACAAATCAGAGCAGTTGCACTTTATTTTTAGTTTTCATTATTTATTGTTTTTGAAACGTTTAGTTTCTTGAGTTGGTTTCAACTACGGCTGGTTACATTTAGTTTTATTTTTGGGGGTCAGTTTGTTCATTTGCTTTTGAAGATTAGGAACTGGCGAATTGGTTTTGAGCAGAAGCTACCGATTAAAAGTCCAACTCACCCCTTTACTTCTTCCAGGCTGGTTGACGTCTTGTCGATCTCTTTAATCCAGGTTTTCGTAGTAGGCGAGCTTATTTCACCGCTGGATCGTATCATCGCTTTGAATTTCGGTGCTGGTGGCGGGTCTCGCTTCGTGCAATAGCTGAAAGTCTCGGAGTCGATCAGCTTTGCGCATTTGGCTTCGTTGTCATCATCAGGCGTTATGGAATCTGTTTCCATAGATGAAGTCGCTCGTCGTCTCGGGAACCGCGGTCCGGTTCGCTTAGCGCGGCGAAATCTTCCGCGGAGGCCGCTAGCCATAATCAGAAAAAAGCTCTCAGCAAAGAAAGGGAGAACGATCTCAATTTTGAAAATGGTTTTGGGTACGTCCTCGGCGTCTTCGTTTGCAGTGGTAGAACCGCATGGCTGTGGTTTTGCTTTGATATGTACTTTCAATTTTCTCCTGGCCTAGACTTTGACGGATTTTCTTAGGGAAAACAAAATCTATACATTTCTAAATTATTTTTATTGGCTTTCGCCGTAAATTTGCTGCCCAGGTCTGGCGACCGCCGGCTCAGCTGGTGCTGACCGCCGGTATTACGGTAGCCAGCACATTTGAAATGAGTGGGCGGTAAGGGAATTCATTCATCTTACCTTCCGGGGTCTTTTTATTTAGCTTCAGGATGGAAGCTTTCACCTCCTCGAGCTTTTCGTTGTTTCAGAGTAGGGCTGGGTGTGCTGTTTTCAATTTCGAGCATCTGGACAGTTTATGCCAATCTTTTCGAGCACCGAATCCTTTACTTCTTTATCTCTATATACCATGAAGAGTGTAGACAATGTTGTACGCTCTGTTACTTTTAGAGGTGGAGGATCATTCTCCTCCATGTTTACACATTGGTGCATCGACCTCACTTTCCATGACACTTCTTTCTCGTACGAGAATCAGAGGAGCTGGAGAATGCAGATAATGTGTGTGTTGTGGAGTGTAGGAGTGATACACATTTTGCTATTAGCTTAGAAGAGTGGGAGTGGGCAGACGAACTGCATCGGAAGTGAAAATGCATATTTTTTATTTTCAGTACTTATTAGGTTTTTAATGGCACTTTTTAAATCTTGCTTACAGGAAATTACGAATGACTGTCTTTAAGATGTTTGTGAAATACGGACAAAGCAAGTGGTAATTACAACTTAAATTATCTTTACATGCATAATGTTAATTAGCGAAAAAATTGAAAGGGAAAACTGGGTTTAATGGTCGATGAAAGTTCGGATATGAAGTCATAGTATATGGATAGTTAAAGTTATTTATGAGTGCTATATCAAGTGTGATGGCCGTTCCATACATCCATATCTCTAGTAGGAGTATTTGGGAAAGCTTGATTTCCAATATTAGAGTATCAATATAATTTTTTAAGTCGCGTACCACGAAGTGGGGATTGTGGGAGCAATTCACGCAGGTGATGTGTGGCGTTAAAATCGCCAAAAATCACCTGAGTATTGTTGATCGAAAAGAAATATTGTCCCAGTCGTGAGTGGAAGTGTTGTTTATCTGAGTGTGGGGGAACATAAATTGAAGAGAGTGATGGTGATGGGATTGGTGTTAGTTGGATCTAGTGTGCTAATGGTGGCTTCCATATGTGTGTTGAAAGCTGTATGAGAGGGAGGTGTGAAGGTGAAATAACTGAATAAAGTATTTTAATAATTAAAATAAGAGATTTCCACCGGATGCAGGTCCATCAAAAGTGATACGGTCATTTCTATAACTATTGTAGTTGTGGTGATGTTGAAGCTGTGATTTGGTCTCGGATGTGGTACCTGGATGAGGAAGAATATCAGGACTGTGCTATCTCTCTACAAAAGGAAATAGTTTTAAATTCGTAATTTTACTTTTTAATGCCGTTTTTTGCATTCATGAACACAAACTCAGGCATACATTGGTAGATTGTCTAGTATCATCGTCATCTGAAAGCCCTTAGCTCTGCACCCTAAGGGCGTGTAATTCAAGTTTTTACAGCTTATTTTAGATTTTTTTATTGTTATTAGTATGGGGTGTGTTTCACTGGGGTTAAGGTATTAATTTGCTGTGCTAACGTTGAGAGGAGCTTGAATAATACCCTATGGGGTTTTGATTGATGATAGCTAAAATTTTGGATTAGAGTTTGTATTTAACTTGTTGTGGGGAGGGGGCAAATGGCTGCCGGCTGGCCCTGAAGTTGAAGTGTTTTGATAGCAGGGATTTCCCTCTTCAAAGTGAAGCGGGTACCATCCTGTTGTCTATTATTTGGAGTTAGAGGTATTTACTAGGTGCGTTGTTATTTGTCGGCTTGACGCATATGATACGTTAGGGTCGGACTTACTTTTCATTTACAACTGAGGAATGAGTATTTTTCATTATTGTTAAGGTTCCTTTTCGTGGCCACAGGGTACATGGGGCATTTGTAGTTGGCCGTATATGTGGCCGAAAGACTTACAGCAGTTGATGCAGTAAGCCTGCTCAACATATTTTACGTGGACAGCAATCTCTCGTTTGATGTTTTTCGCCACATTTTAGGCATCTGGGAGTGAGGTGGCAGTTGTCTGCCGTGTGGTTCCGGGAATTTATTGCAGGAGTAACGTTGGCCAATTTGCTCCTTTATTTTCATAACCTTCACGCGTGTATGTTGATGTAGCCGGATTTGTCGGGGAGTCAAATATTTTAGCGTGCTGTATGTTGCGGGGAAAAAAACTTGAAAGACTGGAGTTTTTGTTTTTGTACGTGCGTCAAAAGTTGAGTGACTTTATTAATGGTGAATCCCCTGCAATCAAATTCATAAATCGCTGTGTATGTTCAGTAAGGGGTTGAAGTGTCGCGGGGAGTCGCTGGCAATACTTTAATGGGTCCTGTCTTTTAGGTGTGATGGAGTAAATTATGCGTAATTTAGCTCACCCCTCAGAAGTATTTATTGATTCGTGGTGTTGGTCATCTGTGTGTCTGTGTAGGCTTGAAGTACTCCCCAGTCATTTTGCTGCGGAGTGCAGGAAGTCGATCATTGAAAGATGTTTTTTATTTGTTTGAAGTGAGTTTGTCAGTTATTTTGAGAGAAAATACTGGTGGGGTAGAGTATTTTTTGGTGGTGTTGGAGTGTGAGGCACCTGGTTTTGTTTGTGAATATTGCTCTGAGTTGTGTTAGCTTATGATGTTACCATTAATTATACTGGAAGATCCTGCTATCTGGTCGATTTTTAAGGTGAAATTTATTTCTAAGGTCAATTTTTAAAGTTTAATTCGGCTTGCGAGGTCATATTTTTAACAATTTGTCTATTTGAGGGGAAGTATAAATATCCTTCCTCGTTATCATACGTTTAATAGCTGAGGTTTTAGGGTTTTCAAAATTTTTTTTTGTTTTTAATTGGGGAGAATTGCCAGGGGGGTATGATGGGTGGTACAGTAGGGGAGTCCTGTAGAGGTTGAGAGGAGTAAACTCACTTACCGCAATTTTGAAGCCTTTGAAGGTGATGGGAGTGGAAGGCCTCCTGTTTGGTCCATTAGAGGTGGGGTCGTTGGTAAGTCACAACGACTCCCGGGAGGTGAGAAGAGTCTTGATCGTAGACTTTATATTTTACTTTCAACCACTATACCCAATTTTTTTTTTTTTTCTATATCCTTCTGAATATCGTAAGCCTCACAGTTGTACAGCTGTTGGAGTTCCAGGTTGTGGGTCTAAGTCGATGAAAAAGGAAGGCAACGAAAGTTCCCATGATGTTGGTCTGAATCCCGAGGTCAAAATCCATAGTCTAAGTCCGTTATAGCAGTATAGAGGAGAAAGGGAGAAAATCAAGATCAATTGATTGTCGCCTATCCTAAAAAGCTCACAAAGAGCTATAGGAACGACAGAAAAGTTTAAGGAGTTGATCTGCGTAGATATGAAGCAAAGTACCAGAGCGTATAGAAACGCGACACAATATTACCTAAACGTGTCTCAAGTGAATGGGCATCAGTGTTGTGTGGTAGTGGGGGGAGGGAAGACTTGATGCCAAAAGGTACAGTACCGCCTCTCACATTGTATCTGGAAGTTGGGTGCGGTGCGGCCTATCGTTTCGATGGAGTCGTGGGAAGGTACAGAATGTGAAAGCGTGTCGCCAGTCCCAGAGCGGAATTCTTGAATTAATATTATAATAGCAGGATGATGCTTATCTATAAAATCACGCGAAAGCTCGATGTGCGGTAATTTCGCTCATGCATTCTATGATGTGCTGAGTGCAAAACCGAAGCAGCTTGGATCCGTGAGTAAAGATATAAGATGCCGGTGCGAAAATATCACACCGCTCATTTCCTGCGCGTTCCTGGGTTTTTTACCCATAAATCAAGAAGAGATCAGGTGGTAGTCTGCAGTAGAGGCTTTAAAGTTTTGCAGGATCGCGTCCATGAATCCACGAGGATTCGTCGAAATCATTTTATTTCAGTTTTTGTCTGTTTTCCACAAGTAGTTGGAATTGGAGCTGGATTTCGGTTTAGACTTACATGCGACTCACAGACTTTTTATCGAGGAGTGGCGCCATCTGTTGTTCTCCTTTTAAAAGCGTTAACAAAGCTTTCTTTGCACTGTATTGGTGCTAAAGAGGTTTTTCTGCTGTTTTCATTTTGTAGGGGTTGGGGTTGTTTCTGTTTTGGGAGGCTTCTCCCTTTTTTGGCTTAGGTTTCGGGAATTTTGCACAGTGGTGCGAGTTGGCCAGGTGGCCTTTTTTTTAAATTACAATTTATGCAGGTTGGGTTTTCAATTAGAGGGTTTTAATGGGGTAGTCACGCCTGTTTATGTGGTTTTACATTTCAAGAAACAGGTTTTAGTATTAGCAATTATTTGAGGAATGAGTGGAAGTCATATCGTTACAGTTGTAACACTGCGTAATCCTAGTCTTCAGTTGAAGGTACAGCATCTATTATTTTTTAATTTCCAGAGTAACAAGCTTACGTTTCCAGTTTTAAAGATGTCGAGGGGGAATCTGCCAAGGATTTTTTTACGGTTAATCGTGAAATTGGGAGTTTTTAAATTTAGTTTTGGCTTTTGTTAGTTGGGGCTGCACGATAACAGAAGCCCCGATCGGTCCAGAATCTCTTTTTGGTTTTCTTTATGTCTCATTTCCAATCAGTCCTTTTCACAGCTTCACCTTTTAGCGCGCCTGTAACGGCCAAGTTCTAGAGGCAAAGCTCTGCTTGCTTTTTTTTCCAGGTAGGTAGAAACTCAGCAGTGCTCAGGAAGTAAAATTTTTGAGGTAAATTTCCACAGATAGCACTGTAGATTTGAGAGGGAGGTACTTAACTATTTCTTAGAGAAATCAGATTTATAATTTTTTTTTTGCTTAAAACTTTAAGTAAGATTACTGAGGCGATTTTAGGTCCACGTTTGGAATACTTCAGCACCGCTATGTCGTCTTGGAAAGATCACAACGGCTGCCCTGGCGCTCCCGGCATAACCTGGGTAAAGGCCCTTCGCTTATTTACCTGAAGTATGAGATTTTAATTTTCTACTTTTAGCCCGGCGGCGACGCCTGTCTGGAGCGGCTGTTCTTTTTTGATTGCGGTATTTATCGTCCAGTATTTTGTGGCTGAAATTGGTTATTGGGAACACTGCAGTGAAATACAGTTTTCTCATGAAATTTTACTTGCTAGAATTTGCTTAAGTCGGCTCTTAATTTGTTCCTATTGATTTGCTGCGTATTGCGTGCACGGCGAGAATTGCAGTTAAGGGCGGGGACCCGCGAGAAGTCAACTCACCTTTTGCTGTAGATTGACTGAAGGCGGCACCCAGTTTCCGCTATAGAAGATATGTGAAGGTATGCAATTACGATTTTTTTCACGGGGCACTTTGCGCCGCTTGCTTACTTTTGGGGGTTTCCTAATCCTCCAGGAATGCACATTCAGCGGCTAGTACGGCAAAATGCCAATAGGATTTACAGATAGTATACGCTCGAGATAATAGGCGCATTTTTTGAAAAAGCCATCAGAAGGTGGTAAAGGGGGTGTATCTGTTTCAAACAATCCGGGGACTCCACTAGGTAGGTTTTCACGGGTTTCACGCTCCCACGAGTACCTTGTAGTGACGATCTTTTTTCCTGGGGTTTACTGTCTTTAGTAGAAACACTTGGGAGGCTTCACAGGCCGAGAGGGTACCCTAGTGATCTTTCTCTATTTCCCAGGCTGCTAGCTTGCCCATTCAGAATTTTGCCTGTCTTCTTTTTTTACGTCCACACAGACACACAGACCAATGTTACACAATGACTTTGTTCAAGAGTACATTTCTATTGAGAACAGCATAACTTCATACCTTTATAGCCAGTTTACACACACATTTTTTATGTGGCTATGGCGTTTTTGTTTCCCCTCACTTTCCGTTGCAGCATAGCTTCTTTCGGCGCAGGAAATTTTTGAATTATATTTTGCTTTATTTTTAACCATTACTTTTACTTTGATTTTCAACCACTTATTTTGCCATATGCAGCATGCCAGGAGGAAATGGTCATTCCATAAGGATCCTTTTTGCGTTCCACATACACTTCTGCCAGGGGTAGTAACTAGGGACACCTCACACCACATTCCCTTTTAGCCCTTCACCTTGAGCAGGTAGCAGGTAGAGCCCCACTCCTGTCAAATGGCCTCTTCCATTATCCCGAAGAGACACTTACTCATAAGGGTTGGTACTTTTGATCGCAAGGGGTGTCCGGGTTTTACCACAGGTGGATCTCCTTGCCCTGGACTTTGTAACATCCTATTCTCAATTACTCTGGGTATACGCGCGTACTTTTAGTTTTAGCCGGAATGACCGGCACTTTCACCTCCACCGCGGCCGGACTCAACGTGGTGACGCCTAGGATAATTTAACCCATACGCGATTTCAACCCATGGATCCTGACCTGCTGCTGTGCTTGAGGTAAAGGCCTCACATTTTACCCGCTCTCCGGCGTTGCGGTCGGCAACCAAAAGAGCTACTTAGGATTTTTGTTGGAGTTTCACCAATGTTTTAAACGAAGCGAAATCGCCTCACTTATTCAAAAAGCTATTAAGGTGGAAGGTAGACCGGAAGGAGAATCCTCGAAAAAAATAAAACGATTACGTTCAGGGGATCTACTGGTGAGAGCAAGGCTCCGCTATTCATGAGCAAATCGTTTCCTGCTTTCACGCCAAACACCGCTTTAAACAAATGAATTGAAGTACTCTATGCTTTCCACTTTTAAAATCTCTTCGCTTCTTCCCAGAGGTGTCATTTCAAAACCTGGCCCGTGAGCACTACTGATCGGGAAATCGCGAGGATTTTCGATCAGGGGTATAACTCAAGATCAAGAGAATCACAATAAAAAAGGCCTCTACACAAATATTCCCTAGAAGCATTTAATTTTATTTTAATAATCCTATAAACTACCAAACACAATAAAGGCCAGAGTTATTTAGATTGTAGGAATCTACGTTCCTACATACTTACAGACCACACACTATGCGCTCCGAGCAAATACTTGAAGTTCCGGACACTCTCCTCAAAACTTCATATACTTTTACAGTCCGATTAATACTTTATGTTCCTAGATGTGCATCCGTTGGACATTCAGGTGTGCTCTGGGGAAGACAAAATGGGTGGAAGGTAACTCACACAGTCCCCATTCATCAGACTCAAGGAAATTGTACTTAAAATGAAACAGAAAAAGAAATCGCGAAAAAGCAATTAAACTAAATAAAAATATTTCATGTAAACACTGAGTGTAAGCTCACAGTTGTCCCAAAAGCATACGCACCCCAACTGTCAAACCCTCATCTGTAACCACAACAAGCGAAGCGGTAGCAGCTACGAAACCAAAGTATATCACACTTTTGCTTCAAAACTACTGCACCTTTTAGAAGGTAATCCATTCAAAAGCTAACAATGTCTTCCCAAAGGAATTTCACCATAGTGTTAACAACAATCATCAACCACAGCTCAAACAGGCCTCTTACGGCCCGTAAGCAACAACAGTTACGTCGTCATCACAGATCTCCGGCGGAGCTATTCCTGTAGCTAGATTACTACTCACCATAGCATCTAACTAATTTATCTGCACTTTCCTACAAATACACCTTTAGAAACTGAAACCCGCCCTCTTGCAACCTCTAATAAATTTACTGCACTTATAACTGAAATTCAACCATTAGTTCCCTTACCAGAGTCTGTCCCTACTACATCCAATACTGAACCTTCAAATGCATCAGAAATCCCAAAAAGTGTAAATCGAAATTCAAGAAATAGAAGAAAACGCCCAAAAATACAGAAACCAGAAATAGAAATAAAAATGGCTCCACATAAACCCAGAAAGCCAGCACCTCAAGAGTATACTACTGATGACGAAGACATACTTATGTATGACGTGGAGGAAGAACTTGAGCCAAATCCTACGGATAAATTCGCTATTACTGAATATCATAGAAACAATCCTGACAAATATATACGCGCGTTAACTCCAACCCGATTCAGGAAAAGTAGAAGCTAATTTTTTAACAACATGTATTGCCTGACTTTGTTTTAAACTAACATGTTCCATTCTTATTTTTCATTTGTTTTTATTTTAATATATGATCTGACTTGGTGGGGCAACTCTGCACCAAATTTTCTCTTTATTTATTTGAAAACGGTTTAATGTGTTTAGAATTTTAACTTTTTAAAACTGTATTATCATTATATTTTATAAAATATTTTAAATTTTTTAACAAATGTTTGGCGCAGCATAGCCAAAATTGGCTCTTGCGCCATAAAACTCTACACTCACTCACTCCAGTATGGAGGAAATTAGTGGCCTAGGGATACCTCTGCGTTCCCTTTGGCCCACGCTCCACTGTAGACGGGTGGCAGGAGTGAGCCCGCTCCTGTCAATCGGCTGGTAGTACCTCTCTTCGGTATCCTCGAAGAAACACTGCTGTAGGGTTAGTGCTGCAGATAAGGGGTGTTGGGTTAACCGTTGGATCCTCGCCCTGGACTGTAGCATTATATTCTGGGTGTACTCCAGGTAAGCGCCGTGCCTGGTTTTTGCCAGATCCGGCACACTGCCCCCTTGTTTGAAAAACGTGGTGGGGTGGAGGCACGCCAGGATGAAGTTGTATACGCGTATTTATGGATCCAATACAGCTGTGCCCGAGTAAAGGCCTTGTTTTACCCAACCATACCATTGACGATATTGCAAACTATACACGTTTTCTGATTTTATCGTTACCAAACGGTGAAATGTCTTGGAAGTCTCCATTTGCTATTTCGAAAGCACTGCAAGGATTAGGCGGAGATCCGAAAGGTGTTAAAAAGCTACGATCCGGAAACTTGCTCATTGAAACCACGTCAGCTTTACAGACAAAATCTTTCTTAATGACTAAAACATTTCTAGAATGCCCTCTAATGGTATATCCTCATAATTCACTTAATTCTTGTCGAGGTATCATATCTGAGCCAGATTTATTGTCCCTTTCAGAAGCAGAAATTCTCGAAGAACTTTCGGACCAGGGTGTTACCAAGGTTAGAAGAATTACTTTGAAAAAAGATACTGTTATAATCCCAACGAAACATTTAATTCTAACATTCAATAGCCTTAAACTTCCGTCTTCAATAAAAGCAGGTTATTTAAACTGTAAGATCCGTCCTTATATACCAAATCCTCTGCGATGCTTTAAGTGCCAGAGGTTTGGACATTCTCAAACTTCCTGCCGCGGTCAGTTAACTTGCTCTAGATGTGCATCCGCCGGGCATTCTTCCACGGATTGTACACCGGAGCCGAAATGTGTCAATTGTGCAGAAACCCATCCATCAAATTCAAAACTATGCCCAAAATGGAAATTAGAAAAACAGATCCAGGAAATTAAAACCAGTAAAACATATCCATTTAGAAGCGCGAAAATTAATAGTTCCTCAGTTAACCAACATATGCTCAAGCTACTAAACTGTCAAATATATCAACTGCAACTCAAACAGATCCAAGCATCACAAATATCTTTTGTCCACCTTTTGAAAAATATCTAAATCCAAAATATTCTTTCCAATCAGATGCCAAGCACTTCCACAATTTCTACAGTCTCCACATCATCCACATTCACTCAAGTAAATCTACTTCCTTCCACATCTGCAGTAACTCTAGACAAATCAAGTAAATCTCAATTACCTATACCCATTTTAACTACTTAAATTACCAATGGCAATAGCCTGAATACTTCTGCTTCATCTTTATTAGCTGAAAATATACCAACTGTACCATTACTTAACCCTACCACATCCAGTGCTTGAACTTCCGCAATATCTAAGGCTGAAAATAATTTAAAACAAAATAGAAAAAAGAAAAAGCTCACAACAGCACCAAAACCAGACATTAAAATTCGAATGACACCACATAAGCCAAAAAGTAACATTAATTACACGTCAGAAGATGAGGAAATGATTATTTATGATGTGGATGAATCTTTGAATTTTTCGAATTTTGAATCAGGTTTCAAAAAATACACGACACCGACAAGAAATCCAAAAAAATAAGTCAAGCGAAAGATTTAAATTGTTATAAATAACGTGTTCCCATTTTATGTTTAGCATTGTTTTCAACGTTTTTATTTTAACTTTCAAGATTTTTAGTGTTAAATTATAAATTGAATTTAGTACATTTTTATTGTATTTTTAAAATTTAGATGTGCACCCTTAATCATATAATTTTAAAGTTATTTTGTGTTTTTAAAATTTTATGAATATTCAAAAAATTTTTTAGATAAAAAGGGCCTTTTGGCCATAAACCTTAATCCCCACTCCCCCCAAAGGAGATTTATTTTTAACTCTTACAAGACAGAAAAAATAGTTTTTCAAAACCAGTCAAATTTGGGGGAATTTAACCACCAATCTTTTTTTTTTTTCCTTAAATATACTAAAAACTTTTATACGTATTTAAGTTTTTTAAATTTTTCTTAACAGAAATTTTTTTTTTTAATTTTTTTTAACGAATTTTTTGCAGTTTAGCCAAAATTTGGGTTTGGCCAATAACCCCACCAATCACTCACTACGTTTCCATCGGTTTTGGACATGGGGATTGCTCGCCGGGTTTTTGCCGGCAGTGGGGGAAAATCATCACCCTTTCCCGGTTTTTTAGCAAAAGGGAGGTTTTGTATGTGATTTAAAGTGTTGTGATAGAGTTTCCTAGCTGTTTTTTTTTCAGGATAGGGTTACGAATGTGTTGTGGGTGAGGGGGGAAAATTGTTTCTAGGTTTAGACGTTTGGTTGGGGGCGGACCGAGGGGGAAAAATTCATGATTTTTTTTTTGAGAATGTGGGGATTATCGGTTATCGTAGTCCAAAAGAATATTAGTGAGATAATTTTGGAATGAAAGCCAACAAGTGAATTTGCTCAGATTAGTTGTGCTTATGCTAATTATGAGAAATTTAAGAAAACTGGGGGTCTGATGAGAGTTGGATAGGGAAAAAATGTTGTGGGGAAGTTTAAAAGTTTTAGGCAACGAATATTTCCCACCATACCAAGTCTGGTAGGCATATTGGGGGAAAACAATTTCTAGGTCATTTGAATCGCGAAGTTTTTAGGATTGCCTCGGGGAGAGTTTGGAAACCACGCATTTGTGTGGGGTTAAAAAACACAAAATTTTTGATCTGGAGAATAGAAGTGATATCTGGGAAGCGAAATTTTCGAGGCGGGGGGCATAAATGGACGAGATTGTGATGATTTGTATTAGGTGGATTTAGGAAAAATTTGTGGTTTATTGTTGTAAAGTTGGGGGGGGTGAAATTGGGAAATTTTGTTTTTTATTAAAATGGGGTTCCGCCGGGTGCAGGTCCGCACGTAACGCGATCATTCCTGTAGCAGTAGTAGTTATTAATATAATGTTGTGAACTGGTCTCAGATGTGTTTCCTGGATGAGAATTACGTCGGGGCTGCGCTTCTCTACAAAAATTTTAAATTCGTGAATTTTGCTTAATATGCCGTTTGCATTCCATGAACACAAACTCAGGCCATGCATTCGGTGTCTAGTCATCATCATCGTCATAGATTGCCTCTATTAGGGCGTATAATTCGCGTTTTTTAGCTGATTTTCCTTTTTTATTTTTATGGTGCGTTACATTATCATTAACACAACAAATCAGCAGCATGAACCCCTCAGGGGTCTCACCTCCTTTAGGTGAGTTCGGGTTTCACGCTCCCGAGGTACCCTAGTGATCTTTTTTTCCTCTCTCCCCCTTTTTTTTCTTTGGACATTTGTTTGCTTTGGGGATAGTTTTCATTTATGGTTTTTTTGTGATAAGATATCACTGTTTTCTTTAAATAAACACCAATTATTGTTTTCCTTTTTATTGCTATAACATTGTTTACAAAAATATAAAAATCCCAAAAAAATCCTAAGATACGTCTTTTAAAAATTAAACAAAAAAAAAGCAAATTATATATATATTTTTTTCATTAACATAATAACAGGTCGACGGCGTATCAATGCCGATCTGCTGCATACCTAACCTTTAGCTCTAGGGGTCTCAGTACCACCCTTATAGCCAGGGTACCCTAGTGATCTTTCTCTATTTTCGGCCTTTCTCCTTGCCATTCAAATTTCCCTTTTCTTTTTTTTCCCGTCTTTGACCACAGACCAATCTTTCAAAAAAGAACTTTGTTCAAATTATGTTTTCATTGAAAAAAATTCTTTTATTATTAACATATTTCGGTTTACATTTGTATTGCGTTAATTTAGTTTCTTTCGTTATTTTTTAAGCACTTTGATTATTTTGCTTTATTTTTTTTCACAACAACGTTGGTTTTCCGACCCGCATGTTTGCCGTGTGCGGCGTCCCGAAGGAGGAAAATGGTGTTCGGGGATCCTTTTGGGTTTCCCCTTTTCTCACGCTTCTCCCCGTATGGAGGAGGTTAGTGGCCAGGGGTACCTCTGCGTTCCCGGCAGACGCTTCACTGTAGACGGGTGGCAGGGGGAGCCCGCTCCTGTCAATCGGTTGGTAGTCCCCTCTTCGGTGTCCCGAAGAGACACTGCTGTAGGGTTAGTGCTGCAGATGATAAGGTGCCCGGGGTTTTCCCGTTGATCCTCGCCCTGGACTGTAGTATTATATTCCCGTGTACTCTGGGAAGCGCCGTGCCTGGTTTTTGGCCAGTTGACCGGCACACTGCCTCCCTTGTTGGGCTCGTGGTGGGTGGAGGCACGCCAGGGCGAAGTTGTGTTCGCGTTTTATGGATCCAATGCTGCTGGCCCGGGTAAAGGCCTCGTATTACCCACTCAACGTTGTTCAAGTATAAAAAAAACAAGATTTTTACTGATTTCTCTGCCAAATAACGATATGTTAAATAAATCTCCTTTGCAATACATAAAGCCTTATTAGGAATAGGTGGGGAAACCCAAATCTATAAAACGATTAAGATTCTTTGAAACGATATCTGATTTAAAACCAAGTCATTTCTTCTCGCTAAAAACTTTCTTAACTGCCTGTAAATAAATTCCCCAAAAATTTAACGAATGGGGAACAG
>BMAV01013075.1:0-30336 GCA_019973955.1 Trichonephila inaurata madagascariensis
TTTTTAAATATAATGAAATAGAATTTAGAGATGAATAAGTAAAAAAAGGTGAAACAAAAACCCCTTACAAAAAGAAAAACAACTGTGTAAAGATTAAATCTGCTAGTCAGGAACTGGCATAAGAGGGAAAAGAGGGAATTCTAGGTAAGTGGGAAAGAGAGAATTCTTCCCCCGCCCCCTCTGAATACAAAAGAGACCGGTCAAGTGATTGACGTTTCTGGATTCTAATTGACACCACGGTTACCCGAACGCTGTTAAAGGGGAAAGGAGAGCTTGGTCGCTACTCCGACCAGCGCCGTCCTTTAAGGAGCTGTTCTTTTTGGTGGCACTATCGACCAGCCGTCCTCTAAAGGTTAAAACTCGAGTTATTGCACTTTAGTAATGCATTTCTATGACAAGTTTTGGAAAAACACCGAATAAAAGAAAAAAAACTTTAATTGCGGTATTATCCTTTTTGAAGCGTTCTTCTTTCAAATGGGCTTAATTGCAGCTCATTTCTCTTCTCCGTGCATTTCGGGTCATTTTTTTGTCTTCCTCCAATTCCTACCAATCTTAGTTTTTCTTGCATAGAATTCAAAGCCGATCACGAATATGTATGGTGCTTGTCGAAATTCCAATTAGTTCAAAAGTTACGCCCAACTGTTTCTTCGAAATTCGTCCCCTTTTTCAATAGTCTGTTTCAGTGACATGCTCACCACTTTTTTTTTACCCTAGAAAAAGTGAGTGAGCCATTTCACTCAAAATTTGACCAGAAATCTAAATCTGGTCTGCGTTTCACGACATTCTTTAACTTTTTCTTAAAAATGAAACACCTTCTTGAAAAAACCGATTCATTTGGCTTGTAAGCCAACTTACCGACCGATTTTAAAAAACCGGCCAATTCTCAGCAAACTTAGACTTTAATGCAAAGAATTCAACGCTGATCACGAATATGTATGATGCTTGTCAAATTCAATCCGTTCAAAAGTTATGCTGTCCTTTTTCTGACATGCCCACCACTATTTTTTTTTTTACCCTAGAAACTTACCAAAGTGAACCATTTCAATCGAAATTTGACCAGGAATCTAAATCTGGTCTCCGTTTCACGAAAGTCCTGTAACCCTTTCTTAAAAATGAAACACCTTGAAAAAACCGATCCATTTGGCTTGAAAGCCAACTTACCGACCGATTTTTAAAAACCGGCCAATTCTCACGAAACTTAGTCATTCTTGCACAGAATTCAACGCTGATGACGAATATGCATGGCGCTTGTCGAAATTCTAATTCGTTCAAAGGTTATGCCTAACTGTTTCTTTAAAATTCGTCCCCTCTTTCAATAGTCAAATTTCAGTGATGCCCACCACTGTTTTTTTTTACCCTAGAAACTTACCAAAGTGACCCATTTCAGTCAAAATTTGACCAGGAATCTAAATCTGGTCTCCATTTCATGAAATTCGCGTAACTATTTTTTAAAAATGAAACACCTTCTTGAAAATACCTACTTATTGGGCTTGAAAGCCAACTTACCGACCGATTTTAATAAACCGGGTGTCATTCGAACGGGGAGTTGCCCACAAACCCAAAGACACTTAATGCATTACCCTGCGATTATTAGAACTCGAGTTATTGCACTTTAGTAATGCATTTCTATGACAAGTATCAGAAAACACCGAAAAAAGTAAAAAATTTTAATTGCGGTATTATCCTTTTTGAAGCGTTCCTCTTTCAAATGGGTTTAATTGCGACGCATTTCTCTTTTCCGTGCATTTGGGTCATTTTCTTATCTTCCTCCAATTCTTTCCAAACGTAGTTTTTCTTGCACAGAATTCAAAGCTGATCACGAATATGTATGGCGCTTGTCGAAATTCCAATTAGTTCAAAAGTTATACCCAACTGTTTCTTTGAAATTCGTCCCCTCTTTCAATAGTCTAATTCAGTCACATACCCACCATTATTTTTTTTACCCTAGAAACTTACCAAAGTGACCCATTTCACTCAAAATTTGACCAGGAATCTAAATCTGGTCTCCATTTCATGAAATTCGTGTAACTATTTTTTAAAAATGAAACACCTTCTTGAAAATACCTACTTATTGGGCTTGAAAGCCAACTTACCGACCGATTTGAAAAAACCGGCCAATTCTCACCAAATGTAGTTTTTCTTGCACAGAATTTAACGCAGATCACGAATATGTATAGCGCATGTCAAAATTCCAATTCGTTCAAAGTATGCCCAACTGTTTTTTTGAAATTCGTCCCCTCTTTCAATAGTCAGTTTCAGTGACATGCACACCACTATTTTTTTTTACCCTAGAAATTTACCAAAGTGACCCATATCACTCGAAATTTGACAAGGAATCTAAATCTGGTCTCCGTTAAACGATATTCCTGTAACTTTTTTTAAGAATGAGAGACCTTCTTCAAAAAACCAACCTATTTGGCATGAAAGCCAACTTACCGACCGACTTTAAAAAACCGGCCAATTCTCACCAAACTTAGTCTTTAATGCAAAGAATTCAAAGCGGACAACGAATATGTATGGCGCTTGTCCAAATTCCAATTAGTTCAAAAGTTATGCCCAACTGTTTCTTTGAAATTCGTCCCCTCTTTCAATAGTCTGTTTTAGTGACATGTCCACCACTATTTTTTTTTACCCTAGAAACTTAACAAAGTGACCCTTTTAACTCGAAATTTGACCAGGAATCTAAATCTGTTCTCCGTTTCACGAAATTCCTGTAACTGTTTTTTAAAAATGAAACACCTTCTTGAAAAAACCTAACTAGTTGTCTTAAAAGTCAACTTACCGACCGATTTTAAAAAACCGGCCAATTCTCACCAAACTTAGTTTTTAATGCACAGAATTCAACGCGGATCACGAATATGTATGATGCTTGTCGAAATTCCAATCCGTTCAAAAGTTATGCTCAACTGTTTCTTTGAAATTCGTCCCCTCTTTCAATAGTCATTTTGAGTGATATGTCCACCACTATTTTTTTTTCCCCAAAAACTTACAAAGTAATATCACTAAAAATTTGACCATTAATCAATTCTGGTCCCCCGTTTCCGCTATGTAACTGTTTTTAAAATGAAACATTGAAAAAACCAACCTATTTTGGGTTGAAAATTAACACCGAGCGATTTTAAAAAAAGGGGGTCATTCGAAAGGGGGGCCGCCCCAAACCCCAAAAAACTTAAAAAAATCACCCCCCGATTATTAAAACTGGTTTTTACTTTTGGGAAAAAACTTTTTTATGACAAGTTTGGGAAAAAAACCGAATAAAAAAAAAAAAAACTTTAATTCTATTATCCTTTTTTAAGCGTTCTTCTTTTAAATGGGCTGAATTTCAGCGTATTTTCTTTCCCCTGCATTCGGGTCATTTTTTTGTCTTCCCAACCCCCCAATCTTGTTTTCTTGCCGTTAAAGACGATCACGAATAATGGCGCTTGTCGAAATTCCAATTTGTTCAAAAATTAGCCCAACTGTTTTTTCGAAATTCGTCCCTCTTTTAATAGTCTGTTTCAGTGACATCCCCCCCTTTTTTCCCCAGAAAAGTTGGATTACTCAAATGACCAAAACAAATCTGGTTCTTTTACGACATTCTTTAACTTTTTTTTAAAATAAAAAAATTCTTGAAAAAAAAGATTCATTTGGCGAAAAACTTACCGACCGATTTTAAAACCGGCCAATTCTCAGCAAACAATTTAATCAAAAAAAATTTAACGCTGATCACGAATATGTATGATGCTTGTTAAATTCAATCCGTTCAAAGTTTGCTGTCCTGTTTCTGACATGCCCACCACTATTTTTTTTTCCTAGAAACTTACCAAAAAGAAATTTCACTCAAATTTTACCAGGAATCTAAATCTGGTTCCCCTTTTGAAATTCCTGAACCCCAACACCGACCCATTTTTAAAAAAAGGCCCAAATTTTCCGAAACTTTCTTTTTTTTCACAGAATTCAACGCTGATCACGAAGTATGGCCTTTTTTCCCAAATTTATTCGAAAGTTATGCCCCTGTTTCTTTGTTCGTTTTTTCAATAGTAATTTCAGTGACTCCGCCACTATTTTTTTTTTTTCCCAAATTTCCCAAAATGACCCCTTTTCCCCAAAATTTGAACTGGAATCTAATTTGGTCCCTTTCACGAAAATCTTGTAACTGTTTTTTTAAAAAGAAACACCGAAAAAACCACCTATTTGTCTTGAAAGTTAACTTACCAACCGATTTTTAAAAAACCCGGGGGTCGCCAGGGCCGCCCCCAAAAAAGACCAATGCAACCCCGTTATTTGCTGGATTGACTTTGTTGCTTTCTTGACAAAAATCAAAAAAAACCGAAAAAAAAAAAAAAAATTTTAAATTCGATTTTATCCTTTTGAACGTTCCTCTTTTAAAAGGGTTTAATTGCGACGATTTCACTTTCCGTGCATTTGGGATTTTTTTTCCCTTTTCAATTCTTTCCAAACGTTTTTCTTGCCAAATTCAAAGCGGATCCGGGAATATGTATAGCGCTTGTCGAAAATCCAAATTTAAAAGTTATGCCCAACGTTTTTTTTTGAAAAATTTGTCCCCCCTTTCAATGCCCAATTCAGTGACTACCCACACTATTTTTTTTTCCTGAAACTTCCAAAGTGACCCCATCCTAAATTTGACCGGAATCTAAATCGGTCTCCCTTCCGATATTTGTAACCTTTTTTTAACAATGAAACACCCGAAAAAAAGACCTAATTTGGGTTTAAAGTTAACTTACCGACCCATTTTAAAAAAAACCCGGGGGTCATTAGCGGGGCGGCCCAAAATCAAGACCTTTAAAACTTTCCCCAGATTATGAACTCGAGTTCCTTTTTTTTAAAAAATTTTTTGCAAGTTTTAGAAAACACCGAAAAAAAAAAAAATACAATTGGGGATTATATTTTTGAAGCGTTCCTCTTTCAAATGGGCAAATTTCGACGCATTTCTCTTTTCCGTGCATTTGGTTTTTTTGCCCTCCCTTCCACAAACTTGTTTTCTTGCACAGAATTCAAAGCGGATCCGAATATGTATGGCGCTTTGAAATTTAATTGTTCAAAGTTTGGCCAATTGCGAAATTTCCCCCCCTTTTTAATAGTCTAATTCGTGACATCCCAAACTTTTTTTTTTTTACCCCAAAACTAAAAAAAAGTTTTTCCCCTTTTACCGAAATCTAAATCTGGTCTCCGTTTTCCCGAAAATTCCTGAACTTTTTTTAAAAAAAAAAAACACCCCGAAAAAACCACCTTTTGGCGAAAGCCAAAAGATTTTTAAAAACCCCCATTTGTCCCAAACAGTTTTCTTGCACAAATTCAAACCGATCCCCGAATATGTATGGCGCGTAAAAAAAATTCGTTCAAAAGGGATCAACGGTTTCTTTGAAAATTTTGCCCCTCCTTTTAAAAGCCTGTTTCAGTGACTGACCACTATTTTTTTTTCCCGAAAACCCAAAAAAAACCCAAACTTGGACGGGGTCAAATCTGGTCCCGTTTTAATTTTAATTTTTTTTAAAAAGAAACCTTCTTGAAAAACCAACCCTTTTGGCATGAAACCAACTTCCGGGCGATTTTTAAAACCCCCTTGTCCCCAAACAGTTTTCCCAAAAAATTCAACGCTGCAGAATATTATGGCCGTCAAATTAATTAGTTCAAAAATTGCCCCTTTTTTTTGAAATTCGTGCCCCCCCTTTAATGTCTGTTTCAGTGACATCCACCCCTTTTTTTTCCTAGAAACTTACCAAAAAGCCCCTTTAACCAAATGGACCGGTCCCAAAACTGGTCTCTGTTTTTTAAAAAATTCCTGTAATTTTTTAAAAAAATGAAAAACCTTCTTGAAAAAAAAACCCATTTGGCATGAAAACCAACACCGTTTTAAAAAAAGGGGGTCTTCGAACACCAAAACCAAAACACTTAAAAAATTACCCGATTTTTGGGGAAATCGGTTATTGCACTGTGGTAATGCATTTCATGAAAATATCGAAAAAAGAAAAAAAATAAAAAAAATTTTTAATTGGTATTATCCTTTTTTAAAACGTTCGTCTTTTTTTTATGGGCTTAATTGCGACGCATTTCTCTTTTCCCTGCGTTTGGATCATTTTTTTTTCTTCTAATTCCTGAAACTTTTTTCTTACAAAATTGTGATCACGAATATTTTTGGCGCTTGTCAAAAATTAATTGTTCAAAGGTTTGCCTTGTTTCAAATTGTCCCCCCTTTTAAAAGTCTGTTTCAGTGACTTTAAAATTTTTTTTACCTAGAAACTTACCAAAGTTACCCACATAAATTTTTAAGGGAAACTAAATCTGGTCTCCGTTTACGAAAATTCCGTAACTTTTTAAAATGAAAAAACCCTTCTTGAAAAAACCAACCTTTTGGCCCAACTTACCGGATTTTAAAAACCGGGTTTTAATTGAACAGAGGCCCCCCAAAAACAAGACCAAAACATTACGCTGCGTTATTAGAACACGGTTTTGCACTTTTTGCTTTTTGCAAATATCAGAAAAACACCGAAAAAAAAAAAAAAATAATAATTGCGGGTTATCAAAAAAGGTTCGTGGAAGCTGCGACGCATTTCTCTTTTCCGTGGTTTGGATATTTTTGTTTCCCAATTCCTACCAAACTTAGTTTTTTGCCGAATTCACCGAAAAATTTGTTTGGGGCTTGTAATTTCAATTAGTTCAAAAGGGTTTTGCCCAATTGTTTCTTTGAATTTTTCTTTTCAAAGTCTGTTTCGTGACCCCCCTTTTTTTTTTTTTACCCCCGAAAAATTCCAAAGTTACCCATTTCACACATGACCCGGGAAACTAAATCGGTCTCCGTTTCCCAAATTCCGTAAAAATAAAATGAAAGACCTTCTTGAAAAAACCAACCTATTTGGCATGAAAGTAACTTACCGACCGACTTTAAAAACCGGATAAATCTCCGCCAAACTTAGTTTTTCTTGCACAGAATTCAACGCTGATCACGAATATGTATGGAGCTTGTCAAAATTCAAATAGTTCAAAAGTTATGTTCAACGGTTTGTGGGAGGCCATTGCCCTCTTTCAGTAGTCTGTTTCAGTAACATACCGACCACTGTTTTCTAGAAACTTACAAAAAGACCCGTTTTACTCAATTGCGGACCAGGAATCCCAAATCTGGTCTCCGTTTCACGAAATTCCTGTAATTTTTAAAATGAAAACACCTTTCTTAGAAAAGAAACCAAACCTATTTGGCAGAAAGCCAACTGACCGACCGATTTAAAAAAACCGGGTGTCATTCCGAAGGGAGAGGCCGCCCCAAACCCAAAGACACTTAAAAACATTACCCTGCGATTATTAGAACTCGAGTTATTGCACTTTGGTAATGCATTTTCTATGACAAGCATCAGAAAAACGCACGAAAAAAAGCGAAAAAATTTAATTGCGGGTATTATCCTTTGATGCGTTCGTCTTTCATATGGGCTTATTACGACATTTCTCCTGCGTGCGTTTGGATCATTTTTGTATTTACTCCAATTCCCCTGCAAACTTACTTTTTCTTGCAGAATTCAACGCTGATCACGAATATGTATGGCACTTGTCGAAATTCCAATTAGTTCAAAGTTTATGCCCAATTGTTTCTTTGAAATTCGTCCCCTCTTTCAATAATTAGAGTTTCAGTGACATGCCCACCACTATTTTTTTTTACCCTGAAATTTACCAAAGTGACCCATATCACTCAGAAATTTGACAAGGAATCTAAATCTGGTCTCCGTTAAACGATATTCCTGTAACTTTTTTTTAAGAATGAGAGAGACCTTCTTCAAGGAAATCAGCCCTATTTGGCATGAAAGCCAACTTACCGACCGACTTTAAAAACAAGCCAATTCTCACCAAACGAATAACTTATGCAAAAGGAATTCAAAGCCAGAACCCAACGAATATGTATGGCGCTTGTGTACATTCAATTAGTTCAAAAGTTTATACTTAACTGTTTCTTTTGAAATTCGTCCTCTTTCAAATAGTCTGTTTTGGTAGCATGTCCACCTTTATTTTTCGAAACTTAACAAAGTGACCCTTTTAACTCGAAATTTGACAGGAATCTAAATCTGTTCTCCGTTTCACAGAAATTCCTGTAACTGTTTTTTAAAAATGAAACACCTTCTTGAAAAAGCTACTAGTTGTGCTTAAAGTCAACTTACCATTTGGATTTTAAAACCGAGATTGTCATTCGAAGGAGGCCGCCCCAAACACAAAAGACACTTAAAACATTACCCACTGCGATTATTAGAACTCGAGTTATTGCACTTTGGTAATGCATTTATATAAACATCAGAAGGCACTGAAAAAAAAGTAAAAAAATTTTAATTGCGGTATTATCCTTTTTTGAAGCGTTCGTCTTCATAAGGAACTAATTGCGACGCATTTCTCTTTTCCGATGCGTTTGGATCATTTTTTGTCTTCCTCAATTTCCTACCAAACTTACTTTTTCTTGCACAGAATTCAACGCTGATCACGAATATGTATGGCGCTTGTCGGAAATTCCAATTAGTTCAAAGGTTATGCCCAATTGTTTCTTCAAATTCGTCCCCTCTTTCAATAGTCAGTTTCAGTGACATGCCCACCACTATTTTTTTTACCCTAGAAACTACCAAAGTTACCCATTTCACTCAATTTGACCGGAATCTAAATCAGGATACCGTTTCACGAAATTCCTGTAACTTTTAAGAGCTCAGGACCTTCTTGAAAAAACCAACCTATTTGGCATGAAATCCAACTTACCGACACGACTTTAAAAAACCGGCGAATTCTCACCAAACTTGGAACTTTCTTGCACAGAATTCAACGCTGATCCACAGTATATGGCGCTTGATAAAATTCCAAATAGTTCAAAGTTATGCCCAACGGTTTCTTCCAAGAAATTCTGCCTGTTTCAGTGACATGCCCACCACTATTTTTTACCTAGAAACTTTAAAGACCCATTTCACTCGATATTGGACCAGGAATCAAATCTGGTCTCCGTTTCCTGAAATTCACTGTAATGTTTTTAAAAATGACGCAACCTAGCCAGAAAACAAACCTATTTTTTCTTGAAAGCCAACACCAACCGATTTTTTAAAACCGAGATTGTCATTCGAACGAGAGGCCGCCCCAAACCCAAAGACACTTAAAACATTACCCTGCGTTATGGGAACTCAGAGTTGTGCACTTTGGTAATGCATTTCTATGACAAGTATCAAACACCTGTAGAAAAAGTAAAAATTTTAATTGCGGTATTATCCTTTTTGAAGCGTTCGTCTTTATATGGGGCTTAATTGCGACGCATTTCTCTTTTCCTTGCGTTTGGATCATTTTTTGATATTTCACTCCAATTCCTACCAAACTTAGTTTTCTTGCACAGAATTCAACGCTGATCACGAATATGTATGGCGCTTGTCGGGAAATTCCAATTAGTTCAAAGGTTATGCCCAATTGTTTTACTGTGAAATTTTAATCCCTCTTTCAATAGTCAGTTTCGGTGACATGCACACTATTTTTTTTACCTAGATACTTACCAAAGTTACCCATTTCACACGAGGGAATTTGACCAGGAATCTGAGTCTGGTCTCCGTTTCACCAAGAAATTCCTGTAACTTTTTAAAATGAAAGACCTTCTTAAAAATCAACCTACTTGGCAGCCAACTTACCGACCGACTTTAAAAAAACCGGCCCCAATTCTCATACCGACTTAAATTTTCTTGCACAGAAAATTCAACGCTGATCACGAATATGTATGGAGCTTGTCAGGAAATTCAAATAGTTCAAAATTTATACCCAACGGTTTCTTTGAAATTCGTGCCCAGGGACACATACACTATTTTTACCCTAGAAACTTACCAAAAACCCCATTTCACTCGAAATGGGACGGGAATCAAATCTGGTCTCCGTTTTGCATTCCTGTAATTTTTTAAAATGAATTACCTTCTTGAAAAAACCGACCCTATTGGCGAAGAAAGCCAACTTGCAAACCGATTTTTAAAACCGGGTGTCATTCGAAGGAAGGCCGCTCCCAAACCAAAAGACACTTAAAACAGCTACCCTGTGATTAGTAGAACTCGAGTTATTGCACTTTGGTAATGCATTTCTATGACAAACATCAGAAAAACACCAGAAAAAAGTAAAAATTTTAATTGCAGTGTGTATCCTTTTGAAGCGTTCGTCCTTCATATAGGTTTAATTGCGACGCATTTCTCTTTCGTGCGTTTGGATCCGTTTTTGTCTTCCTCCAATTCCTACCAAACACTTTTTCTTTGCACAGGAATTCAACGCTGATCACAGTATGTATAGCGCTTGTCGAAATTCAATTAGTTCAAAGGTTATGCCCAATTGTTTCTTTGGAAATTTCGTCCCTCTTTCAATAGTCAGTTTCGGTGACATGCCCACCACTATTTTTTTTTACCTGAAACTTACCAAAGTTACCCATTTTCACACGAAATTTGACCAGGAATCTAAATCTGGTCTCCGTTCCTGAAAATTCCTGTAATTTTTAAAAAAAATGAAAGACAACTTCTTGAAAAAACCAACCTATTTGGCATGAAAGCCAACTTACCGACCGATTTTAAAAAACCGGCCAATTCTCACCAAACTTAGTTTTCTTGCACAGGAATTCAAGCGCGAATCACGAATATGTATGGCTTGTCCGGAGATTCAAATAGTTCAAAATTTATGCTTAACGGTTTCTTTGAAATTCATTGTACCCAGGGACTACGCCACCACTATTTTTTTTACCCTAGAAACTTACCAAAAACCCATTTCACTCGAAATGGGACCAGAATCAAATCTGGTCTCCGTTTCACTGAAATTCCTGTAATTTTTAAAATGAAACCACCTTCTTGAAAAAACCGAACCTATGTGGCTGGCTTGAAAGAAGCCAACTTACCGACCGATTTTAAAAAACCGGGTGTCATTCGAAGGAGGCCGCCCCCAAACCCAAAGACACTTAAAACATTACCCTCTACGATTATTCAGAACTGGAGTTATTGCACTTTGGTAATGCGACTTTATGACAAGCATCAGAAAAACACTGAAAAAAAGTAAAAAAATTTTAATTGCGGTATTATCCTTTTTGAAGCGTTCGTCTTTCATATGGGCTTAATTCCGACGCATTTCTCTCTCTTTTCCGTGCGTTTGGTTCATTTTGTCTTCCTCAATTCCTACCAAACTTACTTTTCACTGCAAATTCAACGCTGATCACAGATATGTATGGCGCTTGTCAGAAATTCAGATGGTTACAAGGGTTTATACTTAATTGTTTCTTTGAAATTCATTCCCTGTTTTAATGGTCTGTTTCAGTGACATGCCCACCAATATTTTTTTTTTTTTTTTACCTAGAAACTTACCAAAGTTACCCATTTCACTCGAAATTTGACCAGGAATCTAAATCTGGTCTCCGTTTCACGAAATTCCTGTAATTTTTAATAAAATGAAAGACCTTCTTGAAAAAACCAACCTATTTGGCATGAAATCCAACTTACCGACCGACTTTAAAAAACCGGCCAATTCTCACCAAACTTAGTTTTTCTTGCACAGAATTCAACGCTGATCACGAATATGTATGGAGCTTGTCAAAGTTTAGGTAGTTCAAAGTAATGCCCAACGGTTTCTTTGAAGTTCGTGCCCTCTTTTCGTGAGTCTGTTTCGGTGACGCGTACACACTATTTTTTTACCTAAAACTTACCAAAGACCATTTCACTCGATATTTAGGGTTAGGATCCGTCTGAGATTTACGTTTCCTGAAAATTCCTGTATCTGTTTTAAAAATGAAACACCTTCTTGAAAACCGACCTATTTTTCTTGAAGCCAACTTACCAGCGATTTTAAAAACCGGGTATCAAATTTCGAACGAGGAGGCTGCGCCCAAACCCAAAGACACTTAAACATTACCCTGCGATTATTAGAACTCCGAGGTTGTGCGCTTTGGTAATGCATTTTCTATGACAAGTATCAGAAAAGCTTTTCCGAAAAAGTAAAAAAAATTTTTAATTGCGGTATTATCCTTTTTTAAAGCGTTCGTCTTTTATATGGGGCTAAGGTAGGCGCATTTCTCTTTTCCTTGCGTTTGGATCATTTTTGTCTTCCTCCAATTCCCTACAAACTTAGTTTTCTTGCACAGAATTCAACGCTGATCCACGGAATATATGTAGCTTTGTCGAAATTCCGAGGTGGTTCAAAGGTTATTTTAATTGTTTCTGTAAATTCGTCCCCTCTTTCAATAGTCAGTTTCAGTGACATGCCCACCACTATTTTTTTTTTTACCCTGGAAATACTTACCAAAGGAAGTTTGCCATTTCAGAATTTGACCAGGAATCTAAATCTGGTCTCCGTTTCTGAAATTCCCTGTAACTTTTAAATGAAAGACCTTCTTGAAAATCAACCTACTTGGCATGAAAGCCAACTTACCGACCAGGCTTGTAAAAACCGGCCCGGTCTCGCAAACTTAAATTTTCTTGCACAGAATTCAACATGATCACAGTATGTATGGAACGCCAGAAATTCCAAATAGTTCAAAATTTATGCCACAAGCAGGTTTCTTTAAATTACGTGCCCAGGGACACGCCCACCACTATTTTTTTTACCCACAAAACTTACCAAAAACCCATTTCACTCGAAATGGGACCAGAATCAAATCTGGTCTCCGTTTCACGAAATTCCTGTAATTTTTTAAAAATGAATTACCTTCTTGAAAAAACCGACCTATTTGGCTTGAAGCCAACTTACCGACCGATTTTTAAAAACCGGGTGTCATTCAGAAGGGCCGCTCCCAAACCCAAAGACACTTAAAACATTACCCTGTGATTATTAGAACTCGAGTTGTGCACTTTGGTAATGCATTTTCTATGACAAGCATCAAGAAAAACACTGAAAAAAAAGTAAAAAATTTTTAATTGCGGTATTATCCTTTTTTGAAGCGTTCGTCCTTCATATGGGTTTAATTGCGACGCATTTCTCTTTCCGTGCGTTTGGATCATTTTTTTGTCTTCCTCAATTCCTACCAAACTTACTTGCTTGCACAGAGATTCAACGCTGATCACGAATATGTATGGCTTGTCCGAAATTCAATTAGTTCAAGGTTATGCCCAATTGTTTCTTTGGTCGTCCACCTCTTTCAATAGTCAGTTTCACGGTGACACCACTATTTTTTTTACCCTAGAAACTTTACCAAAGTTACCCATTTCACACGAGAATTTGACCAGGGTCTAAATCTGGTCTCCGTTTCTGAGAATTCCTGTAATTTTTAAAATAAAATGAAGGCCTAGCAGAAAAAACCAACCTATTTGGCATGAAAACCAACTTACCGACCGATTTTAAAACCGGCAATTCTCACCAAACTTAGTTTTCTTGCACCAGAATTCAACGCTGATCACGGAATATGTATGGCTTGTCAAAGTTCAAATAGTTCAAGGGCCTGCCCAACGGAACAACTTTGAAATTCATTGCCCAGGGACACGCCCACCACACTATTTTTACCCTAGGAAACTTACCAAAACCCATTTCACTCAAAATGGGACCAGGAATCAAATCTGATTATCCGTTCACGAAATTCCTGTAATTTTTAAATGAAACACCTTCTTGAAAAACCGACCTATTATTTGGCGAAAGCCAACTTACCGACCGATTTTTTAAAACCGGTGTCATTCGAAGGAGAGGCGCCCAAACCCAGACGCCGAAGCCATTACCCCTGCGATTATTAGAACTGGAGTTGCACTTTGCAGTACATTTCTATGACAAGCATCAGAAAAACACTGAAAAAAAGTAAAAAAAAATTTTAATTGCGGTATTATGCATAGCTTTTTGAAGCGTTCGTCTTTTCATATGGGCTTAATTCCGACGCATTTCACTTTTTCCGTGCGTTTGGTTCATTTTTGTCTTCCTCAATTCCTACCAAACTTACTTTTTCCTGCGAATTCAACGCTGATCACGAATAATAATATGGCTTATTGAGGTTAGTAGTTCCGGGTTATGCCAGGTGAACAACTGAAGAATTTCGATCCCCTGTTTTGCAATAGTCTGTTTTGTTGACATGCCCACCAATATTTTTTTTTTACCTAAAGAGAACTACCAAAGTTACCCATTTCACTCGAGGTGACTGGGAATCTAAATCTGGTCTCCGTTTTCACGAAATTTATATAATTTTTTAATAAGAATGAGACGCTGCCTTGAAAAGAAACAACCTAATGGCCCGTGAAGAAATCCAACACCGACCAAACTTTAAAATGGCCCAATTCTCCGCCAGCTTGGTTTTCTTGCACGATTCTTGATGCGGAATGCGGAGCATAAAATTCCATCGGTTTCAAAGTAGCCTTTGCGGAACAGCAGAAGTTCGTGCCTATCTTCAGTGATCCTGTTCAAGTGACATGCCGACCACTATTTTTTTACCTAAAGAGCTGCAAGGCCGACAACAGAAGTGGACCAGGAATCAATCTGATTACCGTTCCACGAAAATTCCACCGCTTTTTAAAGGCCAGGGTAGCTAACGAAAAAACGGCTATTTGGCGCAGAAAGCCAAACACCGACTGATTTTTAAAAACTAAGCCATTCTCAACAAACTTGGTTTTAACGCAAAATTCAACGCTGATCACGAATATGTATGGCGCTTGTCGAAATTCAAATAGTTCAAATTTATGCCCAACGGTTTCTGGGGGTGTGCCAGGGACACCCTACCACTATTTTGTACTTTACTGACTTTAAAAAACCCATTTCACTCGAAATTGGACCAGGAATCTAAATCGTGCCGTTTCACAATTCATATGTAATTTATTTAAAAATGAAACACTTTCTTGAAAAACCGACCTGTTTGACTGAAAACCAACGCGACCGATTTTAAAAAACCGAAGGGTGTGTCATTCGAAGAGGGCCGCTGACTAAAGAAGACACCCAAAACATTACCCTGCGATTATTAAGAGCTCTAGAGTTATTGCACTTTGTTCATTTCTATAAACAGCATCAGAAAAACACTGAAAAAAGTAAAAAATTTTAATTGCGGTATTATCCTTTGAAGCATTCGTCTTTCATATCGACTTCATTACGTGCATTTCTCACTTTCGATGTTTGGGATATTTTTGCATCTTACTCGAACCCTACCAAACTTTACTTTTTTTCTTTCACGAATTAGCACAATCCACGAGAATATGTATGGCGCTTGTCGAAATTCAATTAGTTCAAAGGTTATACGGGTAACTTTCTTTGAAATTCGTCCCTCTTTCAATAGTCAGTTTCGGTGACATACCCACCACTATTTTTTTTTACACAAGAAACTTACCAAAGTTACCCATTTCACGGTGACGGAATCTAAATCGGGTCGCCGTTTCCTGAAATTCCTGTAACTTTTAAGAATGAACAGAAAAACCAACCTATTTGGCGCTGAAAGCCAACTTTTGACCGATTTTAAAAACCGGCCAATTCTCCACCAAACTTAGTTTTTCTGCGGGAATTCAACGCTGATAACGAATATGTGGCGCATTAGAAAATTCCAAATAGTTCAAATTTATACTTAGCGGTTTTCTTTGAAATTCGTGCTTAGGGACACACTTACCACTATTTTATTTTTACCCTAAAACTTACTAAAAACCCCCTCACTCGAAATTGGACCAGGAATCCAAATCTGGTCCGTTTTAAATTCCTGCAATTTTTAAAGATGGTACTTTCTTGAAAAACCGACCTATTTGGCGAAACCAGCTGCAAAATGATTTTCAAACCGGGTGTCATTCGAGGAAGGCCTTAAACCCGGGCAGCGGCTGTGTACCTGCGATTATTAGAACTCGAGTTATTGCACTTTGGTAATGCATTTCTATGACAAGCATCAGAAAAACACTGAAAAAAAAAAGTAAAAAAATTTTAATTGCGGTATTATCCTTTTTGATGCGTTCGTCTTTCATATGGGCTTAATTGCGACGCATTTTCTGCTCTTCCCGTGCGTTTGGGATCATTTTTTGTCTTCACTCGAGTTCTACCAGAACTGCACCTTTCCACCAAATTCAGCTTGCTGATCCACGAATATGTATGGCGCTTGTCGAAATTCCAATTAGTTCCAAGGTTATGCCCAATTGTTTCTTTGAAATTCGTCCCCTATTTCAATAGTCAGTTTCAGTGACATGCCGCACTGTACTTTTTTACCTAGAAACTTGCAAAGTTACCCGATACACGAGTGACCAGGAATCTAAATCTGGTCTCCGTTTCACGAAATTCCTGTAACTGTTTAAAATGAAGACGTAGCGGCGGCCAGCCTCATTTTGGCGCGAAGCCAGCTTTACCGACCGATTTGCAAAAACCAGCCAGTCTCCTGCAACTTGGTTTTCCGCGATTTAAGCGGTAGCGAATATGGCTGTCGAAATTCCAAATAGTTCAAAAATTACTTGTGGTTTCTTTGAAATTAAGGCCGGGGACACTTCCACTACTGTTTTTAAAGGCTTGCCGAAAAAACTAAAACTTTCACTCGAAATTGAACCGGGAATCTAAATCTGAAGTCTCCCGTTTGCACGAGAATTCCTGCAAATTTTTAAAATGAAACACTTTCTTGAAAAACCAGGCCTCGCTGGCCGAAACTAAGCTTACAAACCGATTTAAAAAACTTGGAATTTGTCATTTCAGAAGGAGAGCCGCTAAACTAAAGGCACTTAAAGGCATTTACTCTGCGTTGTTGGAGCTCGAGGTTATTGCACTTTGGTATTAAAATTTCTATGATAAAGCATCAGAGAAAACACTGAAAAAAGTAAAAAAAATTTTGGTTACGTGTGTCTGCTTGCAGGTACGTTCGTCTTTCGTATGGGAGCTTGTTGCGACGCATTTCTCTCTTTTTCCGTGCGTTTTGGATCATTTTTATTTCCTCCAATTCCTACCAAACTTACTGCTTTCCACGGAAATTCGCTGATGCGAATATATGGCGCGTGAAATTCATTCCAGTTCAAAGGTTATATTGTTTCTTTTTGAGGGGTAAATTACATTTTTGCGTAAGTCGTTTCGTGGGCGTGCGCCTCTTTTTTTGCCCTGAAACACAGGAATTGCCCCATTTGCACGAGTTTGACCGGGAATCCCAAAGTGGTCTCCGTTTCACGAAATTCCTGCTTGGCAAAATGAAAGACCTTCTTGAAAAACCAACCTATTTGGCGAAGCCAACTTACCGACCGATTTTAAAAAACCGGCCAATTCTCACCAAACTTAGTTTTCTGCAGAGATTCAACGCTGGTCACGAATATGTGAAGCTTGTGCGATTTGAAATGGTTCGAATTTATACTTAACGGTTTCTTTGAAATTCGTGCCCAGTACTTTAGAGCACCGAAAAGGCCGAACAACTCGGTGCCGGACCAGGGTCGATCTGATTATCGTTTTACCCGAAATTTTACCATGCATTTTTAAGTCAGGCCTTCTTGGAAAAAACGACCTATTTGGCGAAAGCCGAAGCTTACCGACCGATTTAAAAACCGGGTGTCATTCGAAGGAGGCGCTGAGCCGGGCGCCCCAGGAAACGCTGCCTGCGATTGGTAGGGCTCGGTTTATTTGCGCTTTTGTGTGCGTTTCAGGCAAAGCATGGAAAGCACGAAAAAAAAGTAAAAATTTGGTGCGGTATTATCCTTTTTGAAGCGTTCGTCTTTCATATGGGCTTAATTGGGCGTTTTCCGATGGGGTTGGATGGTTTTTGTCTTCCTCAATTCACCAGGCCACTTTTCTTTTGCGGGGTACCCAGCGATACGGATACATGTACGGCATTAAAGATTCCAGTGGTTCAAGGGTTATACCCAATTGTTCTTTACGGAAGGTGCCTCTTTTAAGCCAAGTGCATTTCAATGACATGCCCGCCCTTTCATGCACTTTCAGGCTTCCAAGTTGCCCGTTTCGCTCGAAATTTGACCAGAATCTAACTCTGGTCTTAAGTTTTAATTCATAATTTTAAAATAAAATAGAAAAGACGCTGAAAAGAGCCAACCTATTTTGACGCAAAGCCCAGCACCGACCGACTTTAGGCAAACCCGTTCTCCCCAAACTTGGTTTTCTTTTTAAATTCCAACGCTGGTCACGGAATGTATGGTGCCAGGAACTGAAATAGTTCAAAATTTTTTGCCCAACGGTTTTCTTTGAAATTCGTGCCAGGGACACCCGCCGCTATTTTCCCTAAAACTTACCAAAACCATTTCACTCAAGGGGTGGACTAGGGTCAATCTGATCCGTTTACTTAGAATTTACCAATAATATTTTTTAAAATGCGTACTTTCTTGAAAAAACCGACCTATTTGGCGAGAAGCCAACACCGACGTTTTGAAGCAGATTGTCATTCAGAGGAGGCCGCCCCCAAACCCAAGACATACAAACATTACCCTGCGATTATTTAGAACTCGAGTTATTGCACTTTGTGTGCATTTCTATGACAAGCATCAGAAAACACTGAAAAAAAGTAGTACCCAATTTTGCGGGTAGCTATCGCTTTTTTGATGCGTTCGTCTTTCATATGGGCTTAATTGCGACGCATTCTCTTTTCCGTGCGTTTGGATCATTTTATTTGTCTTCCTCCCAGTTTCACCCAAACTTAGTTTTTCTTGCACAAATTTAACGCTGATCACAGGCTGTATGGCGTGGTGTTCTAGTGGTTAGGTTTATTGTTTCTTTGAAATTCGCCCCCTCTTTTCAATAGTCTGTTTCGGTGACATGCCCACCACTATTTTTTTTTTTACCCTAGAAACTTACCAAAGTTACCCATTTCACACAATTTGACCAGGAGTCTAAATCTGGTCTCCGTTTCACAATTACCATAACTTTTTAAAATGAAAGACCTTCTTGAAAAAACCAACCTATTTGGCATGAAAGCCAACTTACCGACCGATTTTAAAACCGGCCAATTCTCACCAAACTTAGTTTTCTTGCACAGAATTCAACTGATCACAGCGAATATGTATGGCGCTTGTCGAAATTCCAAATAGTTCAAAATTTATGCCCAACGGTTTTCTTTGAAATTCGTTAGGGACACCTGGCTCCACTATACTTTACCCTAGAAACTTACCAAAAGCCATTTCACTCGAAATTGGACCAGGAATCGATAGGGTCTCGTTTCACGAAAATTCCTGTAATTTTTTAAAATGAAACACCTTCATACGAAAAGAGCAGAGCCTAGCTGGCTTGAATAACGCGACGATTTTAAAAAACCGGGTGTCTCATTCGAAGGAGAGGCCGCCCCAAACCCAAAGACACTTAAAACATTACCCTGCGATTATTAGAACTCGAGGTTATTGCACTTTGGTAATGCATTTCTATGACAAACATCAGAAAAACACTGAAAAAGTAAAAAAATTTTAATTTAACAGCATTATCAGCACTTTTGAAGCGATTTCGTCTTTCATATAGGCTTAATTGCGACGCATTTCTCTTTTCAGTGCGTTTGGATCATTTTTGTCTTCCTCAATTCCTACAAACTTACTTTTTCTTGCAGAATTCAACGCGATCACGAATATGTATGGCGCTTGTCGAAATTCCAATTAGTTCAGTTATGCCCAATTGTTTTTTGAAATTCGTCCCTCTTTCAATAGGTCAGTTTTCAGTGACATGCCCACCATATTTTTTTTACTTTGAGAAACTTTACCAAAGTTACCCATTTCACACGAAATTTTGACCAGGAATCTAAATGTGGTCTCCGTTTCACGAAATTCCTGTAACTTTTTTTTAAAAATGAAAGACCTTCTTGAAAAACCAACCTGTTGGCATGAGAAAGCCAACACCGACCGATTTTAAAAACCGGTAATTCTCACCAAACTTAGTTTTTCTTGCACAGAGATTCAACGCTGATCACGAATATGTAGAGCTTGTCCGAAATTCCAAATAGTTCAAATTTATGCCCAACGGTTTCTTTGAAATTCGTGCCCAGTGACGCCCACCACTATTTTTTTACCCACAGAACTTACCAAAAACCCATTTCACTCGAAATTGGACCAGGAATCAAATCTGGTCTCCCGTTTCACACGAAATTCCTGTAATTTTTAAAATCAAACGCAACCCCTAGCGGAAAAAACTGACCTATTACGGCTTGAAAAGCCAAACGCAAACCGATTTTAAAAACCGGGTGTCATTCGAAGGAGAGCCGCCCCCAAACTGAAGACACTTAAAACATTACCACAGGGTGTTAGAACTCGAGTTATTGCACTTTGGTAATGCATTTCTATGACAAGCATCAGAAAAACACTGAAAAGGCAAAAAAAATTTTTAATTGCGGTATTATCCTTTTTGGAAGCGTTCGTCTTTCCTATGGGCTTAATTGCGACGCATTTCTCTTTTTCCGTGCGTTTGGATCATTTTTGTCTTCCTCCAGTTCCCTACCAAACTTACTTTTTTCTTGCAGAATTCAACGCTGATCACGGATATGTATGGCGCTTGTCGAAATTCAATTAGTTCAAAGGTTATACCCAATTGTTTCTTTGAGAATTCGCCCCTCTTTCAATAGTCTGTTTCAGTGACATGCCCACCACTGTTTTTTTTTTTTACCTAGGAAACTTACCAAAGTTACCCATTTTACTCGAAATTTGACAAGAATCTAACTCTGGTCTCCGTTTCTGAAATTCCTGTAATTTTTAAAATAAAATGAAAAGGGCGCTGGCGACGACTGTGGCATGAAAGCCAACTTACCGACCGACTTTTAAAAAACCGGCCAATTCTCCCCATAAACTTGGTTTTCTTGCACAGAATTCAACATGATCACGAATATGTATGGTTGCTTGTCGAAATTCCAAAATAGTTCAGGAGTACTTTGCTAACGGTTTCTTTTGAAATTCGTACCCAGGGACACGCCCACCACTATTTTTTTGCCTAAACTTACCAAAAACCCATTTCACTCAGGGAATTGGACCAGGAATCCAAATCTGGTCTCCGTTCCACGAAATTCCTGTAATATTTTTTAAAATGAAACACTTTCTTGAAAAACCGACCTATTTGAAGCGAAGCCAACTTACCGACCGATTTTAAAAGAGCAGGGTGTCATTCGAAGGAGAGCCGCCCCAACTAGCAAAACATTACCCTGCGATTAATAGAACTCGAGGTTATTGCACTTTGGTAATGCATTTCTATGACAGCATCAGAAAAACACTGAAAAAAAGTAAAAATTTTAATTGGGTATTGCCCTTTTTTGATGGGTTTAGTACTTTCGCTATGGGCTTAATTGCGACGCATTTTCTCTTTTTCCGTGCGTTTGGATCATTTTATTTGTCTTCCTCAATTCCTACCAAACTTAGTTTTTCTTGCGCAGAATTCAACTGATCACGATATGTATGGCGCTTGTCGAAATTCCAATTAGTTCCAAGGTTATGCCCAATTGTTTCTTTGAAATTCCGCCCCTCTTTCAATAGTCTGTTTCAGTGACATGCCCACCACTGCGCTTTACCCAGAGCGCAAAGTTACCCATTTCACACGAAATTTGACCAGGAATCTAAATCTGGTCTCCGTTTTCTGAAAATTCCTGTAACTTTTTTAAAAATGAAAGACCTTCTTGAAAAAACCAACCTATTTGGCACGAAAGCCAACTTACCGACCGATTTTAAAACCATTGTTCTCCCGCAAGGCAGTTTTCTTGCACAGAATTCAACGCTGATCACGAATATGTATGGCGCTTTGTGGGGAATTCCAAATGGTTCAAAATTTATGCCCAACCGTTTCTTTGAAATTTCATTTGCCGGGACACACCCACCACTATTTTTTTTTTTACCCTAGAAACTTACCAAAAACCATTTCACTCGAAATTGGACCAGGAATCCAAATCTGGTCTCCGTTTCACGAAATTCCTGTAATTTTTTTTAAAATGAAACACTTTCAACTGAAAGACATTCATTTGGCTTGAAAGCCAACTTACCGACCGATTTTAAAAAACCGGGTGTCATTCGAAGGAAGGCCGCCTCCAAACCCAAAGACACTTAAAACATTACCCTGCGATTATTAGGGCTCAAGTTACACTTTGGTAATGCATTTCTATGACAAGCATCAGAAAAACACTGAAAAAAAAAGAGTAAAAAAATTTTAATTGCGGTATTATCCTATTTTGATGCGTTCGTCTTTCATATGGGCTTAATTGCGACGCATTTCTCTTTTCCGTGCGTTTGGATCATTTAGTCTTCCTCCAATTCTACCGCCAGGCCACTTTTCTTGCACAGAATTCAACGCTGATCACGGATATGTGGCGCTTGTCGAAATTCCAATTAGTTCAAGGTTATGCCAATTGTTTCTTTGAAATTCGCCCCCTCTTTCAATAGTCTGTTTCAGTGACATGCCCACCACTATTTTTTTTTTTTACCTAGAAACTTACCAAAGTTACCCATTTCACTCGAAATTTGACCAAAGAATCGCTCGGTACTCCGTTTCACGGGGCTACCGCAATTTCGATAAAATGAAAGACGCTTCTTGAAAAAACCAACCTATTTAGCTTTGAAAGCCAACTTACCGACCGACTTTTAAAACCATGACCCAATTCTCCCAAACTTAGTTTTTTGCACAGAATTCAACGCTGATCCACGAGCCATGTATGGCGCTTGTCGAAATTCCAAATAGTTCAAAATTTATACCCAACGGTTTTCTTTTGAAATTACCGTGCCCAGGGACACGCCCACCACTATTTTACACTTTTACCCTAGGAAACTTACCAAAAAACCCATTTCCTCGAAGTGGACCAGGAATCCAAATCTGGTCTCCGTTTCACAATATAATAATATTTTTAAAATGAAACGCTGAAAAGCCTGGGCCTATTTGGCTTGAAAAGCCCAACTTACCGACCGATTTTTAAAAAAAACCGGGTGTCATTACTGAAGGAGAGGCCGCCCCAAACCCAAAAGACTTACTTAAAACATTACCCTGCGATTATTAGAACTCGAGGTTATTGCACTTTGGTAATGCATTTCTATGGGCAAAACTCAGAAAACACTGAAAAAAGTAAGGTACTTCAATTGCGGTATTATCCTTTTTGATCACGTTCTGCGTCTTTCATATGAGCTGGTGCGACGCATTTCTCTCTTTTCCGATGCGTTTGGATCATTTTATTTGTCTTCCTCAATTCCTACCAAACTTACTTTTTCTTGCACAGAATTCAACGCTGATACGAATATGTATGGCGCTTGTCGAAATTCAATTAGTTCAAAGGTTATGCCAATTATTTCTTTGAAATTCGTCCCCTCTCTTTCAATAGTCAGTTTTCAGTGACATGCCCACCACTATTTTTTTTTACTTTAGAAACTTACGGTCTCCGTTTCGCATTGCAGGTACAATAAAATGAAAGACCTTCTTGAAAAAACCAACCTATTTGGCATGAAAGTAACTTACCGACCGACTTTAAAAACCGGATAAATCTCCGCCAAACTTAGTTTTTCTTGCACAGAATTCAACGCTGATCACGAATATGTATGGAGCTTGTCAAAATTCAAATAGTTCAAAAGTTATGTTCAACGGTTTGTGGGAGGCCATTGCCCTCTTTCAGTAGTCTGTTTCAGTAACATACCGACCACTGTTTTCTAGAAACTTACAAAAAGACCCGTTTTACTCAATTGCGGACCAGGAATCCCAAATCTGGTCTCCGTTTCACGAAATTCCTGTAATTTTTAAAATGAAAACACCTTTCTTAGAAAAGAAACCAAACCTATTTGGCAGAAAGCCAACTGACCGACCGATTTAAAAAAACCGGGTGTCATTCCGAAGGGAGAGGCCGCCCCAAACCCAAAGACACTTAAAAACATTACCCTGCGATTATTAGAACTCGAGTTATTGCACTTTGGTAATGCATTTTCTATGACAAGCATCAGAAAAACGCACGAAAAAAAGCGAAAAAATTTAATTGCGGGTATTATCCTTTGATGCGTTCGTCTTTCATATGGGCTTATTACGACATTTCTCCTGCGTGCGTTTGGATCATTTTTGTATTTACTCCAATTCCCCTGCAAACTTACTTTTTCTTGCAGAATTCAACGCTGATCACGAATATGTATGGCGCTTGTCGAAATTCCAATTAGTTCAAAGTTTATGCCCAATTGTTTCTTTGAAATTCGTCCCCTCTTTCAATAATTAGAGTTTCAGTGACATGCCCACCACTATTTTTTTTTACCCTGAAATTTACCAAAGTGACCCATATCACTCAGAAATTTGACAAGGAATCTAAATCTGGTCTCCGTTAAACGATATTCCTGTAACTTTTTTTTAAGAATGAGAGAGACCTTCTTCAAGGAAATCAGCCCTATTTGGCATGAAAGCCAACTTACCGACCGACTTTAAAAACAAGCCAATTCTCACCAAACGAATAACTTATGCAAAAGGAATTCAAAGCCAGAACCCAACGAATATGTATGGCGCTTGTGTACATTCAATTAGTTCAAAAGTTTATACTTAACTGTTTCTTTTGAAATTCGTCCTCTTTCAAATAGTCTGTTTTGGTAGCATGTCCACCTTTATTTTTCGAAACTTAACAAAGTGACCCTTTTAACTCGAAATTTGACAGGAATCTAAATCTGTTCTCCGTTTCACAGAAATTCCTGTAACTGTTTTTTAAAAATGAAACACCTTCTTGAAAAAGCTACTAGTTGTGCTTAAAGTCAACTTACCATTTGGATTTTAAAACCGAGATTGTCATTCGAAGGAGGCCGCCCCAAACACAAAAGACACTTAAAACATTACCCACTGCGATTATTAGAACTCGAGTTATTGCACTTTGGTAATGCATTTATATAAACATCAGAAGGCACTGAAAAAAAAGTAAAAAAATTTTAATTGCGGTATTATCCTTTTTTGAAGCGTTCGTCTTCATAAGGAACTAATTGCGACGCATTTCTCTTTTCCGATGCGTTTGGATCATTTTTTGTCTTCCTCAATTTCCTACCAAACTTACTTTTTCTTGCACAGAATTCAACGCTGATCACGAATATGTATGGCGCTTGTCGGAAATTCCAATTAGTTCAAAGGTTATGCCCAATTGTTTCTTCAAATTCGTCCCCTCTTTCAATAGTCAGTTTCAGTGACATGCCCACCACTATTTTTTTTACCCTAGAAACTACCAAAGTTACCCATTTCACTCAATTTGACCGGAATCTAAATCAGGATACCGTTTCACGAAATTCCTGTAACTTTTAAGAGCTCAGGACCTTCTTGAAAAAACCAACCTATTTGGCATGAAATCCAACTTACCGACACGACTTTAAAAAACCGGCGAATTCTCACCAAACTTGGAACTTTCTTGCACAGAATTCAACGCTGATCCACAGTATATGGCGCTTGATAAAATTCCAAATAGTTCAAAGTTATGCCCAACGGTTTCTTCCAAGAAATTCTGCCTGTTTCAGTGACATGCCCACCACTATTTTTTACCTAGAAACTTTAAAGACCCATTTCACTCGATATTGGACCAGGAATCAAATCTGGTCTCCGTTTCCTGAAATTCACTGTAATGTTTTTAAAAATGACGCAACCTAGCCAGAAAACAAACCTATTTTTTCTTGAAAGCCAACACCAACCGATTTTTTAAAACCGAGATTGTCATTCGAACGAGAGGCCGCCCCAAACCCAAAGACACTTAAAACATTACCCTGCGTTATGGGAACTCAGAGTTGTGCACTTTGGTAATGCATTTCTATGACAAGTATCAAACACCTGTAGAAAAAGTAAAAATTTTAATTGCGGTATTATCCTTTTTGAAGCGTTCGTCTTTATATGGGGCTTAATTGCGACGCATTTCTCTTTTCCTTGCGTTTGGATCATTTTTTGATATTTCACTCCAATTCCTACCAAACTTAGTTTTCTTGCACAGAATTCAACGCTGATCACGAATATGTATGGCGCTTGTCGGGAAATTCCAATTAGTTCAAAGGTTATGCCCAATTGTTTTACTGTGAAATTTTAATCCCTCTTTCAATAGTCAGTTTCGGTGACATGCACACTATTTTTTTTACCTAGATACTTACCAAAGTTACCCATTTCACACGAGGGAATTTGACCAGGAATCTGAGTCTGGTCTCCGTTTCACCAAGAAATTCCTGTAACTTTTTAAAATGAAAGACCTTCTTAAAAATCAACCTACTTGGCAGCCAACTTACCGACCGACTTTAAAAAAACCGGCCCCAATTCTCATACCGACTTAAATTTTCTTGCACAGAAAATTCAACGCTGATCACGAATATGTATGGAGCTTGTCAGGAAATTCAAATAGTTCAAAATTTATACCCAACGGTTTCTTTGAAATTCGTGCCCAGGGACACATACACTATTTTTACCCTAGAAACTTACCAAAAACCCCATTTCACTCGAAATGGGACGGGAATCAAATCTGGTCTCCGTTTTGCATTCCTGTAATTTTTTAAAATGAATTACCTTCTTGAAAAAACCGACCCTATTGGCGAAGAAAGCCAACTTGCAAACCGATTTTTAAAACCGGGTGTCATTCGAAGGAAGGCCGCTCCCAAACCAAAAGACACTTAAAACAGCTACCCTGTGATTAGTAGAACTCGAGTTATTGCACTTTGGTAATGCATTTCTATGACAAACATCAGAAAAACACCAGAAAAAAGTAAAAATTTTAATTGCAGTGTGTATCCTTTTGAAGCGTTCGTCCTTCATATAGGTTTAATTGCGACGCATTTCTCTTTCGTGCGTTTGGATCCGTTTTTGTCTTCCTCCAATTCCTACCAAACACTTTTTCTTTGCACAGGAATTCAACGCTGATCACAGTATGTATAGCGCTTGTCGAAATTCAATTAGTTCAAAGGTTATGCCCAATTGTTTCTTTGGAAATTTCGTCCCTCTTTCAATAGTCAGTTTCGGTGACATGCCCACCACTATTTTTTTTTACCTGAAACTTACCAAAGTTACCCATTTTCACACGAAATTTGACCAGGAATCTAAATCTGGTCTCCGTTCCTGAAAATTCCTGTAATTTTTAAAAAAAATGAAAGACAACTTCTTGAAAAAACCAACCTATTTGGCATGAAAGCCAACTTACCGACCGATTTTAAAAAACCGGCCAATTCTCACCAAACTTAGTTTTCTTGCACAGGAATTCAAGCGCGAATCACGAATATGTATGGCTTGTCCGGAGATTCAAATAGTTCAAAATTTATGCTTAACGGTTTCTTTGAAATTCATTGTACCCAGGGACTACGCCACCACTATTTTTTTTACCCTAGAAACTTACCAAAAACCCATTTCACTCGAAATGGGACCAGAATCAAATCTGGTCTCCGTTTCACTGAAATTCCTGTAATTTTTAAAATGAAACCACCTTCTTGAAAAAACCGAACCTATGTGGCTGGCTTGAAAGAAGCCAACTTACCGACCGATTTTAAAAAACCGGGTGTCATTCGAAGGAGGCCGCCCCCAAACCCAAAGACACTTAAAACATTACCCTCTACGATTATTCAGAACTGGAGTTATTGCACTTTGGTAATGCGACTTTATGACAAGCATCAGAAAAACACTGAAAAAAAGTAAAAAAATTTTAATTGCGGTATTATCCTTTTTGAAGCGTTCGTCTTTCATATGGGCTTAATTCCGACGCATTTCTCTCTCTTTTCCGTGCGTTTGGTTCATTTTGTCTTCCTCAATTCCTACCAAACTTACTTTTCACTGCAAATTCAACGCTGATCACAGATATGTATGGCGCTTGTCAGAAATTCAGATGGTTACAAGGGTTTATACTTAATTGTTTCTTTGAAATTCATTCCCTGTTTTAATGGTCTGTTTCAGTGACATGCCCACCAATATTTTTTTTTTTTTTTTACCTAGAAACTTACCAAAGTTACCCATTTCACTCGAAATTTGACCAGGAATCTAAATCTGGTCTCCGTTTCACAAAATTCCTGTAATTTTTAAAAAAATGAAAGACCTTCTTGAAAAAACCAACCTATTTGGCATGAAATCCAATTTACCGACCGACTTTTAAAAACCGGCCAATTCTCTCACCAAACTTAGTTTTTCTTGCACAGAATTCAACGCTGATCACGAATATGTATGGAGCTTGTCAAAGTTTAGGTAGTTCAAAGTAATGCCCAACGGTTTCTTTGAAGTTCGTGCCCTCTTTTCGTGAGTCTGTTTCGGTGACGCGTACACACTATTTTTTTACCTAAAACTTACCAAAGACCATTTCACTCGATATTTAGGGTTAGGATCCGTCTGAGATTTACGTTTCCTGAAAATTCCTGTATCTGTTTTAAAAATGAAACACCTTCTTGAAAACCGACCTATTTTTCTTGAAGCCAACTTACCAGCGATTTTAAAAACCGGGTATCAAATTTCGAACGAGGAGGCTGCGCCCAAACCCAAAGACACTTAAACATTACCCTGCGATTATTAGAACTCCGAGGTTGTGCGCTTTGGTAATGCATTTTCTATGACAAGTATCAGAAAAGCTTTTCCGAAAAAGTAAAAAAAATTTTTAATTGCGGTATTATCCTTTTTTAAAGCGTTCGTCTTTTATATGGGGCTAAGGTAGGCGCATTTCTCTTTTCCTTGCGTTTGGATCATTTTTGTCTTCCTCCAATTCCCTACAAACTTAGTTTTCTTGCACAGAATTCAACGCTGATCCACGGAATATATGTAGCTTTGTCGAAATTCCGAGGTGGTTCAAAGGTTATTTTAATTGTTTCTGTAAATTCGTCCCCTCTTTCAATAGTCAGTTTCAGTGACATGCCCACCACTATTTTTTTTTTTACCCTGGAAATACTTACCAAAGGAAGTTTGCCATTTCAGAATTTGACCAGGAATCTAAATCTGGTCTCCGTTTCTGAAATTCCCTGTAACTTTTAAATGAAAGACCTTCTTGAAAATCAACCTACTTGGCATGAAAGCCAACTTACCGACCAGGCTTGTAAAAACCGGCCCGGTCTCGCAAACTTAAATTTTCTTGCACAGAATTCAACATGATCACAGTATGTATGGAACGCCAGAAATTCCAAATAGTTCAAAATTTATGCCACAAGCAGGTTTCTTTAAATTACGTGCCCAGGGACACGCCCACCACTATTTTTTTTACCCACAAAACTTACCAAAAACCCATTTCACTCGAAATGGGACCAGAATCAAATCTGGTCTCCGTTTCACGAAATTCCTGTAATTTTTTAAAAATGAATTACCTTCTTGAAAAAACCGACCTATTTGGCTTGAAGCCAACTTACCGACCGATTTTTAAAAACCGGGTGTCATTCAGAAGGGCCGCTCCCAAACCCAAAGACACTTAAAACATTACCCTGTGATTATTAGAACTCGAGTTGTGCACTTTGGTAATGCATTTTCTATGACAAGCATCAAGAAAAACACTGAAAAAAAAGTAAAAAATTTTTAATTGCGGTATTATCCTTTTTTGAAGCGTTCGTCCTTCATATGGGTTTAATTGCGACGCATTTCTCTTTCCGTGCGTTTGGATCATTTTTTTGTCTTCCTCAATTCCTACCAAACTTACTTGCTTGCACAGAGATTCAACGCTGATCACGAATATGTATGGCTTGTCCGAAATTCAATTAGTTCAAGGTTATGCCCAATTGTTTCTTTGGTCGTCCACCTCTTTCAATAGTCAGTTTCACGGTGACACCACTATTTTTTTTACCCTAGAAACTTTACCAAAGTTACCCATTTCACACGAGAATTTGACCAGGGTCTAAATCTGGTCTCCGTTTCTGAGAATTCCTGTAATTTTTAAAATAAAATGAAGGCCTAGCAGAAAAAACCAACCTATTTGGCATGAAAACCAACTTACCGACCGATTTTAAAACCGGCAATTCTCACCAAACTTAGTTTTCTTGCACCAGAATTCAACGCTGATCACGGAATATGTATGGCTTGTCAAAGTTCAAATAGTTCAAGGGCCTGCCCAACGGAACAACTTTGAAATTCATTGCCCAGGGACACGCCCACCACACTATTTTTACCCTAGGAAACTTACCAAAACCCATTTCACTCAAAATGGGACCAGGAATCAAATCTGATTATCCGTTCACGAAATTCCTGTAATTTTTAAATGAAACACCTTCTTGAAAAACCGACCTATTATTTGGCGAAAGCCAACTTACCGACCGATTTTTTAAAACCGGTGTCATTCGAAGGAGAGGCGCCCAAACCCAGACGCCGAAGCCATTACCCCTGCGATTATTAGAACTGGAGTTGCACTTTGCAGTACATTTCTATGACAAGCATCAGAAAAACACTGAAAAAAAGTAAAAAAAAATTTTAATTGCGGTATTATGCATAGCTTTTTGAAGCGTTCGTCTTTTCATATGGGCTTAATTCCGACGCATTTCACTTTTTCCGTGCGTTTGGTTCATTTTTGTCTTCCTCAATTCCTACCAAACTTACTTTTTCCTGCGAATTCAACGCTGATCACGAATAATAATATGGCTTATTGAGGTTAGTAGTTCCGGGTTATGCCAGGTGAACAAC
>BMAV01013077.1:0-13543 GCA_019973955.1 Trichonephila inaurata madagascariensis
TTTTCCTACTGAACTAATTCAAACGAAAAAATTGGTAATATCTAGAGCTAAGCTCGGTAATATCCAGTGCCACCAAAGAATTGTGCAAATATTCAGAGTCGAATATGTAAACGTACACGTGCACATCTACGGATATAGTGACTAGAACTAGAATATAACTGCACGAAAGAGATTATTGCCGATAATTATCGGCAATAATCTTTGGTGCACTTATAAATTATAATTTATGTCCTTTCTTATTCCCCCACGATACTCATCATGTTTCTAGCCAAATTTAGAAAATTTTGTAAGATATCAGGCAAAATGAATAGCTTTGAGCGTACGAATGATGAAATGAGAAATAAATTGGGTAGATTGCTTTGAATGCAGGCTATTCTCAAACACAGAAAGCCCCTGAGTTTACTGTAACATCTAATGTCGTTTAACAGTTTTAAGAAAAGGTTCAGGACACTGGATCCATATCGTGAAGACGGGACGGGTAACCAAGATCCATAAAAAGGGAATGAGGATCGTTTTTTTTCCCCACCTGACGAAAAAAGGCCCATCTGTGGCGATAAAAAGGCTGGGTGAGTGAGTTTGGTGCTTTTGGCGAAAGAGCCAGTTTCATACTGCCCAAACATTCAAGGTCTTGGTCGGGACGAGAAAAGAAGAAAAGGAAAAATTGGATAAAGATGGAGGGTCAAAAACAGAGAAGGATCACTGGGGTCCCTGGGGTCGTGACACCCGTGTTTCCCAAAGTTAGAAACCCCCCTTTGGGAAAAAAGAAAAGATCTCAAAGGGTCCTTGGGTTGTAAACCCCTACCCACCTAAAGAAGGTGAGCCCCCTAAGGGGATAAAAAGGCTGGGAAGCACTGGTCTAAAACAAGCACGGCGTAACTGCTGACGGGTAGTTTGGTGGTTCAAATAAACACCCCTGCTAAGATCAACAGCTTTTTAAAGGTGACCCAGGAATTGAATACTAGATGTCAGCACAGCCTAACGATACTGGTTGATTATGCATTCATTCCATAGAGAATCTAACTAAAAAGTTTCAATAAATCGCGACTTACGATTCAAAACGGCAAGGGTGTGATATGGTTGATCTTCGTTGACCATATCGTGGGGTTTTCAGCCTAAGTTAAAGGTGTGGGATTCTCGAAATGATGAGACATTTTAGATTTCTTAATATGACTTTTATTAAAATTTTTTTCTTAAATTACTTATATATCGAACAAACTTATATTAAGTGGGAAAAAACCAAAACCGTAGCCCTAATTAACACAGATCCGGGAATTGGGTCACTTATCTATATAATTATATTATATCTGCCTACTCTCAATCAAAATATATTCGCATTCAGAATATAATCTTCCTACCTTGAAATCAAACAACGGTCCAATCCACTTCAGATATTCCCTAGGCTGACACAATGGTATGTACCTTGGATGAATGGCGAGATTTTTGATTCTTAGGTAAGTCAATTTAATTCTATCTTTTTTTGAACTGAACTTTACTAAATTGCCATCGCGCTTACTAAAACTTCTGTCCTTTTAAAGGTTATCTTATTTCTCTATCCTTCGTTTTACTTCTTGGATTTGGGTTGGAAAAGATTTGCCATTAATCGTGGCCGTCAAAGAACACAGAGGTTATGTTAGAGAAAGGACGCGTGAGCCGTCACAAGGGCACACAAGACTATTTTTTAATATGCTTAAAGTTAATTGCAACATCTTTGGTCCTTAAAAACACTTTTAGGACGATATTTTTTTTGTCTCAGATCAATTTTTAGACGTTTGAAAATTCTGCAATTTACCAGAGTTCTTATTGTTTCTCAGATATCAATGTCAAACCTGGATTATAAATATCACACACAAGAGATGCTTTCACCAAATACAACAACACGAGATTCAAGAAAAACTTTTAAATGTTGACATACTTGATCAAGAAATCATTTCCAACGTCCGTTTTCAAATGAAAGAAGGACGGAGAAACATTTCGTTATCCAAAAAGTGACAACCAGAACCAAAAAAAAATATAAGTAGGGAGCTGTCATTTGGCCAAGGAAGATGGAACAAAGAGGCTGATAAATTCTTGCGCTAACCTGTCCCCGTTCTTATTCAAGCGTAGAACTTAATCTTTTATCGCTCTTGTAAAGTTCCCGAGGTTTGATAAAAGTTCGTGTCATCATTGAGACATAAAAAAAGTTCGATTTTGCAGCTCTTTCATTTCTTTTTTTTTTTTAAGATATAGAAAAAAAGATTTAAAATTTTTAGATAGTGCCATTTTAGAAAAGGGAGTACGAATGGGGTTGCTAAAGATAAACATCAGTATTTTCCAGATGGGTTTATCCCTTTATAAAAAGAATACAGCAAAAAACGTTTTTAACCCAAAATGCTTAATACAAAAAAAAATCGGTTAACCGGTGGCGTAACGTAGAACATTGGGGGGTCCCCTGCAAAATCAAGTTTTGGACCTTCAAGTTGTATTTTACAAAGGATAGGTACTTGACGGCAGTCAGGTTTGTTGCGGGGGTGTACGTTTCACCACTGCGGTTAACACAAAATAATACAACGGTTTCGATAAACTACTATGTTTTTACATGTATTTTCTACTTTTAATGCTAAGTGGAAATCGCTCAACACGAAAAGGTTTTCCTTATGGGAATGAACAAAATACGGAAAACACCAACCATGCAGGGGCGATTCAAGAAGGATGTGAAATGAAAGAGAGAGGGTTTCAAATTGTTCATAGAAAGAAGGCTAACTTGGCTTTGAAATACCTTCGGAATATAGCCTGTGACACTTTTATCTAAGCTACTTTCACCTTCCACTCCTAGAAAAGTCACACAAAACATTTGCATTTTTCATCAGTTGGCTTTGGAATTCGGTGACAAATACATCGCAGTGTGGGTAAATATTAATGAGTTTTTCTTAAGGTTTTTTTATATTTTAGAAGAAATTTTTAACGAGCACAATAGAAAGCAACTTCTATTTCACTTAAAATGAAGATAGAACTTCTTAAGACTGCTGAACAAAAACAAAGGACGGAAACGAAATCTGTTAAGATTTGGTGTTGCTTCATTTTGTATTAAATTTCATTAAGCTCTAGTGAATGTTTTTGTTTCATTGATTTTATTAAATACGTACATACATACATATCTATGTAAATAAAATGTACTCTAATTTTTAAATATATATATATATATATATATATATATTTGCAATATCCTTTAACACGAATTTCTTTTAAAAAGAAAAAAAAATATTTCAGTCCTCTCAGTTTCACTTTAAACAATTTTCACTGTATTATCGAAAAAAATTGAACAGGTACGAGACAGAACTAAAATATGATGTATTTTCATTGTGAATTTCGAATATTATACAGAAAAAATGTGAAATTTATTCAAAATAAATCCCTTGGAAATATTTTAGAATGCTTCATAAATTGTTCAATAAGGAGTAAGGAAATATTTCTTAAATGTATTTCCCCGCAAAATTGGAACAACTGGGATTCCAAATGAAATATTTGAAGAAATTTTGTTGCAACATTTAGAGATGCTGTTTTCGAATATGAATGCCCAGTGGAAGCTTGCTAACGTCTTTTCAATACGGTTGTTGTTAGCCGGTTTAGAGAAGTTAGGCAGCGAGCTCTGAAAGAAAATTTTAAACAGAAATAACACAGAATGTTGCTTTTATAAAATAGGAAGGACATGCGTCTCTATGTAGTACTTTTTTTTATTTGGAAACAATTGAATGTATGTTATTCGACTTATACTGCTAAGTTTATGCTTTTATTATTGTGTGTTTTGTTATTTTGTCATAAAAATAACTTTTTATTTTCGTCGTAAGACAAGTGGCCGAGGTAACCAAGTGGTCATAATAATAGACTTGCGGCCACTGTAACGACTGTCGGGCTGCCTCTTCCTAATGCCACTGATGACCCGGGGTACAGTGGGGTAATACCATCAAAAAATTCAGAAAATGAAAAGAAATTAAAATTATTTCAGTATACCCTCATACATTACTTAATTAGAATACTAACTAAGGTTCTATTGGACAATATTTAAGTTCTCCATAACAAACGTAGTTAATGGAAACGTGTATAATGGAAAGACTATCCAAAGAGTAAAAATAAAGAAAGAAAAAAGAGTAAAAGAGTTTAGGGCAGCGTTTCTCAAACTGTGGAGCGCACCCCCTTAGGGGGGCGTGATAACCCTACAAGGGGGGCGCATATTGAAAAATCGGAAACAAAATATCATTTAAAAAAATTATTAATTTACTGAAAAATAAAAAACAAAATATATTCTGACAAAATAAAAAATAAATTAAACATTTACATTGATATAATACACTTATAAATATATCAGTACTGCGCATTATATTTTATAATTAATTCAATAATACTAAGTTAAGAACAAGTTTAATAATTACCAGTGAACTCATGTTGTCATATAAAAAAATTATATACAAATTTTTCACTTCTTTTTATAACTTGTTTTTTAAAAAATTAAATGCCGATTAAAAAATTACGCAATTGCTCCCGAATCCCCCCGTTAAACATGTAGGCGGGCGTATGTGGTGTAAAAGGGATATGGGGTTAAAAAAGGAATGAATAAGCAAATCCTCTAAATAATAAATCCGTCTCAAACACTGTCAAGGTTGTTTTATGGCATTAAAGCTTTTGAAATAATTTTATGGATAGCTCCAGAAAAATATACTTGGGAAAAGATGTATAAATACGTTCCGTACGACTGAACGAGACGTTTATATACATAATTTAAGGGTTAAATGTATTTTAGCGTCAAAAGAATTTTTTATTAATTCAATATATTGTTATAGTATGGAGGGGGGGGGGAAAAAAATTATTATTGAATATTGGGTGGTAAGTATTGAAAGTTTGAGAAACACTGGTTTAGGGAAAATCTTTTTCGAACCTGAAGTAGCATGGTAAAAACAAAAAGGAGGAGGTGCTCTGGAAATAATGGGGGAGTGTAACAATTTGATGTGCCGAAGGCGCCAGGTAGGTTAAAAACGGCCCTGATGTGGTATCTTCATGAGAGACAGCTGAGCTCAATCCACTCAGACCAAGTGATCCATACGATTCACAACAATCATAATCTAATTTTTCATCTATAAATATAATGAAAACCGTACTGTTTGTCAATAATTTCAGTGTTTATACTATACAGTAATAAATACTACTTTTTTGTAAGAAAAAAAACAAAAGAAAAAACTTTTCACACACATATAATTTTTAAATAACAAAAATAATGTTCTTCACCAAAATTTTTGAAGTGATAACTTCTTAAGGAGCGTTTGGTTGTTGAAGGGGGAATCTAAATGAAGCGTCAGATTCGGGTGCGTTGCGTTTACTCGTTTTTCGTTCTCAAGTCGGCAATCGTGCTCGGGACGGTGACGCGAGCTTAGTTGCGAATTGAAAACATTTTAGGAACGTGTTTTGTTTTGTTTTTAAGTAAAAATTTCATGCACAATTTTTAATGTGAAATTTTGTTTCCATTATTTAATTATTACTGTCATGTAGCCCACTTCCACTCAACTCCAACAAGAGAGGGAAGAGGGTGGGAAAATAATTGGAAAAAAAATATTACTCCCATGTAGGAAATTGAATATAATATTAAATGAAACACATGTGATCCAGTTTTTGACTCAGCAGAAAGAGAATTTTAGCACAAAAATGTGCGAAAGGAGTGTTAAAATCTGAAATTTTAATGGTTATAATTGGTGAGAAAGTTGCCAATATTTTGGTTTATATTAGTGAGGACAACTAAAAGATTAAGAGAAAGTAAAAGCATTAATTGTGATAAATTATAAATTCTCTCCTTTTGTTCGCTTAAAGAAATTAAAGAAGAGTAAACGCCTCTCAGGGCATAAGTTATCCTCGCCTTACATAGTATAGGGCGTTATTTAAGTTTACAATAAACGGTACTTACTCATTATTGCAATGGTATTGACGACATTATAAGAAAGGAAGCACATGGTTGTCAATTCAGTGGGTACGACATATGGTAAATCATGGTTGGCAAATTGGTGAGTTATCTTGAACATAGGCATAGTTGCGATAGTATGTAAGTACCATATAAACATATTTATTATATAAATATAATCTACTAAAGTAATTTACATTTAAATACTTTTAAATAATTAGACACACACACACACAAAATGACATTTAAATCGCATATACTCAAATATAAATATATGAGAATGCATAATTATTTAAACATTGCCCTTTACAGAAAACTGACTAAATAAACAAATCCCCCGATGAATGGGTACAAAAAAGGAACTATCAACTCCCACATACGAAAATGTCGTAAAATAAAACGTAGTACATCCGAAAAACTGAAAATGAATTATCTTGCCCAGAATAAATCAGAAATTTTTACTTCTATGAATTGGTCGCAGCACATACATTTTTCTGGTACATATGTTTATAGAAAACTTATTCGATCCACTTTAGAACATCTACCAACTTTAGTTTATTTGATGACAAATAAGTTCTACCCAGTGTGCGTAGTGTAAAGGGTCTAATGCTCGTTGAATATGTCGAGGCTCAAGGTCCCTCCATTGACGAGGTATGGAAATTCGGAGGCGGGATGTCCGTTCAGGCGTATTTCCCGGCATTTGATCATGGTTCAAAATTACGAGGAACGTCACCAGTATCCCTCATATTCTTTTATAGTGCAACGACTTTAAACACTCACTCGCCATAGGACCTAAAATTATAGTAGGGATAATTTATAAATATTATTATTTTTCAATAATCATCTGAAGGTAATATTCATACAAAATAAATAAAAACTTTTTGTTAAATAACAAGTAATATAAAAAAATTAAGTCAATTCCTACTTAGATCAACAAAGAAAAATTTTATTTTAACTACAGTAAGACCCGCTTAACGCAGGGGATACGTTCCATCAAAAGTAGAGGCGTAATGCGAAACAGCGCTAAACAGGGCTATTTTAAAATGTAAATAATAGGGGTTGGGAGAAGATGGATAGGGAAATTGGTTAGGTATTAAATTTAATAATTATGTTTTTTTTAATAAAAATAAAACCAAACATTTATTACTTACAAAAATAAAAACAATTCTGTGTTTCCAATTTTCTGCCTTTTTGTCAAGAAGGCATCCTGTTGAAGTTACTTAAAAAGTTAATGCAGCACTAATTTGAGATTGATTCTGGGAATCTAATCTTCTAATCACTTGCATTGTAGTTTCAGTGAAGTTGCTTTTACTGGTTGCTTTTCTTTTCTTGTTTTTTCATTATCACCCATGATAAAAACTAAGGATTATAATATTTGTCATTGTATTAATCGTTATAGTATTATATAAATTTATACTTACAATAATGTCAACAAATGTTTCAAATGATAAAAATGCATCCGTACAGCACTGCACCAAACAAGAAACACAACTACACTGTTTCGGATATGTTACGTACATATGATGCCAACGTGGCTGTATTTGTAATTCTTTGAATAATTAGTTTTAATCAATTAATTTTTATTAAATTATAATTAAATTACTGTATTTTCATCCAAAATAATCATGTTTTCTTAAGTTTCAGCTCAAAAAATTGAGCGCTTTAAAATGCATTTTATTAAAGATGTGGAATTCCCACCAAGATAAATAAATATAGAGAGAGGGTGAGTTAATAGTAGGAATCGAAAAATACAAAAAATTGAAATGTTTCTATTATTTATGTTTGCTTCACATCTACATTATCTACGATCCCAGTTTAAGGTATCCGACTACTTGCGACAACTGTTTTTTAAAAAATGGAGATATGGGGATTTTTTTTTTTTTTTTTTTAGATTTACTTAATTCATTTTAAAAAAGAGAAAAATATGCTATAATTAAGAAGAGAAAAAAATTATTATTACTATAATGGGAAAAAAATTGATAAAAATTTACAAAAGATCACTTAAACGGGGCCCATTCTGTACAAAAAGTTTATGAACATATTTTCAATTTTTCAATTTTGATGTGTTGCCTTGCTATTTCTTTTTTAAACGGCCTTCAGAATAAGAGATATTTTAATTTTTACAATAACTAGAACACTTTATCATAGTTATTATATGAAATTACTTAAAAAATCAGTGACTATATTCACATAATGGATTGCAAATTTTGTAATAAAACAGTGATTGATAAATCTGAAGATTCAAACACTTCTTCTATTACACAGAACATACACAAAAAATTTCAGTTAATTATTTTCAAAACTTCCTAAGCAATCGCTGTCCCCGTTTGAGCATTTTCAAAAAGACACATTTTGAGTAAAACGCATTTTTAAATTGACAGTTTTCTTAAATTAGTAGCATCTGCTTTTATTAAAACACTTGCAGTTTTTGTTCTAGCGAATGGAAAATAATAAACTTGGTATTTTTATAAAGCTAATAAGATGGCCTATAAAATAAAATTGTAAAAATAAAATCGTCAGTTTTTGGCAACATCCACAATTTTAGGGTAGTCGGATACCTTAAGTATAGTAGAAAGAATTCCATTGTAACTTCATTCGACACTAATGGCGTTCCAGTAAACATAATAAATTAATTACTTCGCATAAGTTATAAGGAAAATAAAATTGCCCACTGATGACAATCGTGTACTAAGGATTGTCTTTAGGTAATTGTGTGTACAATATAAGTTTTTTTTAAATACATTTTTTTTATAATTATAAGTTAATTTCTTTGTAGTTATTCCTGAAATCAAGTATTTTTTTACAATTGCAAAGAGATGAAAAATATTTTTCAAAAATTTCCTAATTTTCTCTAAGTTAAACAAACTTTTTCGAAATCAGAAGACTAACCTGAAAGCAATGGGATCCAAAAATTATCGTTCTCATGTACCGAGTGATAGAGGGGTGAAGGAATAAAAACCAAACGACTACCATCTTGACTCTTTTTTTTTTTCATTTGGCAGTTATAGGAAGAGAAAATCGTTATGTGCAATTCTATCTTTCGCTGAATAACTCTTATGACTTCCACAAAAAGCTAAGGAATGCAATTTATATCCTGTTTTTCCTTCTATATTTCTTGATCCTTTCCTTTTCCCTTTTATTTTTTCTTACTTTTCTTCGTCTAATTTCTGCGAGAGAAATGCTAGAGAATCAAAGATCCAGGAAGAGAGTACTAAACTTAGAAAATCATCTTTCGCGGAACCCTTTATTTTTAGAGAGAACGGGATACAATCTCGGAGATATTTTTTAAATCTCCTTCTGAGAAGGATTTTTTCCCGTCTATCTTTTTGCGAACATTTCTATCGATCTTGATTATTATTGCATTATTTTTGTTCCTTTAGGTTCTTATAAGCTAATTCGCTTGTTATTGTTCTGTTTTTCCCCACACACAATGGAGCCATTGGTGGCATTTTTCATGGGAATCACGTAAAGTTACCCTAATGTAATACCAGTTGTCTACATCCAAAGCGGTGAATAAGTGGTGAAATACACAGGCAACTCCTAGTATTCGAAAAGCATGAACGAGAAACACAAAGAAAAATATGATCGTTAGGCATACAATGATTGTTAGATAAACAGAAAGGGATTCCAACAAAATATTATAAACGATATTATCCTATAATTCTAAAATACGCTAATGTATCATAACTATAACTTCACGTTATATCAGAATAAAAACCTTATATAGGCAGGAGCTCTCCAATTTTACTAGCTCACACACACACAACACGATCGTAGAATTCTAGAAAACCTTAAATATTGTTAAATGTTGGGTTGCATTGTTTAAGGTATCCGACTACGTTCGGAACCATGATTTTGCAAAAGCGTATAAATGAATATTATTTATGATATTTAAGTGTCACTTAGATTAGAAAATGTATATAAAATTGTTTTAAGAATAAGTATTACAATAAAAAATTATTTAAGTACAATATTTTGACTAAAAATGAACACAGAATGACCCATTTTCAAAATATTCTCCTTTTGTGAAAAATGCTTCTATTACAATAATATTTCGCCTGTAGATAGCTCAGACCTTTGTGCAGAGGCTCAACTTGAAATATATAACTTAGAAGTGGGTTTATCCATGTTTTACGACAACAGAGCAGAGAAATTTTAAGTAAAAAACGCCGATAATTATTTTAATGGGTTGTAACTCTGAAAATAACGTGAATTTTTCAAAATTCATAGTTGAGCCTCTGTACAGAGGTCTGAGCTATATACAGGCAAAATATTATAATAATAGAAGCATTTTTCACAAAAGGAGAACATTTTTTTAAAAAAGGTTATTCTAAGTTAATTTTTTGCCGAAATATTGTATTTAAATAAATTTTTTTGTCAAAATGTCCTTAAAACAGTTTTATACATGTATTCTAATCTAAGTGACACTAAATATCATGAAAACTATCTATTTATGCTCTGTTTTAAAATCACGGTTCCAAACGTAGTCGGATACCTTAATATGATGAATGATAACTTATCAGTAAATCGAGCTATGATCTACTACGAAATCAATAAACCCTACTAATTCTTCCTCGAATGTCAATGCTCTTTGCAGCATTTTAAATGAACTATTATTCTCTGTACCCTTCAACAACAAAATAAGGTCTGCTAACTGTCTATATCAACCAAATAATCTACAAGGTGTTTTCCTGGCTACCATTATCCCCATCTCTCACCAATCGAACGCGTCTGAGACAAGATTGGACGCCGCTTACTTGCCTTGTCAACTCTGCATTCAGAAGACGAACTGTGGTTAATGATTGACAGAAAATGAACCATCCGCAGAATGCCCTCAGTACTTTCATTTATTATTTACTTGCATGCGTTACTTAAGTGTATTGTGGTTCGCGGTACGCAGTGGTTCAACAACCAACTTAGCTTACGTTGATCTATATGCTACGAGTATCATTTAAAAAACAGATTTCTTCGACGCTATCTTTTTGTTTACCGAGTTTCTTCCTTTTCTGGCCACTCCTTACCTGTTTTGCATTTTCAGTGTCACGGAGTGTATAATAAAATGCAATATAATAGAAATAAAAATATAATGAACTAATTACCGTAAAATCCGCCGTATAACGCTCACCTATACTTTCAAGCTGTATTTTTCAATTTTAAGGTTTATTCGCCGTATAACGCCCACCTCTCTTTTTTTATGAAAAACTTAAAACATAAGAGCATATTGCATACAGTATATTTGAGGTCATTTATTCGAAGTATTATCTCAGGTTCTTGTAAATCTAGATGATACATTTTTTTTCAACTCTTTGATTTCATTCGGTCTTTCATTTCTTTTAAATAAGCTGTATTTCTATATATGTAGAAGTCTAACTTTTTTAATGCTCATCTCTCTTTTATTTTTAAAACTATCATTTTTATATCCGGCGTATAACGCGCACTTTTAACACAAGCAATGCGATCGAAATTTGCAGGTGCGCGTTATACGCCGGATTTTATGATACTTTACTTTCAAATATGAAATTCAGAATATTTTTGCTTTATTTTTTCAATGATATATGCCTGTGTTACACATATGTTTAAAAGGACTTAATATTAAAATGTAATACAGTGTAACAGGCTGGTAGCGTAGGGTTATTTTCACAATAAGAAGCAGTTTAACCAAAACTGGTTTATTCTTTTCTCGCACGTTTACAGTACACATATTAAAAACTTTAAAGAAACATTTAAATTCTTAAAACTATACATTCCGACGTTTTCACGAAGTTCTCGTCCCGCCTTTTCTCTCTTCTTCTACTCCTTCATGTTGCCATTCGGCACTAACTGAACACACATTCCTGTTGCGCCCTCTCACCAAAAGGCTAATTCTTCCGTCCTTGAGTGGGCTAGGCTTTCAGGCCTTTAACAGGGACGGCCAACCCAAAAGACCTGGCGGGCCACTTCGGCAAAACATGGTAATCCCGCGGGCTACATATAAAAAAATATATATTAATATTAGATTTGGATCCATTACAAACATTTATTTGACTGAAAATTTTAAAGCATAATGAATTATTGTTAAATTGTTTTTACTGTTTTTCATGTATACAAACATTGATAATATAATAATTATAATGTCATGGACAAATAATATATGTTTAATTTATTCAAATAATGAAATACTCGTTCCTCAATCTTTCACTTACTTTTCAAGTCGATCTCAATGCGCGTATTTGCACATCGAAATTGATATTGTACGTTTATATCCGATAAGTTTGACCGTGATTTATGTTTGATAAATTTCATTTTCGAAAAGAAAGATTCGCAGGTGTAAGTTGAAAAAAAAAGTTACAGAAATCGAGCGTGATGCTGTAGGGTAACGTTGCAATGCAATACTGCCCATTTATAAATATCTATAAAAACAGAAACAACGTGATAAAATAAAAACAATTATGGAATTTATTTGTTACAAAACACTAGAATAAAAACAAGAATATTACACAAAATAATCGTACATTTTAAAAATTGGGAGGAATCTCGTGGGTGGCAAAATTATTCAAGTTGAGCCGTGGGTTGATCATCCCTCAGGGGCGGCTCTAGGGCCGGACAAATCCGACCTCTGCCCAGGGTAGCAAACTTTAAGGGCGGCATTTGGATCAAATTGTTGTTGTTACAGAAAATTTAATATATATTTTCTGAAATGTTATCGGGTGTGAATTTGGTGTTTTATTTAATGTATTTTATTTCCGTATTTTGTACTCGGCATGTTTAATGCCAGTTTTCTTTTAAGTTAAAACTTGAAGGGTTCGAGGCAAGAATATATCTTAAATAATGAAATTTCATATTTTTACACATCTTTTGCTTTCATCACACATCTTTACCTTTCTCCCCATCCTGGTGTGGAGTCACAATGGACATTCCTTTCACCCATACGATGTTTGGTGTCAATAGGAACAGGGGTAATAAGCTTTTGGTGCAGAGTCACAGAAGATGTTTTGTTTTAGTTTTGGGTGTAGTTACTATAAGTTAAAAATAAACGCTTGTGATTACTACCATCAGTTAGCTCTTTTTCGAAGAATTGGCCTGCGAGAATGGCAATTCCTTCTCTTGCATTTCCCTCATTTGAAATAATAACAGATAATTATGTCCTTAACTTAGAATTATTTTGTCTTTTTTAAAACTTAAAATTATATATATATATACAGTCAGACCTCTATATAACAAAGTCGCTAAATCCCAGAAAAAGTTGGTTATGTGGAAAATTCGTTATATAGAGTTTCATCTTTTAATATAATTTATAAACCCATAAAAACAAAAAATTTTTTAAAATTCATAAAAACTAAATATTAACAAAAGTAATTATTCACACCTTTTTTTAAATTAATCTATGTTTATTTTATATATCTTACCCATAAAAAAAGATAGAGAGAAAAATTGCAAGGAAAACAAGAAAAAAATTTTGAACAATACACAGTATTTTAAAGATTAAGAAAATAATTTTATGTTAAAATTAACGAATTTTAAGGACATTTTTTAATTTAAAACATACAAGTAATGTTAACATACAATGTTTTATAACTAGAACACGGAGACAAGGGACAACTCCAATGAGGGTGAAAGGAGATATCGAAGATGTTTTCCCAAAAA
>BMAV01013079.1:0-18679 GCA_019973955.1 Trichonephila inaurata madagascariensis
TTGCTTTTTAAACTCCATTAAAGGTCTTCAGTATTGACCAACAAGTACATCATTATAAGAATATTGTGTAGTCTTAAATTTCTGGGAAAAACAAATTAAATGAAAACCAAATTTTTTGACGGAATAAGCGTAATTACTGAGATAGCTGACGTAAACTATTAATTAAAAACAATGGATTTTGGAGATATTAGATTTTATAGGAAATTTTTTTCCTGCAGGTGAAATTCGATTAAAAAATTATTTTTTACCGTTTCGCATCATAAAACGGTTAATAATCTCGTGTCAAAATGACGGGATGAGTTTTCGCAATATATTTTTTGTGTTGGGATGCAAAAAAACGTATTAAAATTATTTCTTATACCCTAAAAAAAAAAATTTTTTTCTATTTTATATATCCGATGAGGAAACCAGACTATTTAAAGCAATGAAGATATAAAGTTGGTTTATGTTCCTCTAGTTAATTGTAAAACTACACTCATATTCTTGTACAATTTTCTACAATAAAAAAATAGGCCTTTTTTTTACAGTTTTTTTTTTTTTTCAAATTTATGCGATGGTTATGGGGCTAAACTTTTTTCTTTCCCCAGCGATTACTGCATTTGTTTATTAGAAAAACAAAAGTGTTCAATTTTTTTTCCCTTTCTTCGAAACTGGTTTTGCGAATTTTAAAGAATGGGGATCACAAACTGAGACGTTATCAAAGCAGAAAATATTTTTCACGGGGCCCACCGAAATGCAAACCCTGAAGGAAGCATGCAAATAAATGAAACTTACAAAATGCAAGCGGGGGTAGATATGCAAAAGATTAGAATTTCAGCGCAGACACCTACCACGCCCCATGTGGCGCCACCTCAAAGCGCATTTGGGTAGGAGATTTTAAAAAAAGTTCGGAATTGTGTTTTTCTTGTGGTTTTTCAAAAATCGTTTGTCTCGGAAAAAAGGATATTTTTATCAAGATCCGAGTTCGAAGAGGAAGGGTAGTGGCCCACCAGATTGTTCATTATCTTCAAGAAATCGGTAGTCGTGTTGGGCAAAAACCAAAAAACTGCAATGCGGGAATTTACCGTTTGGGTGGGAGGGAATGACCGACGTGGTGATAGCATCCACCCCAGTGCACCACTTCACGTAAGGACAGGAAAGGGCATGACAGTGACGGGCCCCAGTCACATCACGAACCTACACAGCACATTGAGTCTGTAAAGATCATTCAGAGTCTGCCGTACCTTTCGACGCCGTTTACAGCAGAGTGGGTCCGCAAGACGCCATTGCTTGGTCTACCCTTGACGAAGAACCTAGACGTCTCCCCGCCAATGGTACAAAAAGAAGGATGTGGGCGGCAGAAGGGAATGAAGTTGCTTTACTACGAGTCACGCATCTTTTCGCCACCACGATGGTGGACGAGTCTGATAAAACCGTGAGAGGATGCTGAACGCGGAGCCGCCACACGGCCCCTCCCCGGGGTTTTTGGGGTAGGGGGTATGGATATCCCCTCACCCTCTTTAGTACGCATTGCCGGTATTTTTAAAACAGCCAGCGCTACATCTCCGAGGTGGGGGCCGCTTCCTTCCTTATTTTTCGGGTTGGGCCACAGCCATATTTAAAGGAAATGCGGACCACAGTGGTCCCAATTGTCCAAAGGTTCTTCGTCAATCACCAGATTGAATTGCCCCTGGCCGGCTCGCTCCCGAATTTTTTCGCCGATAAAAAACATGTGGTCCATGGTTGCTCAACGATTGCCCCAAATTCACCCCCCGCCACCCAGATCAATTTTTTGGCAACATGGGGAAGTTGTTTGGTCTGCTGACCCCAAAACATATCCAAAGTCTTTTTTGAATCAATCCCGGGGGTTGGGCAGCGGTGACCCCAAAATGGCGGTACTCTGGCTACTGATTCTGGAGGAACCAATTTTTAAGAAGTCTAAAAATTTTAATCATTTGATATTTGGGTCAAATTTATCTACAAAATAAATTTTGTTGTGTTATCTCTTGTCTTTCTTGGTGTTGCATTTACGGTGGCCAGCAGTGTATGTTACTCCTTTTCATGTGAGTTGATCTATTTTTCTTATATAAAATATGGTCGAAATTTTATCTCCTATACCGTAATTTTGTGTGTTACAGGGAAAATTTGCTTATTTATGGAATATTTTCAAACTTTAGAAACGCATTGTCATAAACAGGTGTATGAATTACAACGTTGCAAATTGTTATGAAAACTGAGACATCTATGTCAGAATTTGTGTGCCAAAAACGGCGTTTGTGTCCATTTAAACTTTAAAATTTAGTGTTTTTTATGTCTTTTTTCGTTAATGTAGTAAATATAATTATGCACGCCATTTTTTAATGGGGATTAGAATTTGTCCTGGTCATCACTATGTGAAAGTATGGGGGTTTTGATTTAAAAAAAAAATCTTTTTTCACCATAGAGCGAAAACTGTCGAAATATTAAAAAAATGCTTAAAAAGAAATAAAACTACACAGGAGAAGCTTGAAAAGTCTTATGATAAGGATTTAGATGTAGTAAATATGAAGTAGAATTTTTTTTAAAAAAAAAATTACTTCTTAATCACCAATAACAATATCAAAAAAATCTTTAAATAAGTTTTTCCTCAAATCTTGATTTTTTGTTTGTGTTCTTTCTTTTTTCAACATCGGGAAATTAAGAACTCAGATATGATTGGCATTTATATTGTTTTTATTACTTACTTTAAAGGGAATTTGATATTTGATAGTTATTTATTTTAGACAGTGAAATTTTTAAAAAGCCAATTTAAAATTAGATTTCAAAAATCAAATAATTTAAAAAAAAGTTTTTTTCATACTTGAAAAAAAATTATTCGTTAAAGAGAAAAAATTTTATTCTGACGCCATAAAAATTTCACCATTTTGAGGAAAAGGTACGTAAAGTTGTTGAAATAAACATGACGAACATAAGACTTATAAAGTCCAATTATACTCAGGGTATCTCAGAAAAGCTGATTACACTCTTACATAGAGTAAACATATATTGGGTAATTTTTATTTTATTTTAATATTTTTCCTTTTTTCAATGAATATTAAAGGATATGGTCTTACTGTTTTATTTATATATGTGAATTATTATTTGCTATTGTTACGAATTTTGTGTGAAATAGTGTAAAAATCTTGAGACATAGTCATCCTGTATAACTATGTTTGGGTGTTCGGTAAGCTAGAGGTGGGATTATCTAAATGATAAACTTTTTGAAATTTTAACACAGCTTTTAAAATAACTTAAATTACTTAATTTAAATAACAACTTTTTTAATGAGAATAAGACCAATTAAACTGAATATTCAAGTCAGATCGCACAACTAGATCACTTATCTTAATTATTAATTTAACTGTCTAATCTAACTTCCTATACAAATATTACCTTTTATAGAGTCACCTTCCTTCCAGTTGAAAGTATTCCTATTATGTTATTTGTAGGAGAGAATACTCAGGCTTTCTTAATCCTTCTTATTATTAATCTTATTAATGACGATGAACTTATCCTTTTCCAGAGCTGTAGGACGTCTAACATTTTTGAAAATTCCGTACTAAGTTATTCTAGGCTTGCGTTCTATCTCACAAACTTTCTATCCTTTTAAAGTATATCCCATTTGCATATTCGTTCTTGCTTCTTTTTGGTATTGGGTGGGAAAAGTTTTGCCATTAATCGTGGCTGTCAAAAGAATTAGGGTTATGTTAGAAGAAGAACGCGAGAGAGTAAAAATCTGTATTTGGATGTATAATGAATTTATATTACTCTATGTTATATTTAATTTATGTTAAAATTGTAATATTCGCAAGCAACGCCGTCCCTTATGTTATAATGGTGATTCAATAGGAACTTGGTGATAGAGCGAAGTTGTCATCATTTTAGGCGACCGATTTGGCGGCTTTGGTGACTTTGGCGATTTGGCGACCATCAATTCGGAGCCTTATGGATTATTCTAGAAATTAGTGGAGAAACCCACTAATTTCACGATGTATGACGCAAGCGGATTTTTCTCGAAGGATCCGCTGGGCCTATAAATAGAGTGAGATGCTCGCTGAAACGAGTCAGTCTGGTTTTGATTAGCGATTAGTTAGTATTGCTTTTGACTAGCGATTAATTAATATTGCTTTTGACTAGCGATTAGTTAATATTGCTTTGACTAGCGATTAGTAGACTTGTCTTGACCGTAATTACCGATTAGCTCGGCTATTTAATTGGACGAGCGGTGTTTATGAATAATCTTTTACATACGTGTATTTTAGACATTGATAATTGTGTCTGAGTGCTGTTAAAGGTATGAAGACCTTCTGAGATTTATTCTACGAATATTGCTGCTGAATCCTGTATTTCAAGGATGGGATTTTCGACAATAAATTCTCATCGCTCTTAAAGAACTGTCTTTTTCTTTGCGACTGATTTGCATAAAATCCTCGAACCCTGATCAACGTGACATTATATATGAATATTTGCTTTGAAAATTATCTTTTGCATGTGAAGGATACTTAGGTCGATTGTTTATTAACGTTGTACTTCAAAGCAACATACGAACTATTGGCGATGGACAGTGGCGTAACGTACACCCCATAACACCCTCATCGCGAAGAAGCCCAGGAGTCTAGGGGGCCCGAAGCCTTATGTTATGGTTTTGCAAGCGTTTGTAAGATCTTACTTGGGACCCTAAATCAAACTTTGCAGGAAGGCCCAAATCTTCTCCATTACGCCACTGAATAAATATGCTGTAATGATTTCACTCAGCTCTTGGATAACTATTTATTTCAATATGAAAATCATCAAAAAAAATAAATAAAATGGTATATTCTTTTCTTTACAGTTCATCAAAAGGGTCCGTAATGATTTCGAGTCTGTTTCGTACTCTCTCCCGCTCTCTGATCTTCCAAGCCAGGAGACCGCTGTACTCACGGGCTCGTTATCGCTCTTCCTATCGCCTGTTGACGTCCGAACGGCTCCCCTTCAAAAATCCAGTCTTTTCATCCAATTCCTCGCCCCTCTTTTATATCATTCTCTTCTCCTCGTCATCCACCTCTCATCTCTTTGTCGCCCTCAATCCCTCTCAAGGTTCTTCTGCCGCCTTCCGGTCTCGGCTCCCTGATCTCACACCCTGCCGCGCCAAATCGTTCTCATTTCCTGTTCGCTAGTCTCAAAGAAGCGCCGAGGTTGGTGCACCTTTGTACGCTCAGACGCGCCGTCGTCAACGAGTTGTGGAAAATGAATACACAAATGATAAGGCGCCTCTTTTTAATGCAGTCCGATCAGCTGGGAAAAAAGGTGCCGAAACTCCGACCACCCAGTTACGAAATTCTTCCCAGCAATTAGGAAATGCCTGGAATTCTTGCAACTTCTGTCGGCAGCAAAGGTGAATTGTTGAAAATAGGGGAAGAGATATGTTCGTCACAGCTACCTTCCCCTTCAAGTGTCCATTTCAGACACTGTAGCTACATCACACTACTGGCAACTCTGCGAGTGGTCCCATCCAGGAGACCATTCTCGCAGAGCAAGTAACTTAAATACACACATAACTAAAATAACACTAAGTCAATTCTCCGCGATGATTTTACCAGTTGTTCCTTTTATCCTATATCTCTATTTTCTTGCATACCTCAGGCTCAAAGATTTGATAACAATCACCTTAACTACTACACATACAACACAAACATACATTCACGCACTCAGAAAAAAGAATTTAAAAGAAGAAAACTGAAAAGGCATCATTCTATTCTACTTAATCCGTCGGCATTCCCATGAAGTTTTCCTGGTTTATGCCGAATTTCAAAATTAAACAGTTAAGACTTAAAGCCCATCTTTGCAGTCTGGGATTGCTGCCCCCATTTTGTTTAGGTATTTTAGGTGCGGATCGCTTCCTAAGCACAGTCCCCTGACCATCTAATTATGTCAGCCTCTTTAAGCCGAATATGGTAGCAGCCAACTCCCTTTTCACTGTGCTATAATTTCTTCCGCCCTTGAAATTTTACTTAGGTATAGAATAGGGTGTTCCTCAATGTTTATTTTCTATGACAAAACTACTCCAGCCCCTATATCACTTGCGTCCGTCTGCAAAATAAAACCTTTCGAGAAATCCTGGATTAAATAAAATAGGTTTCGAGACAAAGTTTAGCCCTCTCTTCAATTCTAAGTGAACGCCTCAAGTGCCTTTCATCTCACATAATGTTTTATCTCTACTTTTTCCCTTTGAGGGCGTCTGTCAAGGGTGACGCTATCTCGCTATAGTTCGATGTAACGAGCATAGTATCCTACGATTCCTAAAAAGATCTCAATTTGGGTCTTAGTAGTGGGAGGAGGGAAATCTTTTACAGCCTTTATCTTCATATCAATTAGGGAACTTCCCCAGAACCCAGGCGACTGAGGAATAACACTTCCTCCTGCGCGAATCTGCATTTCGAAGGTTTACTTTTAAACCGGCCGCTTTAAGTCTCCCCTAGCACAAGCGTCATCAATATGCAAGTTTCCATTACTTTGGCCTTTCCAATTTTTGGGGAAAGATGGCTAAGTGCCATCGATGTAGGGAGCAACGACTCTCTAATCCTTCTAAAACCTGTGCCATTAGTTTGTAGAAATAAAAGGAGCGCTATTACTAAAACCGAACATCATTTTTATAAGCACCGAAAGGCGTGACAGCTGCGTACCTTTGAGCTTCCGGTGTGAGGAGAATTTGAAACAACCTTTTGCCAAATCCATCTGTACAATGAAAATTTCGAGAACTCATGGATGAAAAGAATAAGTTCCGAACCACCTACCTATCAATTTCGCGAACGTATTCTGGCAAAACATTGTCCCGTAAAGTTTTCCCGTCAATCCTCTTCTCGTAAATTAGGCTTGAGGGGACCATTCCGAGGGATTTCAAACGTAACGCAAATAATGCTGAGGATTCGTTTTTCCCTTTTCCGCGCAAAGAGCCTTCTGGCGAGTTTTAAAATCCCCCGAACCTCTTCCCCAATGAGTGACTTAACCGGGCGATCAACTGGTAAGATTCTAGTGTGACTTCTGCTAAGGGCACATTCCAGTTTTCGAATTCGTCCCTCCCTTCCGACCCAGTGTGCCTTCCTAGATTTTTCTTCCCTTGTTTGACAACATCGCCCAAGCTCAATTTGGCTTTTTCCCACAATACATGGAGGTCTTTTGCACTTGTGCTCTGAACTAAAATCGGAGTTCTATAATTGAGCTGACTCCCCTTCATTTTTCCGGACAGCCGGAAACTCTATCATCGTTGGTTCAATGATAGAATTTATCGTTGGAAACTGATCCGTGATTTCCAATTGAAAGTCGCTCGCCGCGTTTAAACCTGCATCCCTTTCCCTCTCAACCGAAGCTACTTTACTGGCGCTTCGCGTCACAATCGCATTTATCGTGTGCACACCTTTTCCACCGCTGTGCGGTTTCCCAACAGGTAAGGTTCGCTCAAGTTGCTATCAGATTTAATTGCAGCCTTCGTGTTAAACACGCCTCCCTTGGTCTTAAATTTTACCTTGCGAGAGGTAAACAATGGCATACGTCAACCAACGGGCTTTTGACCCAAAAATACTCTCCCAAATAATTGTTCTCGTCTATCCAACTACTCGCACAGAAATCTATGGTAGATCCGGTATCTCTTAAACAATGACGCTCTACGCCATTTATTTCAAATCTAACTTTAAATTTTTCAAAAGAGTCCTCATTTTCCGAGTTTATTCTTAAACTAGCCACTGTTTCAACATTGTTTTTTGTAAGTTTAGGGCAAGAGGGTTTTATGTGACCGACTTCATTGTAATAATAACAAATAATTGATTTTTTTCCTTTCGAATGGTCTCTCCCATTCCCTTTTACCATCACTAAGTCTATACCCATTTATTCCTTTTCCTTCCTCAATCTTACACCTTTTATTTTTTTCTGTTACTATCCCCATCACTTCAGACGGTTGAAAAACGTTCGTGTATCTCATAGGGGGTCACAATTCTCCTTTTCGAAATCACACGACGTGGCGTCCTCCCCTCTTTCATTAACTACCGCGTTAATTAACGGCTTACACTTGCTAACCGGTTCCCTAAATTCCACGATACGTTTTCCTGTCAAATAACAGACATTTGCAAGATTGTTCCTTTTATCACCTGCATTCATATTGAACTCATGTTCTTTCAACTTATTTTTGAGTTTAGCTCTCAGTCGTTCTAACTCCAATTCTCTCATTTGCTTACGCCTCAAACTCTCGGGCGCTGATTAGTCTTTCCCGTTCTTTTCCCTCCCTTTCTGTTTCTTCTAAAACTCCCTCCATCACCGCTTTAATAGTTTCTATATCATTATCCTCATTTTGTAAAATTCTATTCTTAATTTCTACTTTTCTTAGATCACCGTTGACTTCCACCCCTAATTCCCTTTGCTACTCTAACAAGTCACCTTTTTCTTAATCTTCAAAGAAAGTCATCTGCAATAATAAACAACTAAAACAAGAGTACTACAACAAATTGAAGAGAACACAATATTATACCAAAAACAATACAATCCTATTAGTACAACTAAAATATCCCGAAGTAACTATGCAATAATACCTAAAATATGCAATAAACAACTAAACAAGAGTGCTACAGTAAATGAAAAAATCACATTTATACCAAACAATACAATCCTATTGGTATTGTTTTAAAACTGTAAAGTAACTATAAAAATTGACAATAAGTACTTTACACTACAAACGTACGCCTTATTAATATCATAAATAAAACACAATTCTATGATTCTGGGACCTGTACACAAATTAACATAATAGAGGAAAGCACACGTTCATACTACAAAACAACTTTCTAGACTCTTGGCAAACAAAATTCATTAGCGCGAGCACAAAAATTCACTTAGATTTCCAAAAAATAATTAAGCTAACAAATAAATAAATCGCTACTCTGCTCCGAGCATAACTTCAAAGAAAAAGGACGTGCACTTCTAGCACACAATGGGTGCTGCGCTTCACTTTCTTTTGGTTGATTGAAGCAGTTCTCCGTACCCTCTTTTTCCTTCGGTGAACTTTTAACTCCACTGGTATAAACAGTCCACACTCTTGATCACAGTTTTCCGTATATTTCTGCACACACTGACAAAAAGAGTCCGTCAAGCACTCGATTCGAAGATAATTCTTTTACTATTCAGGCGTAAATTCCAGCATTTATTCCATTTTAAATGCAACCCTGGCCACCTCCTCAGGTATATAAATAGTATAGCTGTAATGATTTACCCCAGCTCTTGATAACTATTATTTCAATATGAAAATCATCAAAAAAAAAATAAATAAATAATAAATAAAATGGTATATTCTTTTTTACAGTTCAATATCAAAAGGGTCCGTAATGATTTCGAGTCTTTTCGTACTCTCTCCCGTTCCCCGATCTTCCAAGCCAGGAGACCGCTGTACTTCGCGGGTCTTCCGTTATCGCTCTTCCTATCGCTCAAGGACGTCCGAACGGCTCCCTTCAAAATCCCAGTCTTTTCGTCCGACTCTCGCCTTTTTATATAACCTCTTTCTCCTCGCCGTCATCCACCTTCATCTCTTTGTCGGCCTCAACTTCCGTTCTTCTGCCGCCTTCCGGTCTCGGCTCCCTTTGATCTCTTACACTTCTTGCCGCGCCAAATCGTTCTCATTTCCTGTTCGCTAGTCTCAAAGAAGCGCCGAGGCTGGGTGCACTTTGTATCGTTCTCAGACGCGCCGTCGTCAACGATTTGTGGAAAATGAATACACAATGATAGCGTTAACTCTTTTGACAGTCCGGTCAGTTGGGGAAAAGGTGCCGAAAGGACCACCAGTGATGAAATTCCTTCCCAGCAATTAGGAAATGCCTGAATTTTCGCAACTTCTGTCGGCAAGGCAAGGGATGTGTTGGAAAATAGGGGGAAGAGATATGCTTCATCACAATGCCAACATAATATTTTTGATGTTTTTAGAAAAGATAAATTGAGACGCGTTTCGAAATAGGTTATTGGGATTTATGAATTAGATGTTATTAATAAAGGAGATTCGGATTATGAATAGATATCAATTTAAGTTATTACATATGTATATTATTTTAAGTCCAATACAAAATAATTCGAAGTTAAGGACATAACTACCTGTTATTATTTCTAACGAGTAAAATATAAGAGAAGGAATCGCCCATTTCAGCATGCAAATTTTTTCTGAAAAGAGTCTGCTGGTGGTGGGGATCACAAACATTTGTTTTAACTTATAGCATCTACACTCATGACTAAAATAAAACATCTCCTGTGACTCTCTATCAACAACAACAACAAAAAAAAAACTCTTATTCCCCTTGTTCCCTTTTGGATAGTTGATACCGGATGTCGTATGGGTGAAAGGGATGTCTCTTGTGACATACTCCGGGATTGGGAGAAAATTACTATTGAAAGATGTATAAACTTATCTAATTTGATGATTGAACATATACTCCGCTTCAAAGTTTCAAGATTAAAAAAAAAACTAACATTAAACATACAGAGTACAAAATAAGAAATGAAATACCACATTCACACCCAATAATATTTCAGAAAATATATTAAATTTTTTGTAAAAAAAAAAAAAAAGGATTTTTTAAATTTGATTTAAATGCCGCTCTTAGAATTTGCTGCCCCAGGCATTGGCTCGGTTTGTCCAGCCCTAGAGCAGCCCCTGGTTAAAGTCATGAGAAATTCTGGCAGCAGACAAAGAAAATTAATGAAGGGATGGTCAATGTTCATTATTAGACAAGATTGAAGGAAGAAAACCCGAGAAAAATGTTCAAAAACGAAAACTGCAATAAGAGAAATATTTAGCGACGGTGCTGGATATGAGCGAATAGTGTCTCCTCCTGGTGACAGAACAAAGTGGCAAAAGTTTGAGTAATAGAAAAATTAGATTTCAAATTCTAAAATGAATGCAATTTTCTCAAGTGATGCATGATTGCGATCCCCAGATGAGGACTACGTACAGCATAATTGAAAGAATAATGGAATTAAAGAGCAAAACCTTGTGCCGGATCGCCTGCTTTTTTTTATATTTCGATATCTCAATAAATCAAATATTTTCACTTTCAAAAATTATTATATAATTCGAGTAAATAGTCAAAAATAGTTTTTTATAATAATAATTGAAATAAGTTTTAAATTTAAAAGTAATGCATATAATGTCTATAGTATGTATGAAAAATAACTGTATAGTAATGAAGTGGCGCTTATCCGGAGGACAGAGCTCGTGACCTATGGATTCGACCATTAGACAGGAGTGGTCACCGATGTCCGGCTGTTGTTACTGGCTTCTGTGGATACCGCTCATACCACTACAGTACTTCCCCATCAGTGGAATAGACGAACGAACAAGATATTTGTTATGGAGAACGTGGGTTGGTGGTGCTGCGTCAAGTGAATCTGACGATTAGCGGTTGCTGCGTCAAGTTGATCTAACGACTTTTGATTGCTCTTTTTGAAGGGTAGATGGCGCAACAACAGACAAGAAGGTAGCGCTTTTACTTAATTCAGCCAAGGTCACCAAGTGGGGGATAGAACCTCCGATGCTCAGGTTCGCAGTCGAGTAACACGACCACTAGACATAAGTGATCACCGCTGTCCGGAGGCTATTACTGGCTTATGTAGATACCGCTACAGTAAAGTAAATATAGTATACAGTGATCAATAAATCAAAAAAGAGAAAACCTCTTTAAGAAAAATAAGTTTATTTATCCGATACTATTCTCAAAAACTTCCGTAATTGTCTACTTTATGTTTAAAAAACAAGATCAACAACAAACATAAAAATACCAAATATTTCGAAAAAAAGAAGTGTTAACCTTATTTTTAAAAAACTGTTATGGACAGGTTCTACAGTAAAGCTTACTATGAGGGCACTGCAGTCATTAGTACCCTTTTCTTCTTCCGGTTATAGCAAAATCACCATTGTTTCGAGCTAAAAAAATTAACAAGGTATTTTCGAAAAGGTATTGAAATAAATAATATAAAATCCTGAATCTGAAATCTATAGTTAAAAAAAAGTTTCAAAAACTTGCATTAGAAGTTTGAAAAACTCAGTTAAATTTCGATGTTATCCCATAGATTAACATTGCACCGGAAGTAGGATTGGAAGTCATTCGGTTTCGGCTCAGTATTGTTGTTTACAAAGTAGAACTTGTCCATACATGTAAAGGAATATTTTTTTAAGCTTTTAATATACATTGAAATCTCTAATATTTTTATCTTTCTAAATACATACACTAAAAATATTCTTCTAAAACTATTTCAAAATTTGTAATGTATAATAAGCCCTAAACTGATATTAAAAATCAATTTTCTTAAATGCAATATAAAGCATTTCTCTTTAAAATGCTTAGTTGCCTTTTGGACTTTTTCAATTCCTACTATTAGCTCACTCTCTATATTTATTTATTTATCTTGGTGGAATTTTCAATCGTTAATAAAATACATTTTAAAGAGCTCAATTCAGCTGAAATTTTATATACATGATTATTTTGGATGACAATACAATAATTTAATTATAATTAATAAAAATTAATTGACAGTAATTAATAAAATTAATACAGTCACGTTGTTATCCTTTTTGGCGACTTGTGTCAAAACTTGAAAAAGTTTTTTTCTCATGTTTTAAAGCATTCAGTTGAACTGAAATTTATATACACGATTGTTTTGGATGACAATACGATACTTTAATGGCAATTAATAAAAATTAATTACCGCTTAATGTTGTGATTCTGTGTCATATGTATATACATATTTCTATTAATTGTAATTATTTAATAAAAAGTAACTAAAATAAAATTTTTCTTTGATCTAAGCAGGAATTGACTTGGTTTTTTAAAATTTTTTATGTTACTTGTTTATGTAGCGGAAGAGTGGTGCAGCACTTAATTCTAACTCTCATTCATATCATTGGTTGTGATGCAGAAAATGGATGTAAATGATGGAGTTCCTATCCCGAAATGGGTATATACCTTTTCATTAGAGCTATTAAAATTAATTACAATAACGGGAATTACATAAGTTTTAAAAGGAACAAAAATTAGGGGAAAACGAAAAAATTAATGGTCAAGCGCCTGAGCTTGCTGATAAAAAACGTCGACTGTCAAAGAGAAAGAACACTACCAAAACAAGAGATAAGTTACATTCCACCCGGGAGTGGTCGTGGAAAATAAAAATGCCCTCTGTGATTGGTCGAGCGGCCGGAGACAGTTTAGGTTTTAAACAAAAAGGAAGGCGGAAACTAGGAACTCTTTATTACGAGGGTTGAAGACTTTTCAAAATGTACCAAGATTCTGGAATAGAGCGAGTACCATTTAAATAGCTGCAGTCATTTATTAGACTTTCATACATGACATAAATGACCTAAATGAGAATTAGTGAGTTTTTCGTGGCTCTTCCACTGCATAAAATAGTCCGAAATATTATTGTACGAAGAGAGTGATTTGAAAAAATGAATTTTTAATAAAAGTTTTGGGGCTCGTTCTCTTTTACTTCTGAAATTTCGGAGCTGTCTTATAAGAATATTTTTAGTGTAGTTAAAGAGATTGAAATGTTAGAGATTTATGTTTATTAAACGGTACAAAAAACGCTATTTTCCATAAAAAAAATTCTTTTTTAAAAAGATAAAATTTCCCATTTTCTTTTAAAACTCATTAAATTCTTGTTTTTTTTTGACATTTAAGAAATTTTGTTTTATTTAAGCATAAAATAGGAATTGGTGAAAATAGTATTGAAAAATTTCCTTTCTTATCTCGTTTATTTATTATTACAAGCCACAATTACTTTGTAATAAAACTATTTTTGATTATTTACTTTAGTATGAACCGAATTATTCGAGCACTGTAATTTTTATAAGCAGTTTCCGATTTTCTGAAAAGTACTTTTTTCAACGAAGCAACGTTTTTATCATTTACTCGATTATTCCTAAATAATTTTTTTTTAGTTTCAATATATGTCACATTTTATGAATATACATTTAATCATACAACTTACTATTACTATCGTAAAATTTGCAATTTTCTTGAATTATTTTATTTACATCTTTTAGACTTCTTTACTTAATAATATTTCAATCAGAAGCCCTGTGGCTGAGTGGTTAATAGCATCGCGCTTCCAGACCACAGGTCCGAGTTTCAAACCCCGGGCTGGGCAAGGTTGACTCAGCTTTCATCCCTTCAGTGAGTCTATAAATGAGTACCAGGCTTGCTTGGGAACTTAACACTGGAGGTTTCGCATCAGGTTGACCACCTGACTGGTACATCTGCTCTTGCACCTCAATGCCAAAGGTCACAAAAACTGCGATGGGCACAATAGGCCTTGGCCCTCAAGGGCAGTTGCGCCACTGAGTTAAGTTAATATTTCAATCAACAGGTGTCCCAAAAAGAGCGCCAAAATCCTGCATGTTTAGATTCCTTGTTGAGAGTACATAAAAATGCCCAAAGAACTGTGCTATGCGATCCATAGATTCCAAGAAAAATACGTAAAGCAAAGTAAGTAGGTGCAAGGAAAGAATGTATTGGATCTATCCACAGCAGTATTTGAAAGTATTTAAAAAGGCAGAGGTTTTAAGTGTTCAACGTGCATACGAGGCCAGCTTGAGTGCGTCTTGGAATGGACGAGTGCACACGTCACACCAACGTGGTATACTCCGAAGTACAAGATGCATGCAGATGAGCCATCAAGTCCGTTTGTGTAGTCACTATGTCTCGATACACCAAATCTTTGAGATTGTCCCATAGGAGAAAAAATGAACGGTGTGAGATCTGATGATCATAGTGGTCATAGAACTGGGGCCACATAAGAGTTTTATACTCGGAAAAGCCCATGCAACTCCGGGCTAAATGGAGGGAAAAACCTATCAGTGACAAGGAAAAGTGGAAGAAATTTCGGAAAAGTGATTTTTAATCACATAATTATAGAAATCACTTACATCCCGCTTACACAACACTCAGAACTGCTGGCTTTGATAGGGAAAGGGGAAATTTCCGTGGGTATAAAGTCATACTCTCGGAAAATGCCCGTGTAATGCCGGGGTAAACGGAGAGTAAACTGACCCGTCCGATGAGGCAAAGGGATGGAAGAAATTTCTAAAAAGTGAATTTTAGTGAAGTTAATATAAAAATCACGCACACAACAGGAAGTGCTGATACCGAAAGGGGAAGGGGAAATTTCTATGGGCAAAAGTTATACTCTCGAAATAGCCCGTGCTACACCGAGCCATGCAATTAGTTATAAATACATATTCTGTATATAAATTATTTATTATAAAAGTTAAATTTAGTTAATTACTCGACTGATACTGTTAGGAAGGAAAAGACTGGTTGAGATTGATTGGTTGTTAATTAATTGGTTGTATGTTGCGCTTTGAAGCAACACGATGACTATTGGCGACGTGCTCGAAAATTTGATCCGCAGTGAAATGGCGGGTTACCGCATGAGCTGACCCCATATTCTTAAACGTCTGCCAAAGTAAGGACTTTGAGCTTCGGTACATTTGGCATGTACTGCCTCTCTTCTACTCTTCGGATAAGCGAAGATAGGAGAAATGACTTATGTAAAGAATTTGATTTTTAATTTAACATGTATCCATTGTTTGTTTTATACACTTTCTGAATGTTTTCAATGCAGGATATTCATTCCAGGTCACCGAAATAGCTTGTCTTGAGAGGCCCTGAATCGAAATTCCTTGAGACTCTTTTGGGTGAGTGAGCGTCGCACTGTTCAGCTACACGAGGGCTTTTGGTGACGGAACTCGTAATTTTGAACCATGGTCATCTGATCAGGACGACACCGGAGCTGGCACCCCCTCTCCTAACTACCTACTTTGAGCTCTCGACATATTTAACATGCATTGCTTCCCTACACGGTGAGTCTTTTGTGTTACTGGGCTCGAATTCGTGACATGCCAGCCACGATCCGATACCTTGACCACTAGGCTACTGCAGCCACGAAGCTCTTTTGGGGCAACGCTTTAGGATTTTTTTACTTAGATATATATGTTGGGATCCCTGTAGTTTGGGAGGCCCTGTACCATTGATAAGGTGGTAGCTACGTCGCTGGTCGAGGTTTTTAAAGATCCTCAGACCAAATCCGTTTGGAATATTATTAGGGAATTTCTCTCAACTGATCTTCTCTTGTAATCAAAGTATTCATTACCAGAAGCAAAATTTGGCCTTTTAATGTTATTTTATTTGTTTTAAAGTTATTCCAAATCCATCTTAAAACTAGTTTAAAGATATATATATATATGAATAAGATCAGATTCTAATAAATTAAATCGCTATGAATCGTTCAAGGGAGACTCATTTAATGAGAAAAGATTCGCTATGCTTTCTCTATCTTATTTGTTTACATCGGCAAAAAGGATTCGTTGTGATTGAATTATGTATTTAAAACAATAGAAGAGTATTTTCACAAAAGGATAATAGCATTTGGTATTTCATATTCCATAAAAAAAAAACATGTACTGAAAGATTTACTGATATTCAAAATTTTAAGCTTTTGCTTAAAAAAAAAATTCCTCTCATAATATTAATATTGAGGTAAATATTAATTACTGTATATAAAACCTTACATGAAAATCATAGAATTTTAATTTCATTTCATCCTTTAACTTTTTAAAATAACATACAATTATTCTTTTATACTTAATTTTTTTAAAATAGACGCCGGTCTTATTTGGTTTCGGTGTCATTTGTGTTATAAAAATTTACCTGTATATATTGCTGAGTATTTCTGAGTAATTTTGTAATTAATAAAATTCTGTACATAAATATTTTTTTACTATCACATTTGAATAATTTTTGCTGATTTGAATTTTTTCAAATTATGAAAAATCTTCATTTTAGTTGCTTATGACGCCACTAATAAAATGTGAGAACTTTTATTAGTAGCTTCTTATGTAGAGCTTAAAGAAAGTACTGAATCCCAGAAGTACTTATATGCTTTTATTTTGGATTGGTGGCCATAAAAGCTAATTAATTATTATCAGAAATTTGTGGCTAGCCTTATCAATCCTGGTTGTGCTGAAGAACAACCATGTAGAGGAGTTGAATATTAAATCTGTCAAAGTTCAAAATCCTGTTGGCGTGGTGTGGAAGGGGTCCTAGCTCAGGTGTCATCCTCATAACTAACCATAGTACAAAATAAAAAGGTTAAATAACCCTTGAGTTACTTTCAACATTTGTAAACATTAATGAAATACTTTGACATTAATAAAAAAATTAAACTATGACTGATTGAATTATTTTTTGAGACTGGTATATACATAAATGGACATGAGTGAAGGACTGTATTTTTTCTAAAAATGTGGATAAAAAAATTTTAAATTTATTATTTTTATGAAAACAAGCAATTTTTTTTATATGCAGATTGTTATAATGATAACTACAAAACTTTAAATTTAAATTAAGAAACTTATAAAATAAATGAAACTATATACAAATTAAAATGAAAAATAAGTGAAAACATAGTAATTAAATTTTCAAAACATATGGCAAGTACATAGTGGTGAATTCTTTGTTTCTTATAAAAAAACCTTTTTTTGGGATAAACCATAAAAAACTTTTTTTTTTTGGGAAATTACCCAATTTTTTATATTGCTTAAAAAAGGAATTTTGTCTGTTTTCCAAGAAAAACCTTTTTGTGGTCCATATTTAGAACCTTTCATTTCTTACTCTCTTGTCAAGTTCTATCTACATATTTTTTATAAATTTAAATAAGGGGATCGATCTTATGTTGTCACATGTTTGGGCTTATGTTGTCCTGTTAGAAGTATAAATTGTAGCATAGATAAAGTGTACAGGCATTTTGTTGAAGATTATGTTTTAGAATATTGAAGTAGACAAGCTTATCCATCGTCCATTAAAAAACTCAAGTTTCCTGACACCTGCACCAGGCATACAGCTGCAAACCATCTTCTTTTACCCCATATTTTACCATTGCTTGATCATTATTGATGTTGGAACTTATGTTATTACTCCATCTATATTAATATTGTAATTTCCCATATACTTGTCACTCAGTTTGGTAACCATAGACCCCTCAACTGCTGTATGCTAATAGGAAGTGACTTTAAAAACTTCTCTTATGGTTTTGTGTTATGTTTGAAAAGTTAGCTACTCAAAAATTAATTAGACAACTTTTCTTCGTTTCTTTATGTTGATAATGAATTTTTATTTATCCCGAAACCGCTGATTAAAAGTTATGGTATTCACTCTCCAATGCCACTGCATTTCACATAGGCATATATATATGGTGTATATTAAGGAATAAAGCAAATCCTTCTCTGAAGTAAGTAAATCCTTCACAAACGCTGTCAAGGTCATTTTATTGTATTCCAAATCCTTCGGAATAATTTTACTGATAGTGATGCAAATAAAAGATACTTCAGAAAGACTTACATGTATATCAAAAGCAGTTAACTCACTGGATGAGCAAAACGTATATATATGCCAGTAGCACTTAAGGGGGTTAACAAGGTTCATGCTAGGAGAATTATAGTCATTGATGACTGAACAGAGTACCTAATCCTTTCGAGTTCTAACCTTCAATCTGTGAAGTTTAAGGAACTTTGATACTATTAGAAATGCTTGGAGAGAATTAAGTTACAAATCTACTTTTATCGCTCATTGAATGTGCAAATGTATATGAAACCAAGTACATCTCCCCACATGCATTTTTTTTT
>BMAV01013079.1:23066-34154 GCA_019973955.1 Trichonephila inaurata madagascariensis
ATCAGGAAGGCCATCAGATGTCAGTGACGAAGTGCTATGCAAAATGATCAGAACAGATCCCACGTTAACTTCCACAGAAGTGAGCTTTAAGCTTGGAATTCATCAGACTACTGCTTTGAATTATATGAAAAGGCTTGGTTTTGTATTCGAACTCTCTGTTTGGGTGCTACACAAATTAAGCGACGAAAATTTAATGGTCAGAATTTTGTTATGTTCTTCAAATCTTGTTCATCCCAAAAGGGAACCGTTTTTGGACCACTTGGTGACTGGAGATCGAAAGTTTGTTGTGTATAAATATGTGGTAAGGAAAAAAACATATGTTTACAAAGGTGAAACACTACCATCCACATTCAAAGCTGATGTGCATCAGAAGAAGGTTATGTTGTGTTGTTAGTGAGACAGCAAGGGCATAGAGCACTATGAGTTGCTGAAAGAAAGGAAATAGCTGTTACTGTTCACCAATTAATATTTTGAATAAAGAAGTTCGATGTATTTGCAGAGTTGGGTTGGGAAACTTTTTACCTCAGCCAGTATATACTCCTCATCAGTAGTGCACACATAAATTTTTCAAGGGGGGGGGGTTCCAGGGTCGAAAGTTCCCCTTTTTTGTATCATGCTCCTTTTGATTTTGTCGATTTTCGAGAACAAAAAACAGTAAAAAATTAATTATTGAACAAATAATTAGCATTAATTAATAAAATTAATCATTAATAACAAATATTTAATTAAATTTTACGTTCTATATACTTAGAAACGGAATCCATCGGAAAAAAATCAAGGGCTTTGTGGGGGGTCCGGACCCCCAGGACCCTCCTTGTGTGCGCCACTGCTCCTCATATTATACCATCTGACTATCATCTGTTCAGGTTGCTGCAAAACTTTCTTGATGGAAATAAATATGTAAATTATGAGAGTGTCCAAATGGCAGTGGAAGATTACTTTGTCTCCAAAACAGAGGACTTTTATTCTAAGGTGTTAAATAAGCTGCCAGAAAGCTGATAGACCATTGTAACTAACAAAAGAAGTTATGCTTTAGATTAAATTTTAAATAAAAAGTGAAAAAATTGTTTTTTCTTCAGAAAAAAATTATAGAACTTTCCCATACAATCCAAAATGTTCCTACTTCTTTTGCTTTTTATTATGTTTTTTTGCTTACTCTCACCTTCTTCCCAAGTGTTACATATGAATGTCAGCCTCTAAATTAATAGAATTGTATTGGTTATTAATAGTTCATTCTCAAAGTCAGCCTTTGCTGTTTTTTTAATTATTAGCTAAGCAGTAAGGTTAGATTATACCCTCTTGTTTCAAATTTAATCACTTCATTTTTAGAAATTTAAATGATGTCCCCTTCCTCCCCACCTAGAAAGAAAAATTGAAGGAATATGCATATATTCCTTCTTTCAATTGATATATATGTATATCAAATGAAAGAAATTGAACTGTGAAAAATGTGACCATGCCAGTTGCTAAAATAAAGAGTAGAAATAATGCACTAGATTGTCATGAAATAATGATGTCAGGCTATCAGAATTTAATGAATTTTGCGGTGTTGTTTACTTTCACTATTATGATTACAATAAACACAAAAACTAAATTATCCTCATTGGGGTTAAAAATCCTCAGATCTGTTAACATAATTCAAGAAAACTTAAGAAATATTACCTGGAAGTTACCTCTAGAAAATATTATGAGTTTTTTTAAAGTGTTTTCATATGTTAGTTTTTTTTAATAAAAATTATAAATGAATGAGATTGATTTCTGTTTTAAAGTCTAATTTTAAAATTGTATGAAATGAGTATTATCTATACATATAAATAAAAATGAAGTGTCTGTTTGTAATTTGAAATTAACAGCTTTTTACTAAATGCATTTAAAAGTATATATGGTACTTATATAAAAAAAATCAATTTTTAAAATTTTTGTCTGTCTATCTGTTTGTTCCGACTAATCTATGAAACAGCTGGACCAATTTTTATGGAACCTTCACTGGCAGATAGCTAATGTTATAAGGAGTAACTTAGGCTACTTTTATTTTAGAAAAAAAATTAGGGCTCGGTGAAAATAAAATTAAAACTAATGAAATAGTGAACAATATCCGATTCTAATAGGGATTATTTATTTCAATAGGGATTATTTTATTTTGCAAGCTTTCTGTCTCAACGATTTCTAGCAGTTATATCAAACTTTTTTGTTTGATTAGGTTGCTGCCACTCGTGGCATTTCCTGTTCATGTCCTTTGATCCTAATGATTTCACAGTCCTCACCCTATCAACAGTGTCAAAGGTCATGCGTCCCTCTCACCCCTTGCTCAACAGAAAACAAACAAAAAAATAAAACAAAAAAGAACATCGATTCACAAAGTAGAAGAATGACGTTATACTTATAGCATAGGTATTTCTTTATGTGGAATACATAATTATTAAGTTTTTGTTAACTCTGTGAATTGAATAAACACTTTTTTGTTTGTGAATGAAGTCGCGGATAACAGCTATTTAACATAAAATAAATGCATCAGAAAGTAATATTAATGCATTACACATCCAGATAAAAATTATTTACACTATTTTAAGTGTTTATTACACAAAATTTGTAACAATGTGCTACTTTTTCTGAGCAGAAGGAAGGTGTTTTCAAAAATCAACCCACAAGAGAGCTACGGGGCATTTAAAGAATTTTCTCTGTCAATTTTAGATGTATTAGAAGAGAACACTTGTGTAATAATCTAAGTATTCTTTTCGTAAATTTAGCAATTGGTAATTTTGAGAACATAATAGAGATCACTATTTTCTGACTCAGGGAGGGATGCTGGAAATCAAGTATGTGCATTTTCAGTTAAGTAAGAAGTATCTTTTTAAAATTATATCTTAAATTTATCATAAAGAATTTAATATTAAAAATCTTCTCATCTCTCTTCTTTTTTTGAACTTGTATATTTAGCTTTATGTAAGCAAATATATTAAATACTTTTACATCACACTATACATTTGTAATAGGTACATTCAAAATGTAAGAAGGTACAAAGTATATACATATTTTAAAGAAATGAGCCTGTTTTTTTTTTCTTTCAAAGTACAACTTTGTGTGATATTAAATGGAAGTTTAAAAGGAAATTTCTAAACTTTTTTTATTCTGGCAAGGTTTAAAAACTTGATTAATTAGTTATAGAGTTCATTCAAAGAGAGTCTGGAAAAACTAAATGACTTTTTAAAAAGAAATTGTAAATCTGTAAAAAAAAGGGAACCTTTTTTGTGGATAAAAACTATGAGCATTGACTTTGAATTATTATGCTAATCATGTCTAGAAGTCATGAATCAAGTCTTTTTTATTTTGTTTTGTTACAAAAGATGGATAAAGTTTTGTCTTCTCTATAATATTTTAAGCCTATCTTCTATCATACATTGTATAAAACTTCTTGTAGTTAAAATCTTTGTATGCTTATTTTTTTTAAGAAATTGAAATTCAGACAAAAAATTTTACATGTAAATTTTATATAATATTTTATGTGTTTCTGATTCTTATATAATTTTTTAGATACTAGAATTTATCCTGTACTCATGTATGGGTTGGCACTTAATATGTTGTCCATTTACAAAAGTAGAAGAAAGTTTCAACCTCCAAGCAATTCATGATCTATTGTATCATGGTTCAAATATATCACAGGTAAATTGTTGATTTTTGTGATGGCACTTCTATTTTTTAAAAACGTTTACCAAAAAATTTATTATAATTTGACTAATTATATTTCAAATTTTATGCAATTTTAAATATATGTTTTTGTAGTTTCTCTTTTTCTTCTAATTTTCTTAAGTTGAAAAAAAAAATATTTTTGCCCTGACAAAGTTTATTATGAAATTTTTACAATTAATTGCAATATTAATATTTTGGGTCATAGGAATTCAAAATGTAGTATTAATCCTTTTAATATTGAAGAAATATATGTGAGTTTTAGTTTTAAAATATGATTATTTTTTTTTATATCCAAAATTGTTTATTAAAACTTAAATTATCTTTAGACAATGTTTTTAAATACATTTTTTTATATCTTACTTATTTGATATATATCTAGATAAAATTAATGCAGATTTTTAAATTAATGTTACATATTCAGATGTATTACTGCTGAATATTGATGTAATATTTTGAGTTTACATTTATTTTAAAACATATAGTGTATGTCACTGGGAAAATAATAATTAACCAGAGTCTATTTAGGTCACATTTTAAATCCATAATAATCACATAAAATATTCTGAAAGTTATGCATAACAGCATTTTCTGTATAAGTTTCAATATTTTTTAAAATAATATTTCAGTTATTATTCAAATTCTTTGAAAATTCATGATGTTTTGTATTCTTGGATTTTAGATTATATGAAATAATACAAACATTCCAATATTTTTTTCTTTTATTTTATCATTGAATTTATTTTAAAATTTCTTTCATTATTGAAACTGAATTTGAATTTTAAATATAAAATTGCATGTCTTTAAATATTTATAATCTATTTTGGCAATTGAAGAGTTTTTCATTCTTGTAACAAAAGAAAAAAAAATATGTATAATATCACATAGCGTTAATGTATGAACAAGTCCTAGCTATTTAAAAGGAATTTTTTTAATTAAATTTTACTAATATTTAAATTTAATTTATATTCTAGAAAATCTATTTAAGATCTTAAAAATATAAAAGTGAAAATAAATGTATGTGTATATATACCTGAATTTCTGTTTATTTATGTTATGATATGCATCTTTTCAACACATCACTTATGCTACTTGTGGTTATCTGTAACCATCCAATTGACCATATTATGCTTAATTCCATCATTGTGATCACCTGATTATGCACACAATAAATAAAAATAATAAAGGAAGATAACTATATTAGTGGGATCAAAATGTTCAAGGAAAGAGTGCAATATAAACACATGATTTTTTTAACATTGTGTACAATAATTATTTGTGCATGGAATGAATTTTTATGTTTTATGTAAAATTTTTACAAATAGTTTTAGAAAAAAAAGTAGTTGTTGAAAAATATAAATCCCTCTTATGGCCTGTTAGTCGGAACATAACTCAATCATAAGCTCAAGAAACTTTGAATTAGTAACATCTATTGTTTTTTAATCTTAACAAATACATTTTGAAGTAAACAAAAATCTATTTTTAGAAACTTAAAACTTTTTTCTTTTAGATTATAAAAAAATTACAAAATATATTTGTGAAATAAATTCTTTATAGTAGTAAACTATATTTCTTTAATATCATGCCATTTTTTTTACATTTTAGTTTGACCATTTGGAATTTCCTGGTGTTGTACCTCGAACTTTCCTTGGGCCTTTGGTTATAGCTGGTCTATCGTATCCATTTTTATATATAACTATGTTTCTTGGATTAAACAAATTTATAATGCAGTATGTAGGTAAATGCTTACTTATTTTTATTTTATGTGTTTATAATGTTTGAAAAATTTGTCTAATTTGAAATTTGTAACAAATTTTTTTTATAAGAAATCATGGTACTTGTATATTAGCCCATTGATAAGGCTATTTTTGCTGAATCAAAAACCTTTTCCAAATGCAGTGATGTACAGTCAATGATGATAAAAATGTTCCCATGTATGCTTGAACACTATAACCTTGTTCAACATATTTTTCACCATATTTTTTACAAAAAGTAATAAAATTTTGGATTAACATTCTATGAAAGGGTATGTAATGGAATATTTATAAAGTTATGAGATTATGATGTATAAAAAAAAGTGTGTTAACAGTCACTGTAGGTATATTTAATTCAAAGGCAGACAAAGTGATGAAGATGTAACATTTGTGGTTGTGACAGATAAATATTTTGCGAAGTAACATAGTTAAATAATCCAGAATTACATTGGTAATTAATTTTACTATTATTTCCTTACATCTGGTTTAAAGAACTATCATTGATTGGTTAGGGAACATATTTAAATTTAGTCTATAAAACAATAATTGATTGGAATAACTATTTAAGAGAAGACTGTGTACATAGCTTGCTCTAAAGAAACAAAAAAATTTAGAGGCCTGGCAAAGATAAGGACATTCACAAAGGTCTTTTTTTTAATGGAAAAATCAAGTTGGTAAATTGATGTCAGGACAATATATCTTCAGCAGAATTTATAAGGAGACAAGGGCTTTATTTTATGAGCTCTGAATATAAAGATAACTATTCTTTTGGTAAAAATAAAGTAAGATATCAAAGAAGGTCCCGTGATTTCTTCTGACTCTTGAAAGGCATATTAAAGAGATGAACTGAGAGTTATAAACTTTGAACATTTTAAAGTCAGTTAACAGTATAATTTTGTTGACTTTGATGCTGATATACATACACTGAACATCTAAAGATTGTAGGGCTTAGCAAAATTGCTACACAGTAACCTAGTGGTCAAAGTTATGGACTCATGGCCAACATGTGAGGAATTCAAGCCTTGTGCCACTGAAAACCTGCCATATAGAGTGGGTCATTGCATGTTAAATCAGTCGAGGCTCAAACATCCTCATATTGGACTGTCCTCATCACTTGACCAAGATTCAAAATTTGGAGATCTGTTGCCAATAGTGTGCTTTACTGTGTGATGTTAATATACATTTATTCACTCACTTACTTGGCAAAATTGGTAAACAAAAAGCATTAGTGAATTGCATGACCTCATGCAAATGTGTATTTGTTCAAATTTATATGGCATCTCTCTGTAAAGAAGATCCCTTTGTCATTATTGCAAAGTCTTGGGCACCTGAGTAATAATGAAATATTGGCAGTGAAATGTAATTTAAATTTAGTGAAAAGAAACTTTGGGGCAGATCCTTCTAATTTATTGGTAGATGGGCTAATACATGATTACCAAAAAAAAAAAAAAAATGTTTTATTTTTCTAACATTCTGTTTTATATTGGAAAATAATTATTTATGACTAAAAAATCATAATTGAATTAAATACTGATGTTCAGGTAGTATGTAGTTTGTTGTGTTTGTTTATCACCAAGCAATGTGTGAATATTCCAAAAAAAGTTATTTTTCAAATTTCAAGAGCAAATTTGATAAAACTTAATGTTTGAGTTAATGAATTTAGAATCACAGATATTTTTTGACCAAATTTCAGGATGTGTACTATTTTCTAAATAAAAAGGCAGTAAGTATTGAAGATTGTTATATGTTTGGACATCTTTTCTATTACAAATGTAAAAATTTAAATTGTTTATGCTTTAATTATAAATAATAGAGTTAAATGTAAAAGAAAATACTTATCAGTGAACAGTAGATTTTGTTGTGACTAATTTATACTAAATCTTTTAAATGAAATTTTGTTCTGAAATCTTTGTATTGCAGTTGAAAAGTTACAGGTATTGGATATTATGTTTATTATTATTTTAATTCTTTGTTGATAGGTATTGATGCTTGTTAATTAAAAAGTATTTCTTAAATGAAGTTAAGTTGTCAAAATTTCATAATGCAAAATTTGCGGAGAAAAGAATTGATAAAAGCAAATTAGTTTTTTTGGACTTAAATTTTGAGCATGATTAAGTTACTTTATTAATCATACTTTATTAATCATACTTTTTTAAAATCATTTAAAACTATTTAGATTATTTCTTATTCAAGTTATAACTTATTTTTGCAACTATTCAAAATTGCTTATTGACTTTTAAAAATTTGTAGTGACTTAATAAAGTTATTTATTTATTGCAGCTCGCATAATTTTGGGTTCTTTGGTATTGATTGCTTTTCAGAAATTCAAAGATGCTGTAGAGAAGCAATTTGGTACAACCGTTGCTGTATGGTTACAACTGATAACCACTTCTCAGTTTCATTTTATATACTACATGTCCAGACCTTTACCAAATACTTTTGCTTTAATTTTAGGTAAGTCTATTTTTTTATGTAAACATAACTGATAAAATTTGATTTATTAGTCTTTCAGGAATAATTTCATTACATAACATAAATATGTACATATAAAAAAAATCCCTATAATTCATATACAGTATTACTTGTATAAATGGTGATTGCCGAAGTGACTTAAAAAATTATTCTTCCATTTAAGTAGAAAGATTTTTTGAATAATGGAAAAGAGAAATTCCTTTTATTATTATACACTGTTTTTTTAAATAATGAATTATTTATGAAATAAATAATTATTGGTTTTAATTGTTATGTAGTGAATAAATAAATCTGAGACAAGGTTTGTTCCAATATATTGCGTAATATCTTTAAACTGGAAAAGTAAATTTTGCAATTTGAAGAACTAAATTATCAATCATTATTTATGCTTGAAAAATGCAAGTTTAGGTAGTATGTATTTTTGTATGGGTAATGATTATGCTAATGGTTAGTCAGTATGTTACAATGTTCAAAATTTGAAGATTAGAAGCAGGTGTAAAAGCACGTTGTGCTAATCTATGTTGAAATCATTGCAGATCGTAAGGTTCCCCTATTTCAACAAATTAAAGCTAGGTGATTTATCCTTCCAATAACCTCATTCAAATTAAAATTTATAATATCTGTAAAGCTATTCTATTAAAAAAAATCTTTACTCATTAAATTTAGATTTGTGAATTTTTCCTTTTCTTTTTAAATTCAAATTTTTTTTTTTATAAAATTTGGTATACATATGTATATTTTGTATTTAAATTCTGAAAGTAGAATGTAATTAAATTATGCATTTGTATTCTTCGCCAATATTCTCTTTCGGTAAACATTGTAGTGATTATAGTTCTATTATACAGTGGTGGCTAAAATTGTGGACACTTTTTTAAATTGTTACATTTTTTAAGTTTGTATTCTTATAGAAAATTTTACATTGCACAAAATGCTAAGTATTTTATATCATTTTAAAGATAATTTACACTAACTTACTAATTTCAATACTAACTTACTTCTACACTAACTTACTAAATTCAATACAAAAAAGAGAATTTAAATATTTGCAACGCAAAAAAAAGTTATACTGCAATAACTGTCGATATACATTGGATACAGATGATAGCAGTGAGTTATCAGAGCTTAGTAAGGTTGTGTTTATTCTTTATTACAGCTTCACATCGATGCTTCATTGAGCTGAAAATAGTTTTAAGCTCTTCCTTTGTTATTACATGATGTCGGGAAACAATTATACTCTCAATTAGTTCCTTTTTATTTCATGAGTACCTCATTTGGACAAGAGTTTTCAAATGGTGTCACAAGTTTTCGTTAGGATCAAGGTTAGTACAGTTTTTTGGCCAGGACAACAACTCATTGATCTTAGAACGGTAACAGTCTTTCAATTACTTTACTGTGTGGTAAGGAGCAGAATCTTGCCTAAAAATGAATGAAGCATTGTGGGTAAATAGATCTCTGATGGAAGGCAGAAGTTTGAGTTCTAGAATGGTGTCAATGTATTGTATGACATTCAGTGTCTCATCGATGATATGAAGGTGACCGATACCTTCTGCTGATATGCATGACTAAAAGATAAAACTATGTGGGTACTTCACAGTTGCTTGGATGCAGCATTTCTGCTATTCTATGTTTTACATATTTTAGGCAATCACTACCAAATAACGATATTTTAGTTTCATCCCTCTATATAATTAATGACCAATAATCATTTGTCTAATTAATGTGTTCTGTTGCCCACTGTAGTCCCTTTTAGCTCTGCTGTAAATTGAGATACAGCTTTTTTCGTGGAATTCTATCTTTTAGTCTTACATCTGCTAATCTACTCCTGATTGTTTTTGAGCTGACAGAAACACCAGCATCACTCAGATAACTTCTGATGGATGTTCATGAAATTATTTTATTTTTAAAACATAGTATTTTTATTCTTCTGTCATCAACAAATGTGGTGCACCTTTTTCCAAATTTTTTTTAATTAAATTTGTCTCCTGACCTCTTAAACAAAAGGTTAAATCTCTAGATGTGGTCAGGGAACTACCCACCTGTTATGTAACAAAGGAAATAGCACTTTATCGTCACACATGTGTCTAATTTACTCTTTTATTTGAAGTCATTGCTTTTTGACTAAATATCATTGTTATCCTGGCCAGTAAACAGTCCTGACCTCAATTCTATCGAAAACTTGGGGCACCGTTTGAAAACTCTTGTCTGAATGAGGAACCCATTGAAATAAAAAGGAATTAATTGAGGATATAATTGTTTCCCAGCATCATGTAATAACAAAGGAAGAGCTTAAAACTATTTTTAGCTCAATGAAACATCAATGTGAAGCTGTAATACAAAATAAAGCTCTCACTAAGCTCTAATAACTCACTGCTATCATCAGTATTTAATGTATATCGACAGTTGTTGCAGCATAACTTTTTTAATTTGCAAATATTTGAATTTTCTTTCTTTAGTTGAATTCAACATTAAATTCTCTTTAAAATGATATAAAACACTTAGCATTTTGTGCAACATAAAAGTTTCTATAAGTATACAAACTTTAAAAACATAAATTAAAAAAGTGTCCACAATTTTGGCCACCACTGTAGGTATTAATTTGTGTGGTATGTGGTTGTTTAAAAATGAGACAATTACCTTCATATTACAGAAAAAAAAATTATTTTATTTTTAGCATTATTTGCATTTCATTATTGGATGACAAGAAAGCAAAAAATGTTTATTTTAACAACTGCTGCTGCTGTGATAATTTTCCGAGCTGAATTATCAATACTTCTTGGGTTAATAGCTATTGAAGAAATTACTTTAGGTCACTTACACATTCTCCAGGTGTTTTGTTGGGGAATTCCTGCAGGATTATGGATGCTAGGTAAGTTCCTCAATAATGCATTTATTTAAGGTGTTCATTATAGTACTACTAGCTGGTATACCCGTTCTTTGCTCGGGTGAACTGAAAAATTAAACAACACAGACTGAAGGATAAAGAAGTTTTTAATGAGTTAATTTTATGTGAATTGCAAATTAAACAAAAAAAGCTTTTTGCATATCTCAGCTGAACAAAAAAAAGAAAGAAAAAAAAAACACCTTTGTTAAATTTTAAGTATGTAGATCTTATAGCAGATAAAAAGGATTTTTTTATTTATTTATAACTCCCCGTAACACTCTTGAGGGTCGATTTTTG
>BMAV01013079.1:35576-67276 GCA_019973955.1 Trichonephila inaurata madagascariensis
GGACAAACATCCTCACAAACTGTCGCATTTATAATATATATCTAGATATCTAGATTATAATTTTTCTGGATGTATATTTTCTTTTTCTTTCCTAATTATGATTAACTAAGCCTTGACTAAGAGTATTGTGATAAGGGAAAATTTTAAGTTCTAAAAGGGTGATGCAAGTTAAAAAAGTTTGGGAACAATGAATGCATATAGAATTTTGTTTATTATGTTTATTACACTCATGCATTCAATATTACCTCAAAATTCAAATTTAATCCATACCTGAACTCTGTTGAAGTTTCAAATAATTTGAAATTTAAGACAATTTTTCCCCATAAAATAATATATTAATCCTTTCCAGTGTCCTGAATTTTGAATTATTATTTCATTTTTGTATTGATTACTATAGTTCAAACTTGCTGTCATTATATGTTGATTATTACTATAGTTATGTTTCCCACTGAGAAGATTTTTTTATCGTTAAACAGGTTTAACAGTTGCAGTGGACTCATTCTATTGGATGAGACCTGTTTGGCCAGAAGGCGAAGTTCTGTGGTTTAATATATTTTTAAACAAAAGTTCTGAATGGGGTGTATCCTTCTTTAAATATTTATCCATATTATTAGTTATTTCCAAAATGCATCCTTGCTCAGTGAAATTTTATCACTTGAAATCAGATATATTTTGAAACAGTTTAAAGTAATTTTATATTCAAAAGTCTAAAGTTTATTTTCATTCACATAATCTTTTATGTCTAGTTTTATGTCACTAATATCTATCAGACAACCCTTATTTTTCTGCAATCTAAACTGAATTTCTTCTCTCTAGCATTGATTTCTTAATCTTTTTTAAATACATCTCTTTAATCTCTATAATATATATATATCAATCAGGGATGATGAAGCTATTGCCGTATCAATGATACAGGGTCCCCAAGCTACAAGCCCACTAACAGGGTTCCCATATCTAAAAAAGGGCCCTGAAGGAATTTTGATACAAGGCCCCCTAGCTAGCTATGCCAGTGGTATCAATGTGAAGATGAGATTCATTCTTTGCATTGTAGCTGTGGCACTAAAACACAACTTCTTAATTTTGATCATATCATTTATTTCATTTTAGAATCAGGAGAGTTATTTTGAATGTGCACTTCACTGTAGAATAAAAATACAAGAGGGAATTATTCAAATGTTCACATTAAATAATTAAGGGAAGAACAGAATAAAATTCAATATAAAAAATGTAATCATGTGTTCAAGTGAAGAAAATTATTAGTTATTTATAGAAATTACATCATTGCTTAGGAAAAATTTGAAACCACTTTGTAAGGCAAGTGTAAGTTATTATGATATTCTTTTACTAGGAATCACCAATAAATTTTTCAAAAATTCAAAGTCTGATCCTTTTAACGAGAAATCACTAATAAATATGTCAAGATATAGGCTTCAATCTTTTTAATGCTAAATGTGAAATGAGATACATTTCAAAATAGGGTATTCTGAATTATGATTTAGTAACTAAACAAGATTCTAATTTTAAGTAAATATGAATTTAAGTTATATTAAACACACACATATATAACAGTTTTCTGATGTATTACATAATTATGATCAATCAAACATAAAAGGCTGAGTATAGTTTACTAATTTAAGTTCCAGATGAAATATCTTAATAAAAACAGAGCTATTCATCAATTCTTATAAGTTTGCATTAAGTTGCTAAGTTTAATAATGGGATTATTGCATCTCAACTTTAACTAGATTTTGGCACACAAGGCATTGTTTCATTTGTGTCTAATTTCTGAAATCATTTTATAAAAGAATTTCTGGCATGTTTATATTCTAAATGTATTTGGGAATTGAATTTTAAAATAGAATTAGTTTAAAAAATGTTTGATATTTAATACAGTTTTTGTGATTTAGAAAAACAAAATGATGAAAAGGTAAACAATATTTCTTAATTTCCTGAAAATTTCAATTCTGCTATTAAAAAGGTCTGCGTTTATCTTTCTTGATATTTTATTGAAATGAAAATATAATTAAGACTGAATTTTTGTACAAAAAATTCTTATAATTTATATACTAATATATGTATTCTATTTGTTATTTAATGGAATAATTTTATAATAAAATTTATATTTTCTTTAATTTATGGTAGACATCGCCATGGGCATGGTATTTTTATTCAGCCCTTCCAAGAGCCTTGCTCCTGTCTATTATCTTCATTCCATATGCATTCAAACTGGATTTTCGAATAAGAGTTTTGATATATCCAGCTCTTGGTTTTATTACTATGTATTCATTTTTACCTCATAAGGAACTAAGATTCATTATCTATACTATTCCACTTCTAAATGTTGCTGCTGCCAGGACATGTGCACATTTGTAAGTAGTGATTTAAAGTACTTATAAAATGGAATTGTTTATTTTATTTTTATAATTAATTGATGGATAATAAATAAAAACTGCATTACAAATAATTGCAATTTTGTCTTACAGCAAAAATTTAATATGTATGCTAGTACATTTTGTTTATTGTGCTCCTCGTAAAATTTGTTAAATTATATATATACAGCTAAAAAACCAGAAATGCTATAGTTGCTTAAAATTCAAAAGATTGAAACTTTTTATTTCTGTGTTATCTTTGTGACTACTGTAGCATAAGTGTTGCCATCAAATCTTGTTTTTCATGAGCTGTTATTTATTTATTTGCATATTTCTTGCATGTTGTGGAGTTGGTGTAAAAATGTGTCATCTTTTTTCCAATTTCAAACAATCCAGAATGATTAAGATTTCTTTATTGGGAAACTCCCAAGGAAAGAAAATTTGTGCATCTTATTTAATTATTTTCACTGTTAATGTTTACTTTATTTTTTATTGTTTAAATTATTAGATTTTCCTTTTTTCAATAGAAAAAAATAAAGTCCTAAAATAACTTAAATACTATATATATGTATAAATTTTAATCTGAATATTTCCAGCCACAATTTTATCTCTAAGAATTGAATTTGTTCTTGAATGGAAATAATAGCTTTATATATTAAAGCTATTTACTCATTCAACAAATTAATTATATCTTGAATTTTTCTTTTTGATATCAAAAATGGTGAATGCTTGTATTTTTTGCTATTTTATGTGCAATATACTTTTTTATATTTTAATAAAGTTTTCCATGTTATCACACTTGTTTTATGTTAGGATTAATTATATATATATCTTACCTATTCATTCTCTCTCTCCATGTCAAAAATTAGTATATTTAATCTCCCTACTGAGTAAATTTTTTTTTATCCTTTACTTTTATAATAGTATAAAAATGTATATGATTTGATATTTTAAAAGTTTGCTTATTGAAAAAGAGACTTTTCTGTACCTAGGGCATAGAAATAATTTGTTAAAATATGTTTTAAATTGTTTAAAATTTATTTTATACTGTGCAGTTAACCATTTTTAAAATAATACAGTACAAGCTGGACTTCTCCTATTCATTTAAATTAATCTGTTATAATTTCTCCTTTATGCTTTTTACCATTAAAGCATAAAGATTCATTGGTTTCTTTAAAACCAATGGATCTTGTTAGATCTTCAATACAAAGTACTAGGGTATTCATCTGATTTTACACCTTTCGAATTCAACTCCTAAGTTGTTTTGTAGGAGTCATTTCCATTTGTGAAAAAATTGTCTTACAATTATGAATTGACCCATTCATAAAAGTTTCTTTAAAACAATGCTTCCCAACCTTTTCACCTCCGTGAACCATTCAGCATGTAATAATTTTACCACGGCCCACTAAAGAAAGAGGACATTGATTGTTTATATTTTATATATTACAGTATTTTATGCATGTGTGGTATTGGCATGGTTTTACATGGTGTCGCTCAGTTCCTGACTAACCTGTCGTCCATAAATGTCATACAAACACGAGAGAAATACACCACAGTAAATAAAATGAAAATAATTTAATATTCCTTTGGTGGCCCGGTGCTATTTAATTCATGGACCAGGGTTGGGGATCCCTGCTTGAAAGTTATTTAACTAAAGAGCTGTGTTTGGTTCTGTTCAATGTGTCCATGTTATGCTCGAATTCATGAGGCTTCTTAGCTTTCAAAGAAAGCTCAGATACATATATTCAGAATAAAAATAAAATTGAGCTGCTCACCCAAAATTGAGGAGATTTTGTATTTGATGGGTATTTCTTGTATCTGCAACCATAGGCTATGGCATAGGTTGGATTTATGGGAAATCTGTATAAAAAATTTGAGAAGTTTTAAATATAACTGTATATTAGATTAATCATTAGGTAATAGTAATCTATTTTTATATATATTTAATATTTTTTCCCCTTCTTAGATGGAATAACAGATTGAAATCTATATCACATAGTCTTTTAGTTCAATTTGCTGGACTTCATCTCATGATTAATATGTGTGCTACAATTCTTATGTTAAATATTTCTTCTCATAATTACCCTGGTGGTGTCGCAATGACAAAATTGCATGAAATTGAAGGTGAAGCAAAAGGTAAACTTCTTTTGTTTTCAGAAATATTCTACTACTTAACCATGTAACAATCAAATTGAAAAAAAGCATTTTTAAATGCAGGATTTTAACATTACAGTGTAGAACGTCGTTTATCAGAACATTTGTTATCCGGAGCATCAAATATCAGGACCAGTTTTTTTTCAACTACATGTACTGTATATGAATACGTTTTCAAACAGTGCAATGCTCAACAGTTGTTTCGCGTAAGGCCAAAAGTGACAGGAAAACCCAAGGTCAGGGATATTTGGGGAATTTCAGTTGTGTGTGATTTGGTAAACATCTGCGCAGAATATTAGGTCAGTTTGTTTTCAAGTGAAGGGGTGTATACATGCTCTTTTGCTGAGTTGTGAACTGCTATGGCTTCGAATTCAAAACGGAAGCGCAACGTCTTGAGCATAGAGACAAAACTTGAAATATTGAACCGTCTCGCGAGGGGAGAAAGTGGAGTGTCTCTAGCACAGTTTTATAATGTTGGATGAAAGTAGCGACAACAAAACAACATGTTAAAAATGAAAGTAGCAAGGTTCCATCAAATGCTGACGCATTTTCTGCATTATAGACAGCTATGGAGTGGTACGAACAACTAAGTGTTGTCCTACTCAACTACTGCTGCTCAAGAGAATCAGAGATCTTGCAACGAAAAAAAACGAAGGTGTACAATGGTACAGCGAAAAATAAGTGATTGTTTTCCACAATAAAGGTAAAATTTTGACATTTTGCTTTTTCTTCAAGCAAGTTTCCCGCATGTGATAATTTTCAATATTTGTATAGTGTTTGGTTTCATATACTGCATGGATGACATTTGGTTATCCGAACAGTGTCTGGTCCCAATTGATTTGGATAAACGACATTCTACTGTACTTATAAAGCACCTGATTTTAAAACTTGTCAGTACAATATTTGGTAGTTTTATTTAACGATTCAAGAAAATATATGCATTACCATTGACATGGGAAACTAAACTGTTTATTGCCTTCAACAAGCAGTAATAGTTTAAGATAAAAACCTTTAATTTTATGGTTGATTGATTACTCCATCTCAAGACATAATTTTTCATTTTTTTTTCCCTAAGTGAAATTTTAATATATAGAATTCTGTAATTAAATAGCTTTAATAAATAAAGAATCACATGTTTCAATGTTGTGTTACTTTTTATTGTTAGAAATTGAAGTGAAGGAAATAATTTAATTTAATCATGGAAAAATTGAATATGAAAAAAATGTTCAATTTTACTACTAAGATTTATAAGAAACATTTAAAATGACCAAAATATAAATTTGAAAATTAAGTACCAATGAGAGAAATTTATTTGAATGTTAAAAGCTGCTGGACTTAGTGTATTCAAGGAAAAATAATATGAACTTTTAAGTAAGAATAATTTCTAAAGATCAGAGCTTGTGATATTCATACTTTGGTTTATTATGTTTAGCCATTCTCAGTATAACAGCTAAAAATAAATTATTTGTGTTAAAAATCTTACATAAATAGCATTTGTTGTGAGTTAACACTTTGTTATTTTGGCATACTCTTTTTATGAATAATTAAAATAGTATTTTATTTTGCTTGTTTATAGCAGCATCATAATATGAACAAGTAAAAAAAAATTATATGATTGTATTGTGTGTATCACTATACAGTAGAACGTCATTTATCCGAATCGAGACCGGACACCGTTCAAATACGCGATTGTTCATATAGCCGAAAACAGAATGCAATCTAAACAGTATATGAAACCGGACACTATAAAAATATTGAAAATCATCACATGCGGGAAACGTACTTGAAGAAAAAGCAAAATAGGTGCAAAATTTCGCAATTTTACCTTTATTATGGAAAATAATCACTTATTTTTCGCTGCAAGGCCTCCAATTCTCTTGCAACGTAAACGACTGTTGAGCATTGCACTGTTGAAAAACGTATTCATATGCAGTTCATGTAGTTGACAAAAAAAAACTGGCCCAGATAATAAACGTTTGGATGAACGACGTTCTACTGTATTTAGGATTAAATCCTAAATATAGTGATAAAAATGAAAATTTTGAAATGAATTAGGAATATTAGAGTATTCAATTTTGATATATATTTTAATTACATTTGTCATACATATATGATTCCGAACATTTGATATTTAATGGGAAACACTTTGCATTTATTATTTTGTTGACTATATTTATGATAAGGTTTCTTCCATTTTTGTGATTGTACAACTTGTAGACTTATAAATAATAAATTATATCTTCTAAGTCCTAGTAGACAAAAGCTTTATCACTTCTATTTATTCTTTTGAACTTCTAACTTATCTAATTCACTGTAGTAATCAGTTATGTATTGAAAAAATTTTATATTATAATTTTATTTATATTTATGTAAAAAACTGATGTGTGGTGTTAAATTAAATTCTCTCTCTCTCATAAAGATATACAATTGATAAATATACATATTTGCAAAATTTCTTTACATAAGAATTTTTTTATTTAATAGTATGTTTCAATTTAGTTAACTTAAATTTAATCGCGCGAAATTGATATATTACTTTTTAGAACCTTTTATGAATTAGAATTTTAGTTTTATGTGTACTTTTTTAAATATTTATCATGTTTAGTATCATAATGTATTTATATATATATATAATTTTATCCGCATTTAAAATTTCATTGCAAACTTCATTAACTCTCATGATATTGTGAAATTCTAGATTAATACTGCTTCATGGAAGAAAACAAACTCACAATAAATTTATCGGTATAATTACCATGTTTCTAATATCTACAGTTAAAATCTTAGTAGTATTGTTTTAAATATAAAAATATTTAATTTTCTTACTGAAGAAAGTCATGAATCTTAAAATGAAAATATTCATCAGGTTTATTTTGTAATGTGAAGTGTTCATGAGTGTGTCTTAAACCATAAAAGCCTAACAATTATTAATCGTGCTGAATCAATGTACCATTTTTCTCGTTAATAGCAGCAAATGTTTCAATAAAATATCCATTGTACCATTAGTTCTCTACTGTTGTGTTTGGTTTGCCTTAACACAAAACTTCTGTTTTCAGAAAACTATTCATTGATCACATATCTTTCTCTAAACAGCTTAGTGTTGCTATCTGTGCAGTTATAGTTAGTATATGGTCAGTTAAAAATCCTACATAAATTAGTAAATTTTACAGTTATATTTTTAAATTAAGATACAAATTAATTTTTCCTTATATAGTTTTTATACAAGAATGATATGCAAGAAAATCTGTTTATTTGACAGTATTTCTCATGTTAAATTTATATATAAAATTCAGTGACATTTCACTATTTGATCAAATGCTATCTTTTTTTCCTCAAAAGTAAAAATTATAAAGGTTATAATTAAGTCAAATTACAATATTACTTTGTTTTTTATTTTGTTAAAAAAATGTGTTATCAGGTTTTAATTCATTATCTTAAATTTTCTCCCTGTCTTTAGATTTAAATATTTACATTGACAATTATAGTGCACAAACTGGAGTATCTCGATTCACTGAGCTGAATTCAAATTGGAAGTAAGTGTATCAAATTTTTTCTATCCAATTGAAAACTTACAATATTTAATAAATTGTGTAATATTCTGTATAAAGAACCATTGTGTATATATTTGTATGAAAAAACAATTTGAAGTTAAGAGATATATGCATAAATGCCTTTTAAACAAAAATATTTAACAATAAAATAATTGTCTCAACTTCATTATTTATAAATAGCATTTATATTTTTTGTAATAAAAATCATATATTGATCTTACTGTTTTTAGTGATATAAAGAATTTGTGCTGCTCTAATTTCTGTGAAACATTTGTTAATAATGGACAAAATTGTTTGCTTCACTTTTGAAATAGCATTTCCTTGAAATTACTCGAAGTTCTGCTTTTCTTTAGGTACAACAAATCAGAGGAACTTTCTTTACAGAGCCTGGAAATAATGCAATTTACTCATTTATTAGTCGAGTGGACAGAGGATATTGGTAAAGCTGAGTCACTATATCTCCATACACATTCTGTTAAAAATATTACGCATGGTTACTCTCATTGGGGTATAAATTTTTCTGTATTTCCACCTATTCAAGTGTTCTTGAAGCCAAAAATACTATTATTAAAAAGAAATATATCATATCCTTCATTGATACTTAATACTACTTCAATTAAATCTCATAAAATTTAAATATATTTTCTAATAATTTTTTAAATTTTTTTTGTATATTTTTTGAAAATAAAATGTTTTTGAAACCTTTTTATTGTGCATTGCATTCAGAAAGAAAACATGAGATACAAGTAATATTTTTTTGAAATATTTTAAGGATGTATTGCAAATAGATAGCACATAAAAATGTTCTAAGAAATTATTTTAATAAATAGGTAATGGTAGAGCACACACACACCTATGTATAGCAGATGCCTGCTTTATCTAAATGCTAAAAATACTTCCACGTTCTGTTTCTAGATAAATATATAATAATTAAGATTTATTGGTATCTGTTAAATTTCAATCGACACACAGAGTCAATATTTATGGTTTTATTCTTTGTATATCTTCACATAAAGTAGAGTGAAATACGATGAAAAGTTATTTCTTTGCTGCATATTTTATTAGGTAAGACATCAGAATTTGTTAGGCTTTGAAAACTTGTGCTCTTTGAAATGACTAAAAAAGAAAAGAAATCTACACTATAACAAAACCTATTAATGATTAGATTGAATTTTAAACTTGTTATTAAATATTTCTGATGTCTGCATTAGCATAAGTAAATAAAAAGAAAAAAACTACTAATACACAATATTTAAAAGTATTATTAAAATTGAATAATAATCTCATTACATTAAACAACTATTTCATTTATTCAACTTTTTTGTTTAATTTTATTCCAAAGAGGCAGCTGAAATGTAAATACTTGGCTTTTACATTGTAATGCAAAAATGTATTGTACTTTACATTTGCTTTTATGATCTACTCATTTTGAAATAGATCAATTTTTATATTAACATTTATTTAGTACATTCTCTGTTAGAACATTGAAAATGTAATGGCAAATTCTGATGGTTGGCAAGCAGGGAATCAAACAATTTTTTAACACTACCGCCACTAATTAATATTATTTAAAACATGTTTATGTTATCTGCACAGTCATATTTCAATTCAATGTTCATAACTTGAGACACATGTATAAATGAATGTGTTTGTGTTCTGCAAATAAATTCTTACAAAATACCTGTATATATTATACATATACAATTAAATATTTCTTGGAAAAATTTAACTATTCCTTATTGAAGGGAATTAATGATATTTCAATCTATTTTACTTTTACCATGTTTGTAAATAATTGACTTCACTTCTTTAGCTAATTTTAGGCATTAAAATATCTACTAACAATTAAAAAAATAAAACTTGCAACTGAAACTTCCTCACTACTATACCATGTATAAGGTTTTATTATTTTTCTAAATATATTTAGAAAGTTAAATATGTTTTTTCTTATTTGCCACACATTTTTTAAAATTATATGTAGAATAAAATATTTACAAGAGGTAAATAATCTTTTACTATAATACAGGAAATGGACATAGATTTTAAAAATTCTTTTTTTACAATATTGATTACTGATAATTTTTTTTTATAATTTTTAAAGTTGAGTTTACTAACTTTAATGTTTCTTATGAGGTTTTCATTTTATTAAATAAAATGTATTTTAAATTTTTTTATGTTATGTTTTCCTTCCTTTCTATGAATTATGTGTTTAGAATTGCATAAATTCAGGTACTAATTTCAAATGCAAAGGAAAATAAATTAATATTCTTTAAAACAGAGCATAAGGCATTTAATTGCAATATTTATATTATACAATAACATTGTTCACTGCATAAGTAATATAATGTTCTGAAATGTAAATCTACACCATGAAGCCTTGTAGCATACTGAATTGGCAGCAATAAAAATAACCTTTATAAAAATGCTTTGATTATAAGGTTGAGGTATTAATTACTCATTCTTATACATTAATTATTTGTTTTAAAAATTTATGTTTTTATTTCAAGACAATGTTTAATAAGAATTTATATATACATTCTACGAAAAAGTTGAAAATGAAAATGTATGTTCACAATGGCTACTGAAATCAATTTGACACATATATTTTACTGAAAAATCCCGTGTATAACGTGCACTTTTAACACAAAATATAAGATTGAAATTTAAGGGTATGCCTTATACAATTTAAATCAGTGGCACAACAGCCCATGAGGGCCTAGGCCTACTGTGCCCCGAGCAGATGTCCTGGTCAAGTGGTCAGCCTGGAACTCATTGACCCACTGAAGGAACGAAAGGCTGAGTCGACCTAACTCAGCCTGGGATTTGAACCTGTGGTGTGGAAGCGCGATGCACTGCCACTCATCTACTGGGTTTCATGCACTTTATATGGCGGGTACAAAAATGAGAGCTTTAAGAAGGAAAAGAGACGAGGATAAAAAAGTTAAGACTTCAACATATATCAAAACGCTTTTTTTTTAAAGAATTGATATTCCTCATGAACTTAAAAGGTAGTAGCTGTGGTAGTATACCATTTTTTCAAAAGCATGGGATACCTTGAATAAATGGCTTCGAAACAAAAGAGCAGTGTACTTGTACATTTCAGGTTTTTTCTATTTAAAAAAAAGGAGGGGGTGCACGTTATACAACAAACACACTTAAAAATTAAAATATGGAGCTTGAAAGGAAAGGTGCACGTTATAAGCCGGATTTTGCAGAAATCTCGTATTTTTTAAATGAACCATAAAAAAAAATTAATATGAAAAAGAGCTTAGTGTAAAATAATGTATTTGAATGCTTGTTCTTTGACAGATGTACTTAAATAAGGGCATAATTCTGACAATTTTTTTTTTTTAAATCAAAGGTTACGATGCATTATGTGTCTGGTCGGTTTTTTTGCTGCCAACTTGGGTGGATGATTACAGATGTGTTGTGGCAGGTTTCGTTTTCTGTGACTCTTGCAACTATGTGCTTCATTTCATATAATGTAGCTAATAGGGTTGCATTAACATGCAATTACCTTTAATTTTTAAGAATACAACAAAAATACGATTTTGCCTATTTTTTATACTAAAAATTGTCTTAAATAGAATTTAATGATTTTTCTTAAAATACACTGAATTACAGAATTTAGAGCATCATTATTTTCTAATATTGATAATCTGGAGAGAATCAAAATATTATATCGAATTTCACAAATGTATTAAAGAAGAAAATTGTGAACTGCACAAAGCTAAGTTTTGAGCAAACTACTCTCAAAATCTAAGCTAAAGACCTTTTTAACAATAAACTATTATAAAATAGAGCAATGAAATGTTTCAGAAAATTTAAGTACTTAAATAAGAACATAACTTTTCAGTTTTAACATATAAAACAAAGAAATATGAAATCAAAAATAGAAATGAGCAAAGAAAGTTCATCCAAAAATAACAAATAAAACAAAGAAATATGAAATCAAAAATAGAAATGAGCAAAGAAAGTTCAACCAAAAAACTATGTCATATATTCATAGTACATAATAATATGCAACAAAAAATAAACAATTTAAAACATTTATTGTGATAACACATGATGTCTCATAGGAGACTTTTATGCCATGCTTTCAATCAGAGAGGCTCTCATGTCAGATGTTATAACTGATGGAAGTACATCACCCAATTTAAAAATGCTTTCAATAACAGATATTTCTGTACTGGTCGTGTCCAATCCACAAAATGCACACCAATCATTGACAACCATTCCAGCTCCAATTACATCACTTCCCCGATTTATAGAACCAGCAACAATAGGAACTTGAAGTAACGATGATAATTCATGCTGATCTTCAACACATGTTCTTGGATGCACTAGTCCGCCTTGATTGCTTAAAGCACAATAACTTCCAACCAAGACGTTATTAGCAATAGATTGCCTGAAGATTTCGACTTTCAAAGTATCAGCAAGGATTTCCTCTGTTTCTTTATCTAAATCAGGATGGGTTATAGCGACATAATCATTACATGCAATTACATTGCCCAAAGCAGAGAGACGTTCTTCAACTCTTTGAATTTTTACGCTTTCCGGTAAAGAATTTCGGATATGTTGAAGTTCTTGATCCGTAGTAGAATTCGGGACCAGAAGACCATGCCTATTACCCACACACATTCGACCAATTATACGGCAACCGGCGATGGAAGTATGAATGACTGGTATTGCATCTGATAATTCACCTTCGAAAACACTGTAAAAATTCTCAGAGCCACCAATAGCTACTAAGCAGTATGTGTTGGTTAATTTCGAAAACACTCCAACTTCATTATTGTTTTCAAATTGCACACGCAAAGCCATTTTCAAAAAATATATATAAAACACGTGTGATTACAAAAACAAAATGCTTAGTACTCGCTATCGGCTTATTTGATAAAAAGTTTGAGGTTTATTATCTATTCACTTCAAATCTACACATTATTTTAGAGCTGAAATTGGGGCTCATTATTATAACTAAATTTATATCACTATATTTTTTTGTAAAGAAAAATTATTTTATGGGACAGGTATTGGTTTATGTAGTATAATTTTTTTTAAAATTTAAAATTCTCTTTTTATTTGTTTTCGCTTAAATAAATTCTGAAGATAATGCTAAAAGTATTATTGCCAGATTTTTTCTTATAATAATAGAGAGGCGTGACAATTTAATTTATGAGATTGTTTTGTTTTGTCACCTAATGCCACAAGAGTGTTGTTAAATGGAGACGAGGTGGTTGGTGGAATATTCGTTTATTTTGATACATTTGTGTGTTTTCTACACAACAGACGCGTAGCTTTGATTAGTCTCACTTCATTATGCTTCTCTAATTTAATAATAAATTTAGGTATACTTTCCTGTTAGTTTTGTAACAGCATGAAGATGCAAGCTTATGAACTTCAACTTATTCCTCCCGACCTGCGGAGGGAGGAAGCAATGATACAAATAGCCGATTCTTTGGACTATATGCAAAAAATAACCGATAGTATTTTCAAGAAGATAGTAGATCGTGTTTCTGACTACAATAAACGTTTGCAATCCGTGTGCGACCGAGCTGACATTGCTCAGAAAAAAATCAATAAAATTCGAGGCAGTAGCAAGGCCACTAAGGTTTAAAAAATTATTATTTTTTTAAATTCAGATTTTCATTATTATTGCTCATTTCATTCAGATTGCTCAGTGATTTACAAATTTCTTATAAAAATTATTGAATGTATTTTGAATGACACATTGAATTTTCTTTATCTTAATTTTCTGCGATTGACTAAAATTCCATATTTTTTTTAAAAAACCTTCAAATTTTACTAATGTGCATGCATTACTGTAGTAATTGAAAATGAATCATAAATTTCACTTCCTAAAAGAAAGTACTTAAATTTTTTGTTGGGTAATTCATTCTTAATTAAACTGCATTTACAAATTATTTATAAGCACTTTATAATGAGATTTGTCCAGTACTTGTACAAATCAGTATGTAATTTGAATTCAATGGTTCATATATCTGGTGTGGGCTTTAATATCCTTTACACGTATTAATTTGTATTAGTATCAATCACATGAAAAATGAAGAAAATTTGGTTATTATATATTTTATGTACTAAATTTGTCAAATCAGAAGGCATTACTAAATACTATTATTCAGCCAATAATGAAAAATAATTTCTGTGCATTTTCAAAAACAACACTATTAGTAATGATAAGATTTGATGACTTCTTTTGATTTGGTGAATGGTATAATACAGCAGTTATTAAACTGGGGTTCTAGGGCCCCAGGGAGTCCCCTATGCCTTTCTAGAGGGTTCGCGAAGGGGGTGTCATTAAACGTTAAGATTTGCATCTTTTATAGACTTTGAAAAGCCTCGTGGAAAAATTGAAAGATCCTAGACTGTATAACTAAATTACCTCAAATGAAAAATTTCTACTAGAACATGTATTTTCATCATGAATATTAATTGTTTTTTTATTGTTTGCAATTACATAATCATTACTACATTGCAATATTTTTCAATTAGATGTTTACTATTTTCTTAAAGGAAAAAAGAAGTGTTAACAAAGTCTGTATAAGTGGCATAGGTAGTCTTAAGATTATTGAGGAACCTAAGTCGTGTGTTGCGAGTCAGGGGGGGAGTGTTTAAAATCTTGAGGGTCTGCAATGTCAGGCTGATACATGCAAGGGTCTGCAACAATTGAGAGTTTTAAGAACCACTGTGGTATAATGTATAAGTATAGATAGTTTTAGATTCATTTTTCTGAAGCCCAGTGAGTTGAGTGGTAGCGTATCGCACTTCCACTCCATAGGTCTGAGGTTCAAACCCTGGGCTGGGCAAGGTTCACTCAGCCTTTCATCCCTTCAGTTGATTGATAAATGAGTACCAAGCTACTTAGAAACTAAACACTGGGGGTTTCGTGTCAGACTGACCCTCTGATCGGAACATCTGCTCATGCACCTCAGTGCCCAAGATCATGAAAGCTGAAATGAGCATAGTTGGCCTTGGTCCTCACAGACTGTTAAGCCATTGAGTTAAATTTCTATATTATACATATATTCAGACATATTAAATATGTTTCCATATTTAAATATTAAGATGCTGATAATTGCTAAATATGGACTTTAATTTTTTTTATAATTATATTTTTATATAAAAATATGTATGTTTTAAAACATATAACATTTATGTTAAAATTTTTATTATGTTATGCATTGGATTTTGTCCCTGTGTTGGAACCAAATCATTTTCCATGTATTAAAGCTTAAATTTTTTGTTGTATTTAGATTGACTCAGTTATGCCCCACACTTAAATTCTAATCTTTATCAAAAAGTTTTTCTCTGTATTTTAAATTAACTTTCAATTTTTAAATCTTGGTCTTTTAAATGAATTTTTAATCTTTAAAAATTGGTACTTGCATATTATGTTGTTGACCAATCTCAGCATGTTAAGTGATGTCTCCAAAAGCTGTAATGTGCAGTCAACAGAAGAAAACCCTTCTTATGCATGTTCAAACATAATTATAATAATGAAAGCATTTGGTGGAATCTTTTGAATTGGTAATGTCTCTTGTCAAAGTTGATTGACAATATAACACATAAGTACCAAAGAATTCATAAAACTCCCAAATATTGGAGCATGCATAATTGTCAGAATGTCATAATTGGAGGTTGGAACCTTCCAAAGCTAAGTGCTCTGGTAATAAATTCCAATGATATTTTTTGTGTTTTTCTAATTAAAATATGTGCCCTCACATTTTTTGAAGAAATATTTTTGAATTTTATGCAAATATAATAAATTATAATGCATTTGTATTAAATGTTATATATTAAAGAGCTCTTTTAACAGGTATTCTCTAGTTGCAAGTATCCTGGTGAAGAAAATTTAGATTATTACAAAACACTATTTACAAATGATCATGGGCTTCATGGAAAACAAACTTCATCTTATCATGTCAAGTCCAAACATGTTACTCCTGATGAAAAGATATTGAAGCAAAAGCTTCAATTTTACAATGTACGAGTACCAGAACGTCAGAGGGAAAAGAATGAAATGTTGGAAGAAGGCCTGGGAAGTTTACCAAAAAGATTGGATTCTCTTAGTACACTTCTACTTTTCAATACATCTGAAAATCCGTGAGTATATAAAGTATTTGTTCACATCGTGAGTATAAAAGAAAGTAATTTCAGTTATTTTTAAATTTAATCTTTATAAAGTATTTATTCACATGAATTATCTTTATCTTAATCTACGAACAATACTCTAAAAACCTTTTTATAAAGGAACTCCTTAACGTAAAAGATCCTTTTTATCTTAGACTCTGCCTGAATCATAAAATTTATTACATAAATATTTAAATATTTTATATACATTAAAATTTTTTCTAGTATATTGAATTAAGAAAGTTTAAATATATGAGCTAGAAGGTAAAACAGGGTGCCCTTTGAATTTGACAAAAGTTTTTTAGTTTTCATGGTATAATAATTTCATTCTGACACTGCTTACTATGAGAACCCAAAATGAAATGCAGACTTATTCCAATAGTCACCTGTTCTGTGCACTTAATTGCTTTTTGTTGTTTAAAATCTGTAGTTTTTAAAATAATGCATGTCTTCTTTTCAGTAAATATTTCATTATTCTTTTTGAATAACTTAGATCTTGATTTCAATATTCATTGTGTATTTGTATCTTCTTTTTTTTTCCCTCTCTCTTTTTTTGAGTTTTCAGTTAATTTTTTTTAACAGTGCAACTGAAAAGTATAGTGTTTTTTAAATGATTTTCAAATGCAGGGAAAAATTACCTATGATACAATGTTACATTACTTAAGATTTGATTTTGAATAATATGTAATGTTCAGTTTGTGAAAACAACTTGTGTTCAATTGAAGAATATTTGACTGATAAATTTATTTGGAAATACTGCTAGAGAACCAAATTAAGCATCATATTAGAAAGTGTTTGAGAAAGAATAGTTGGTTCTAAGATTAGATTTGATATATTCTGATTATTGTGATGACAAAAAATTGGATTCTGAAGACCAACCATGATTTCATATTTTTTTTTTTTTAGATTAATTTCTCAGAGAAGTATCAGGAACAACAAGCTCCTTGATTACAACTAAATCACTTTATGTGAAATTCAATTCAATTCTTAATTTCTCATTTAATGTAAAAAAAAAAGAATACATAAAAACAGCAATTAAATGAGAATTATATTGTATATTTCTTGATGCTTTTAAAAAGATTATTTTCCTCTGGGAAAAATTGGAATTCTAACAAAAAATAATTTTTTGTTTTTCAGAAATAATACATTTTTTATTTTATAATTTTAAAATATTTCATTCATTACATCCAGCAATTCACTTTTAAATACTTTGAAGTTATTTGTATTTTTCATTATTTTGTTTGGAATTTTTATTTTGTTAATTGCAAATGCTTATTGATACATATCAATAGTTTAGAAAATTCGCCAACTTTGCCAAGGGGCACCTTGTTGTACACTTAATTTTTTTTTCCACTTTCATAATTTTTTTTATTGGTGTAATGTTGAAATTGAATATAAGAAACATTCATCTCTAATTCTTTATTGTATGAATAATTATATAGTTGAATTATTGTAAATTTGGGGTTAACAGCTTTACATGCACTTATAAATATTTGACAAGTAGATTATAATTTTAATTTCTGGAAGATATTTTGTACTGTTTGATTAGTTGGGCACCAGCATTAAATTGATATAAGTTACTAGCAGCTACAAACAAAATATTGCCAATTACAACCATTTTCCTCATTCTGCATAAGGGTTTTAGTCATAATTCAGTTAAATTAGTAACAACTAACTGTAAGTTATTTTTATTTGTTTATATTTTGTGTTTCTGCAAGTGAAGTACTAGCAAGGATTTTCGTTTCTGTTGGTGAGAGATATGAAAGAGGAAATACATACAGAGATAATTGCATTGGTTATAGGATATTTGATAAGCATCCACATTGTATATTTTGAAATTTAAAGTTGCGCATTTTGAGTCAAAAATACAATGAGTCAGTTACAGATTGATTTTTGGCAAAGCACAAAACCATTTCATATTGACAGGTCTGAAATAAGCAATGTTTTACATTACATCTTGTTTCTCCTTGGTATTAGACACAAAAGCAGATGCTGATCATCATTATCCACATGACCCGTAGAAGGGTTATAATCCCATCCAAGTTGTCTTTACTATTTCTTTGCAATTCGTGAAATCTGCATTGATGTAATCTGAGTGGTAAAAATGAAGGATATGTATTTATCATCCTTCTATTTCATTTTACATAATTTCCCTCTTTGAAAACCTCTTTTTTTTCACTTTTTTATTCTTACTTTAGTTTTATTCTTTAGTCAGACTTGTCAACTTCTAACTTGATTGTCAACTTCAGTATGTGTAATATTTTTTGTGTGAATATAACTTAAAAGTTATTTCCTTTTTTTTTTTTAATAAAAGCATCTTTGTTCTTTTATGTAAATGTACTTGGTTTTAAATTTATCTTAGTACATATACAAGTTTTTATAAATCAAATTGATACCAACAATTTTCTTCTGAATAATTTTTTCATCAAATTATCTTTGTGAGATTTTATTCACATTACTTAAAAAAATATTTGTATATCATATCCTACCTTAAAAAATTTAATATGTTTTTTATGCGTTATTTTAAAAATTGATTGTGATATATTGCATGAAATATATCAATTGTGCTATTTTATGCTCTGTCAGTTTTAAAAGTTGGCAGGTATGTATCGTTTTATAACTATTTTAATTAAAGTTTATATTTTTCATGGCAATATTTAAATGCCTTTTCTGCTTTAAGAAACAAACTAAATGTAACTAATTTAAATTTTAAATTCAAATAGTTTTAAAATTATTTATAAATTATCTTCTGGTAATAATAAAGTTTTGATCCTGTGACTAATTCTATGAATGTAGATTTTTGTTCTTCTAGTTTTCTACATTGTTCTGGTTATGGATCATTTTACATTTAATAACATGTCTTATTATTATTTTGTTTTTAGTTATCCATAGCTTTAATTGCTTAAAACTAAACTAAGTTTATAATTTCTTTTTAGATATAAAAAGTATGTCATATTAGATCCATTAGGAGCAGTAACTAAAACTAAAAAGAGCTTAGAAGAAGAAACTTCAGAAGAAATTGGAGCAGCTCCTATATCTATAAGTCAAAGAGAAACTATGGAAGCTGTTGAAAAAATGAATTATTTCTATAATCCTGGACTTGGAGAAGTTCCGGAAATGGATGTACCTTTGGCTTTACCAGATTTACCAGGTAATCATAATCCATCAATGTATTTTCAACTACATAATACATAGATTTCTGTTGTAATAAATTTTAAGTAAGGGACTGTAACAATTGCATTATAAAATTAAAACTTAGTTAAAATATTTTTGATATAGTCTGGTAAGAATGCATATAAATATATGTATAGTATGTTGAAATTCTTTTTTACAAATACATTGTTGCAACATGTTCAAAAATAAGTACAAATTACCAATAATATCCAAAGTAATTATTATATTTTCTTTTTTTGCCAATTTTATATGAAAGCTTTGTTAGTTTTTAAAAAAAAATGTTAAAGGTATGATTCAATTAACAAAAATCAGTCAAAACATCGAATCTAATTTTTTTTAGCTTAAATTATCCTTTATATAATTTTCTATAATCTCACACAAAATTTTAAAACTTGTAAGTTTAAAAAAGGCAGAGTTATGTTAACTTTTGTTTGTTTTTATTTACGTCCCAAAGGCAAATCAAAACTTTGACTTACTCAGAAATATAATATAACTAGTTTGTTAAAAAAAAAAAAAATGCTCAAAATTTAAAATGCTAAGGTATTTTTTCTATTGTGCCAAATGCTTTAACATTTTTTCTAACTATCGCTAACTATACATGTAACAAAAGTTGGTTTGCAATTTTGAATAAAAGCAATACTTTTTTGAAAAATAATTGAATTTAGAATTTATACATTTTTTAAGGAATTTTCAATAACCATTTAAAATGTTATGTACAAATACCAATTGTTTTATCTCAAAATCCATACCAACTTCTATTAAACATAGTTTAACAATCTTGCAAACCGAATTTCATGTGTGTACATCAATTTTTGTTGGAGTAGCATTTTAAAATCACTTTATAAATTTTTTTTTTCCTTAAAAAATTAAATGGTTAGCTTTTTATGAAATTTTGAGCACAAAAGATCTGTTTTACATAATACATAAACATAGGAGTCATCCAAAAAAATATTGAAAATCATTAAATTAAAAAATTGTGTAAATTGTACCATAGATGTAACATTATCAGTGATCACAATATTTATGTAATCATTTTGTAATGTTTACTTTGCACATTTAGCAATATTTTCTTGATTCTATGGAAGAGTTTTTGAATATTTGAGAGAGTATTTGAATAATTAGTACTGATACATGTAGAATAAATACTTAGGTATTTTGATTTACTGTCCTCTCTACCTATGGGTTATGTTTTATTTAAAATAGAAACACAATTTTCGCAATTGAAATGGATTTTTAAAAATAATATTCTCTTAAATTATTAAATACAATGATTTGATGCAGATTATTTTAACTTTGTAAAATCAGTTACAAAATATCAAATGATTGCCTGACTTGTGATCTGTTAAAAAAGTTCTTAAAAGCCAAGCCTCAGAAGTAGAATCCTATTCTTTCTTCATCTAAAATTAGCTTAAGTGATTGAGTATCAAGATAATGCTCAATAAATAAATTCATTTATTTACTATGAAAAAAATATATCTAAAATATTCAGCGGACAGTTGTATAATATATATATATATATGAAGTAATACTCAATTTGAATTAGAGCATTTCGTTATTAAGATTTTGTTTCTAATGATTGATGTGACACAATTGAAGGGGAAACATCTTGTTAATTAAAAGTTTACATTCATTTAGTTAAGTAAAAAATACAACACTAGGACAAACAAGACAACACAAAGCAAGACATTAACACACATGGTTTACATGATGTTCATAAAAGCAGCCTTTGTTCGCTCTTGAGATCTCATCTATTTATAGCCATGTTCAACTGAAAGGTATTAAAATCATATGATTTCTGGTAAAGGCTTTTCTGTGTGGTCCACTTTCATGGTGATGCAAGATTTCATCATCCTTAATTTAAAACTACAAAAGTTTTAGTTTTGGAGAGATAAGGTTACAGTTATTTTTGTTAATTGGGTGAACTTGAAATTAATTATGTAAAGACTTGAAGGGCTGATGACCATGATGAATTAAAATCCCTCAAGAGAAAATTTAAGTAAATCATTACATGTGTATATTAATATAAGAACACTTTTTACAAATTTCTTACTTATATACTTGCATTTATTGTACAGCAAATTTTTAAATGGTTCTTTTTCAATTTTTTTTTTTAAATTTTTTTTTTAAGTTTTGTATTAGATAAGTAACTTTAATGACATTGTGTCTATAGAGAATCAGTTTAGGCATTGTCTTTGTCACGTGACCTTGCTGAAAACTATGATTGGTCTATTACATCTAGTACTGGCTTGGCTTCTCAAAATATGACATAAGCGATGCATCCAGCTTAGGGAAGACTATATATATTCTGCTTTCTGAAACTTTAATGATGAAAGCAAATTGTTAATCTTTTCTTTTAAGCATCATGATTCAACAACTGCTAATTTCTTTGTCATACATATCCTTGATTGGCTCCATTAGGCCTTTATTAACTTTTTCTTCGGTACTTATATATTGTACCACTTACCAATTTCACCAAATCAACATACATTGCTAATTCAAAAGTCATTGCCAAATACTGTCATCTTATTCTTATTATTATGCTTGAATATGTGTGGGGACAGTTTTTCCACTATTGGCTGCATATTGCAGTAATTGGTGACATCTTTTGATTCGTTGAAATTGGTCAATGATTTAATATTTAATTTTTAATGATATAATGTAATAAATCTTATTTTGAATTAATCATATTTTTTGTCTGAATGAATCACGTCAATATTTTATAGTTATTTTTATATGCATGAGAGTGAAAAAGAAATGTCCTTTTTCTGAGCAAACTAAAATTTTGAAACAACTTGCATAATTAAAAAGGAACTTTTATTTTTCCTATTAAATTTAAATATATAGCAAATCAGTTAAATAATAATTAATTTAACTATCAACTTGTTTTAAGGAACTGTTTATTATATTGAGTACATTTTTATATCTTTTAAGTATAAAAAAAGTGCTTTTATTTAAGCATTTTTATCTTTCATAAATACTTACCTTTTTAAGTTAAAAATATTTTGTTGATTAATTTTTTATTTACTTGATGTTAGAATCAAACGTTAATATTCATTGCATTTCATTAATCTTATTTTTAAACTAAATGTTTTGAAAATATTGGGCAAAAAAGATTTAATACAATTAGTTGTATATTATCTGTAAAAAATTTAATGTGAACCTTTAAAAATATCTGAATAGCTGTACTTTTTGTAATTAGATATGTTATCGCCACTTTGTAATCTAGTAAAATAACTCTGATATATTGCATTTTTTTATGCGCATCTTGAACCTTTTATTAAGACTTTTGTAGTTTTATCATTGTTAAAGATAATTATCAGAACTTTTGTGGGGATTGAAATCATCAGAAGTCTTAATAGGATTCTCACAGAAAATAACAAAAATCTTTAAAATGGTCATTTAGTAGTGTAGTATATTTTTGTCGAATTGTCTTTAAATCTTGTCTTCAGAATGTTTTGTATTTATCAAGTTAGCTTGCTTTTGCTGTTTTTTTAAATTATAAATAACTTTTTTTGTCAAATTTACTACTTATGTAGGTTGGATTAAAAGAAATTTTAAGTGTAACAATTTTACTCATCAGGTACTTAAGTATTCTCAAACCAGATTATGGAAATGTATGATATGTTAATAAATCATTGATAATACTTATTTTAAATAATTTTTTTGTCTATTATATTTTAAAAAATTACAAGTGCTTGGAAAGAAGTAATTTTCCTTCCTCAACCTAATCCCCACCCTCCCTTATATATATATATATATAAAAGGGATTATATATATATATAAACTATAAGTTATTTTGAGTTTTTTATTAATATTAAAAATATATATCTTTATTTTATGCATGTTCTTGTATGGTTGAAAATCTTAGTCATATTTATCTGTGAGCCTAGTTGCATAAAATTTTAAACAAAAATAAGATATTTCAGACTTTTATGCATTGATACATAATTGTATCTTCCTCTAGGTGTTGCTGATGATCTGCTATATAGTGCCGAGTCAGAGCCTTCTATTGCACCATCTTCTATACCGGTCATTACTAGTACTGTATTACCTGAATTACCAACTGTGGTACCTGAAGGACCTCAAGACAGTCCATCTTTTGAAATACCTCAGGGGCTTCCTTCTTCAAGTGATCCTTCCCAAAGTAAACAAGCATCTCATTCTGTTGCTCCACCACCTCCACCGCCTCCTCCACCACCACCACCTCCTCCGCCACCAGCTTCAGTGACTGCTCCCTCAGAAGATACAACTCCTTCTTCAGATGAAACTTCAAGTAAATCTGTCAAGACTCCAGAACAACCCCCACCAAGCGATGCTCGGGCAAACTTACTTGAGTCTATTCGACAAGCTGGAGGTAGTGGCAAAGCAAAACTAAAAAGTGTTAAGGATAGAAAGATAGAAGCAAAGAAGAAAAAAGAAGTAAGATTAATTTTTAGATTTTATGTGGCATTTCTTTTCACATAAAAAAATAGTGCAAATGTAAGAATGATTCTATTCCAGCATATCTTATGTGGAATTTCATTTTATTCTTTTAACACAGATATATTTATTGTCAATTATCAAAGTACATTCATCATACATATCTTTTACATTGTCTTGACAAAAAAAAACATACTTTAGTGTTGCTTGTAGTAAACAACTTCATACTTTTTTTTAATCTAACTCTTTTGGCAAGAAAGGTACAAATGTGTGCATACTGCTAAGGCCGATGGTTCTTTTCGCATGTTTCCAATGGACTGGAGGTTTTTTGTAGTTAAGCCTAAATCCATGAAAATACCAAAATATGAATGCATTGTTTAATAATGCTCTGTAGAGTATATAAACAGCATATAAATATATTTTGTATACATATGTTTCATTTACGCGTTATTTCTTGTTCAAATGTATTTTTTGTGCACATTTGGGGTTAACATTTAATGATTTAACATTATACATTTGAAAACAAGAATCTATACACAGTTCTACATTGCAATCCTTGTACTCATAGTACATTATTATTTTGCTATTTTAGAGAATTTTTACAGGAATGTGAACAAACTAAATTTCTACTGTTGATGACCATGGAGAAGTATTTTCTTTCAATGTACTCAGCATACAGATGTCCGAAATGTCCTCATCGTTAGATTTGTAATGAACAGAACAATTATATAGAATATATTATTTGCCACTATCACTACACTCAGAGTCTGTTTCAGAATCAATATCTGAAATATTTTGCATCATTTATGCTATTTCAAGTTTAGGTAAACATTTTCAATGCTTTAACATGGTAACAGTAAAAACAGAAAAATTTCCTGTGCAGAATCTAATTATACATTGAAAAAGACTGCAAACCGAAATACACAATGCTCTAGCTCGTTGTAAAGTGTGTCATAAAGAAGGCCATCTCAAAACATTACTTTCCTCATATGTTTATAAATCAAAATCCATGTACAGGTTCGTCATATTTCTCTCATTTCAAGTAGGTCAAATATACACATATTTCAAGTCTTGCAAACATATACAATGCCATCTATTGCTGAAAAATATTGACCTTACCAAACATTCTTAACTATTGACACGTCTGCGACATCTGGGGGTGAACAGAAAAAGTGCTCTGGCAAGCACAAGTGATGGTCAACACATAAAGGTTAATCTTTTAAATACATCAGGAGCTTTCATCTTCAAATAATGTTTATTAATTTCTGAAATTTTATGATGAATTTTTTTCACTCACTATCCTAAAATGAATAAATAAATATACTATAAAAAAATTTTTCATACAGATTGTTACCACATTGAAGTTAATCTGAAGGATCTGAAAAGCTTTATTTTCTGAAATGTCAGAATTTCTATTCCATGAGCTCTGAAATTACACTAATTTATTTATAATTACTTAATGTTGAAATGAAAATAATTCTCATGAAATGTTGATTTAATTGTGTAATATTGTTTGCATCTTCAAATAAATGTCAAAAGATTGAAACTGCTCAAAGTTTCACTTTTTTTCTTATTTAGCTATAAGATCAAAATAACATCAGAATGATTGGAACTTAAAAAAATTTGTACGAGACTTAATTTAATATTTTTTGTATAAAGGAAGGAAAAATAGATCCATATCAAGGTTGAAAATGATTTTAAATATTTAAATTTTTTATAACTCACAATTTTTATAACTTATTTTCAATAATGACTGCTATAAAATAAAATTCTGATATATGTGTTATACTTAAGTAAATAGTAACTCTTGAAACTTTTTGCAAATGTATTTAAAAATTAAAATTTAAAGCAACCATAGAAATTCACTTTACTCTTTAAATATTAAACATATATACACACACAGAAAGAGTAAAGTTTTCATATTTATTATATTTTTTTCTTAATACCAACTTATGCTTGTTTTTAATTGCAAAAATTCCTTCCCAAAATTTTGTGCTTTTAGCATTCAAACTGTATAAAGTAGCATTCAATTTGTTTTTATTAGTACCACTAGTGTATCTAGTGCTGAGTGGGCCATGTATCAAAATTCCTTTGGGGCCATTTTTCAGATTTGAGCACCCTGTTAGTGGGACTGTAGTTACACATGTTGGGATCCCTGTAGCTTGGGGTCCTGTATCATTGATATGGCAATAGCTACGCCCTTGATTAGTACTCTCCTGAATTAATTATTATGATGTAAATTGCAGGAAGAAAAAACTGTTGCTGCTAGTGGTGGGGGTGATCTGATGAGTGATTTATTTAACAAATTGCAAATGAGGAGAAAAGGAATATCAGGTAAAATAAATGTTTCTTTTTATTAAAAAAAATTATTTATCAGTGATTTATTAATTTAATTTTCTGTTTTTAATGCACATCGAATATTTATTTTTGCTTATTTTGTGTGAACACATTGTTAAAAAAATACATTCTTCTTTAATAATTCAAGTATATACAAAAACCAACTAAAAAAACTGGTTTTCGAAAGTTATTAATCCATTTGTGTGTGGGTTCAGTATATTAAGCTACATTTTTCCCCTGTTTCCTTGAATCTTATTGAAAATTTCAACTTGTAATGAATTTTATTTAAAAATTCAAATTTTAAATTATAGTTGGAAGTGTAGTATCTTCATTCGAATGTAAATTTTAATGATAGAATTCCAATTCAGCTGTGTTAATTTAAATGGTAACTGCTGTACACATACAATATAAATAGGAAAATGCTTTTGCCATTTATGCTATATATTTATATTACTTTTTTTAAAAAAAATATTGTTTAATTTTAATTTAATTTATTAAAAAATTTTATCTCAAAGATTTAACTTTTTTCCTTTTTTATGTTTTTGGCCTTTGAGATACTTATAAGTATTAATATTTATCTAGTTAACTAACTGGTGGAATAATACTTTATAAATCATGTATAAAATGTATCTACACAGTTTAATAGAGAAAGTAATATATTTGATATATTCTTACACTAATTAGTTGCATTTTTTGGCATTATCGATTAAAAAATTTTATGTTTGGCTTACCTTGTAACCATAGTAGCAGAATGGTTATTTTTTGGAATAGAATTCCAATATCTTATCCTTTCATTGCTATTGTGTAGAAGTTATGAAAATGAGGTACCTGCTTAGGCATCATCCTTGTCATTTAACCACCATTTAAAATTCTTAGGTCTGTTGTCTGTAATTGTCTACATTTCTATTTAATCTTATACTGTGTTGCTTCAAATAATACAAGGCTTATCAAATTATATAAGGTTTAATTTTCAGAATTTGTAAGGTTTAATTTCAGTTTTTGCAAAAACTTTTTCACTGGACATTGTAGGGATTGATGGGAGTAGTATTAACTAGTAGAAATACTTATATATATATATTACTGGTAGAACTTGAAATCAAATTAACTGATTTTGAACTGGATTTTTAATTTATCTTGTTCCTAATGCTTAAAGACAAATCATGAAGCCAAACATTTAATTTTCAGGGAGAAATGCTTGAAATAATAATGGCTTTCCATATGTTGTTTTCAGACCATTTACTGTTTTGATTTAGAATATGCAACTGAATGTGTGTGTTTTCTCCCTCTTTTCACGTTATTTTAGGCGCTAATCGTACTGGTAGTGCTTCTGAAGGAAATGTACCTCTTCCAACTCCAATTAATCCTAGTTCTACTTTACAAAAAATATCAGCTATGATACCTCCACCACCTCTTACCAAACCATCTGAAGAGCAATTAGAAGATAATGATGATGATGATTGGGATTAAAACTATCTTACTTTCATTTTTTTTGTGATAAAATGATTTCTATCATTGCTTGAATGTGTTAAATTTTATATTTTAATTTTATTAATTCTTCAATTTACGATGAGTTCATTCAAGGAAAAGAAATGTTTGAAAAAATCTAAATGAATATCATATGTTGAATGTTAAAACTATGCAAGTTGTATCTTTTAAACCTGTGTAATTCATCATTCCTAGTACAGTATCTGATTAAATGTGATATTTTGTAAAAATGTACAAATATATTTTAGATATCTTGGATGCTTAATAAAATATATCTGCTGTTAAAGACATTGTTAATATTTCATTGCTTGTTGAGTAGATATATATTTTTTTATGATCAGTGAGATGAAAGTTGTCGATACATAATTTCTATTAATAATAAAAATATTTTAAATTTTCACAGTATATTTCTGTAATTTCAGTAATTTTATTAAAATTTAACACAAATAGTATTTATTTCCTTTATAAAAGTAAGTGTATTTTGAAATTATATATTCGAGAACAATGAGTTGAAATAGATCAGAAAATTTGTTCCCAAGTTTAATTTAAACATTTCCATTGTACCAGGTATCAATATTAAAAGTTATTTTTTCAGCTGTTTTTTTTTTTCCAGAATTTCAAAATATACTTTTCATTTTATGGTAAATATTTGCTAAGGATATATTCTGGAGGGAATTTTCTACATATTAATTTAATTTGCTTATAAGTCTAATTTTCTTGTATGAAGGAGTAATGGTATAACTTCTTAAAACTCAACAATGAATATTTGATGTACCTCATTCATTTTTTAAAACTAATTGAAATCCAGAATTTCCATAGTATTGGAAATATTGGTTCAATACTTGCGAAGAAAATTAAGTGTGACGTGGTAGATGATTGTAATGAAATAAAATAATTGCTAATTTAAAAATAATTATAATTTACAATGCATTTTTAAAATGTCCCCTCCCAATTAGGAATTAAATGCAGGGTAGATGGTTTTGTACAACAGAATTTGCTACCATTCAAATTTTAAAAAATAAATAAATAAAAAGATCATATATTTCATTGCAAAAAAAAAGTTCAATTTAGAAATGGTTTTATAACTTTTATAAAGTGGTTTTTTATCTCCAATCATTTTACCACATCTAAAAGAAATATTAGAAAAGTTTCTCTCTAAAAAAAATCTCTCCTGTTATGAAACTATTTTAAAATGTAATAAATAATTTAAAAAATGCTACTAAAACTCAAATTTCTGTTCTTAAAATTTTTTTTAATTCATTTGTCAGATAATTTGTTTAATAATCAAATGTTTTCTAATTTTGTTCCATTGGAAATACATTGATGTGCATTAAAGAAAATGTATCTTAAGTATAAAAAAAATTTCTTGTACTGAAGTAAATTTAAAGCACAATTTCACTGCTTTTATAAAAAATTAAAAATGAAAAACAAAGATTCTTCCTTAGATTGAAGAAGCTTTAATGCTTATTGCATGTTCTGGTGAACTTCTCTGTTCTTTTTGACCATATTACTAAAGTTTCCCTTTTATTTAATTGTGGCTGCTTTTATTTAGAGCAGAGGTTCTTAAACTTTTAATCACCACAGCCCCCTTTATGCATCAGCCTGACATTGCGGACCCCGAAAATTTTAAACACCTTTCCCTGACTCCTAACACATGGTTGAAGGATTTAAAGGTTCCTCAATAGTCCTAAGACTACCTCTGCTATTTATACAGATTTTTTATCACCTATTTTTTTTTTTTTTTTTTCCTTTTAAGAAAACAGTGAACATCAAATTATATATGTGTATAAAAATATTACGAAATACTAGTTTCAAATAAATAATGTTGGTGCAATCCCATTAGGAAATAAAGATGGATGCAATCGTTATATTAGTGTTATGTGAATTCAGTTCTTAATCTTTGCACATGTATTTCTACTATATATTTTTTTTAAATATTATGTTTTAGTTATGGCTATGTAGTTGCAAACAATAAAAAAATGGGATTAATATTCTTAATTGAAATACATATTCTTGTAAATATTTTTATTTGGGACAATTTAGTGATCTGGTCTGGGATGGCGCATCTTTCAATTTTTCCATGAGGTATTTCAGAGTCTGTAAAGATGTATGTCTTAACATTAGATGAGAGACCTTCGTGGACCCCAGGGGGTCTGTGGACCGCTGTTTAAGAATCGCTGATTTAGAGTAAATGATTTTGTCATTTCTAGATGAGATTTTGCTTTTTTTTTAATTAGATTATTGTAAAGTTTGGTCCACTATTATATTAATTTTTTCAAAGCAGCATAGCTTTTGTGTGTGTCCATGTATAAGATACTTTCAGAACAAACGATATACCTATGGAAGATTTAAAAATAATAAATACAAAAGTGAAATTTGCAATAATTTTATTCTGGGGAATTAAAGATTAGCAATATTCCTGATTGGATTTATAATACTTTATTCCACACTTATTTTTTTAAAGACATGTATCGTAATCGGTCCAAACAAAATCACTTAATGGTATGTTACTTGCATTTGAAAGCTTTTCGGCCATTGTTTCTATTTCTGCTTTGTCTACATCTAGGTACTGACACATCACCCAAGCTCCTTCTGTGAAAAAAAGTTAACATAAGCATAAATACACAGATGTAAATGTATTTTAAATTCCATTAAGTATCTTAAGTTAACTGCATCAAATGTTTTGCTCTGCTTTTCTTATATAAATACAGCAATAAAATATAATTTAAATAAGTTATAATAGGAACTTTGAATAAAAAATCATACCAGATATCTTAAAAAGATACGAACTTCTCGGTATCTCATGAAATTTGTGTTTAACTTGATATAGTTTCAAATGCTAATTTTCCTTTTATGTGTTATGATATTAAGTATAAATTCTCTGTTGTTCTGTTGACAGTACAATGATAAATAAACTGATAATTTTCTTTAATTTGTGAATGACGAGAGCTGTTAAAGCATTGTTACTAGTGGACATTCTTTTTGGGATCAAAATAATTCAGGAAAAAATGAATTATATGATTAATTATAATGATATTTTAAATTTATTTTATTAAACTACTGTAATGAATAAGTATTTTTGATGATTGGAATAAAACTGTACTGTAAAAGATTCAAATAGATTGTGATTTAAATATGGATTATGATGTGCAGTTGTGTTGTTACTAATGCCACCAGATCGGCAAAGGCCCGCGAAATGGATCATGGCAAAGGGTTAAGTGACGCCTGACGGTAGCCATAGCTTTGAGCACCATACAGGTGACAGAACGATTTGGCTCATTTTCACCCGAATTTTGAGGGGCCTTCCACCAACCTCACGGGAGGACTTGCGGCTCGACGGCTGTTTAAAGTACCCCCATGTCGCGAAGGCACTATACATTTACAAACATCCATGGTTTCTCCTAGATTCGAACCCAAGCTCAGCAGTCAGTGTCGCTAACCACTATACCAGATGGGCGACTTCATAGAGGTTAGTGTGCAGTATATAGAGAAAACATTTTACTTAGTCTCAACAGCATTTTTTTAATAGTTAATGTTCATTATAGTTACTACTGAATGAATAAAATCAGACAGGGTAATGGGGAGAAATAATGCCTTTACTACTATACTACTTTTTAACCTTATTTTATCGTCTGAAAATTGAAAAGAGTTTTTTGTAAGATAAAATCTGAAATTTAGCTTAAGATTTTTATATCTAACTAAAAAGTTGATTAGTGAAATCATTAACTTATAGTCCAGGAATGACTGTCAGGCCTCTGCAAAACATTCTTGATTGCCTTATCTTCATTACAGGATCTATACGAGTACTCACTGATGGTAATTGACTTTCTGAGAGTGAACGATGTCATGGATTTGATCTAGCTCAGCTAGACATGAAGATAAGCAACTACAGAAATAACTCCACAATAGCACAAATCAGTGGTGCACACAAGGGGAATCCGGACCCCCCCCCTAAAGCCCTTGATTTTTTTTCCGATTGATTATAATTCTAAGTATATAGTACATAAAATTTAATTAAGTATTTGTTTTTAATGATTAATTTTATTAATTAATGCTAATT
>BMAV01013079.1:74047-90409 GCA_019973955.1 Trichonephila inaurata madagascariensis
AGCTCCGTCATCTTCCTGTGATTGTAATATTGGCGGCGAGGAAAATGTGGAACATGGGCTCCTTCTGTGTTCCAAGTTTGTCAGAGAAAGAAAGATCCTAAGACTGTCTTTCAAGGGACTTAATATAAATTGGCCTCCGAATTTTCACCAACTTCTTTCCACCAGAAATGCTTTTAAAAATTTCTGTGAATTTGTTGTAAATATTTGTATTTCTTATTAACCTCAATTTTTTTTTTTTTAATTTTTTTTTTGTTCCCCCTGAATGTGTGTTTAATACTTACTTCTGTAAGCCCCGTGTGATACTATGTGGTGCACGGGGATTTTATAATTGTTTTCAATAAAAAAATTTTAAAAAATTGGTTCGCTGTACATCAGTCTGACTGCTGACACATTCCCTCACCAACGCATAGCCTGTATCTGAACCCCAGAGAAAATGTATGGGATAAGGTTTAAAGACGCATGCAAACAGCACTCTCCTCTTCCATCTAATTTACAAGATCTAATTAGCTGTGTAGCCAATACATGGTATTATCTGGACGTAAATGCCCTCCTGAAGCATGCAGACTCGATGAACAAACAAATCAGAGCATTTATCCATGTAAAAGGTGGCTCAACAAAATATTAATCTTGGGTTTCTAATTCATTGACCAGGCAGTGTACATACTATATCTATAATGATTTAAGACTGATCCCCCTCCTAAAAAGGATCCACTGGTGCAAAACGCAGTTATTATACCTAAGAAAATTTGTGAATAGTAGGAGATATTTACTAAGTGTCAATTTAGAAGGGGGGAAAATTATGATTGTTGAAAATTCAGGAGGCGATGGGTTCTTTTAAGAAAAAGAAATACAAAGAGAATTATTCTTTCTTTCTGTTGTATAGAAATAAGAAAAATCCAAGAAGTAGAAGTGAATTTTGAGCATCTACATGTCTTTGCAGAGAAGTATTCATGTCTAATGCCCTCTATCTTTTTAAAAGAAAAATTTGAATGTCAAGTGAATAATTTTGTTGACATTGAAGAACAGTTCCATGTTGAAAACAAAAAGGATCCACACAGAATTTTATGAAAATACCTCCTGTACGAGAACAAGCAAAACTTTGGGAAAACCGAAAAAAGGACTTCTAATGTTTATTCAAAAACATATTTTGGAAAACTCTGTTCCTAATTATATATATTATTATAACTATTCTTAAGTATACAGTGTTTACTTTTTCAATTTTACCAACACATTTTTTTAGTTATTAAAGGAGTTTTTCTAAATTAAAACTAATTAAAAATTAGTTTCGTTCCCCAATGAGTGACTTAGGATTGCGAAATGTGTAACTATTCTTTCTACAAAAAATTGACTAATGGATTAAATAAATTTTGACAGAACCATTATGGACTTTTTAATAAAAAATAAGAATCAATACACTTACATTTACATCTGTGTTCAAACAAAAGAAATAAAGTATTTTTTTAATCATTTGTATTAATTAATTGTTAATAATTACTCTTCATTTTGATTGTTTTAAAAGAGCGGCAAATCGAGGAGTTTATGAGATTGCAAATGTTCTCTTTGGGCTCACCAATAATAATTATATAATCCACACTAAAAGTGTTCACCTTATAGTTTGGAAGCATTGGTTTTTCCTTTCTTTAGTACTTTTCGTGAAACTCAAAATTATTCAAATTCTATTCATTTTCTTACACCATTGTATTATATCGATATTTAATCTCCAAATATAAGAATAAAAATTGTTGTAATAAAAATACTTACGTTTTGGAATGAATTATGTCTATTCTAATCTCGGTATTGAAACTCATTCTTCGTCCAAATTTCATTATGAGACATTTCGGGGTTGGTGCAACATGCAGACTGTCAGTGTGCATGATCACATACCACGTTTCCATGATCTACAACAAGAATTTTACTGTAATTTTTTAAAAAAATTTATTATTTTATTTCTGTACGGAAAACAGCATTAACCAAAATTTGTAACATACTTACTGTAAGCATATATTCTGGTGATATCAATTTTTTTTTTTTTTTTCAAATTTAAAAAATTTACTGTTTATATACGAAGAAATTGGTGTGAAGAAAAGTTATGCTTTGGTTGTAAATGTAGTGTAGTAAGCATTAGTCCATTCTCTCAAAAAATAGTAAGTAATGTAAGACAGATTACAAAATAAAAATTTGACGTATAATTCTTAAATAAAATGTTTTATATCCATGAAAATCATCTTCTTCATGTGCAATTGTAAAACTTGTTTCGAAATAATATACTATATTCAAATTACCTTGAATAACCGTAAAATTTAGAAATTAACTGAAATTTACGCTTTAATCGAAAAATATTATTCTCGCACTTTTAATCAATACTATGAGTTGGTTCCTGAAGCTCAATTTATTCAACGAGTTAATTGATGAATGCTTTTTTCGATGTACTTCAATCTGTCTTAATATTTCGTGCATCAATCAACAATTGGAAAAAGTAAAATAACTGTCATTAGAAATTAAATGTGATTTTATGCCACATTTCATAGTTTTAAGAAATTAATTAATTTTTATATTATGTGTCTTATTCTTTACTCTGTTCATTTTACCATCGTTTTGAATGTTTTTTGAAGAACAAAATGCTTATTATTATTAATGTTTTCAAGGTTTTGTTTATTTTGCATTTAAAATTCCTACTTTATAATTCCACAGATCAGGCTTTTTTCTCATTTATTCAAAATATTGATGCTTTAAGAACTATCACAGTACAATTTTAAGAAAATATTTGAAAAATTTCAAGTTAAAAAAAGGGGTTAAATTATTATTTATGAATTTCAGATAGTGAAAACAAACTGAACTTCGAATGAAACGAGATTATTAGGAATAGAATTTTGGCATCATTAGGATTTCGTAGTGAAAAAGCTGAAAATCAAAAGCCATTTCTTTTCAAAGAATGTATTTTCCGTCATTATGTTTAATTTGAAATAATGGAGATACAACCATATTCTATTTGAATATAAATTACATATTTTTACACATACTCTCTCTCTCTTTCTCTTCTTTCTAATTATAAATTCAAACGTCCTAAATCTTTCTAACAGTTATATTTATTTCTTTTCAACATAGATCATTATGATGTCCAGAATTATATTTTTAATATCATTTTTAAATATCTAAAGTTGCATTGTCATTAATTTTAGTCTTTGACTCTATAAAGGTATTTGGTCTTTGAATTTTTCCTCACAAAAATTCTTTCTTGAAAAAAAAAAGGCCAAACGATAATGTTATTAATAAAAATAAGTAATTTTATAAAATAAAGGAAATTATTTTAATAATATTAAATCTATTAGAATTTCTTAGTTAAAAAAATATGTTAATTTATGGATCTGTGTTTTGATTAAAGTAGAACACAAATTTATTTTTAATCTTTCCCAAAATTGCTTATTGCTTTATTTTTTCTGCATACGAGTAAATATTACTTACTAGTGGTGGATAAATGTCGATAAAGGAATTTTCACACTCTCCTGTCTCTGGCAACTTAATCGCGAGGTTTTCCTTCCATAATAAAGAAATTAGAGCGATTAATGCACTAATCAGCATCATCGAAAATTTAGATGAATCTTATCCTCAGGAAAGATTTATCATGAAATAAAGTGCATGTTTTATAAATGTATTAAATAAACAAAGATATGATGGATGATCCCTTATGAAGTATGAATTATTGAAATTTCAGCTGTTTTTCCTCACGAATGCTTTAAATGACAAAAGTTACACTTCCTTTCTGTTGTTCAAAAATGTATCATTTCCTGCAAAAAAATTCCAAATACATATGCATCAATGTCTTACACAACAACCTTCTTTACAATTTTTAGTTTGATAATATGCTGTTTCCTTCAAAAAGGGTTCTGTAATGACAGAAATTCTAAAATATTTTCAGCAACGGGTCATTTTCTAACAAGTTAAGTGAGATGCAGTGTATGTAGTTTTGATGGAGATCTTTCTATTTCTAAAGTTTCAATTTTTAAAAATTATGTGTAAATTAATATTAAATTTTAAATAAATTAAATCACATAAACTCTATTGGCTTAGCTTTGTTATCGAAAAATTATTGAGTCAGAGAACTATGCAACCACTAAATTATCAATGGTACAGTATGTTTTGTTCCGCATATTTATAGGTCTACCTAGATTTTCCTGGAAAATAGGGTCATAGACAATTTTTGCTACATATGCTGAGTATTTGTGTCGATTCTGAACAACAGTAAGAGTAACAAGGCAAAATTGGCAATAATAAAGTAACTTTTGATGATATATGAGCGAAAAAATGAAAAAAAAAAAGTATTGTGATGTCTTGCACTTACATATAAGCTTACCAATTTATATAAGCACTATTTTTTACGAATGTTTCTAAAAATTTTATTTTTCCTAGTCTTAGAAAGATTTTCTTGTGCAGACTTATCTAAATTGTTTTAGACTGTTTTGTTTTACGATAACCTGATTGATTGTTCAGCAATAAAGGAGTTCTTTAAGGTTTGTTTGTATATATTCGGCTAATTTTAAGCCCCCAAATATTTTTCATGAGATAGAAGTGTGGGCAACAGGCTATCCAATCCTGTAGGTCATTTTTGTTAGCATCTAGCCACTATTTGATGCCGCCTGTTTGATGAATAGCAACATTGTCTTGCTGAAGTGTGTATGTTGATTCCGACAAAATATTCATAAATAAGGTAAAAGTTTCTGTTTCAGCTCAGCACATCTTGATAAGCAAAACTATTCACTTTACACTGGACAACAGTGGAAAAGATAAATCCACAAGTAGTAAAAAATCTTCAGAACATGCAACTTTTTTCTCCAAAGTTGCTTGTCTTTGAAAAGTACTTACTATCCATTCTCAAATAGTATGTATATATTAAATTCGTCCAAATCGTCCAGACTATGTTTTTTTCTCATCACTAAACATAATCTGCGACCAAAAAAATTACTGAAACATTCAGGGGAAAAAATGTACCTAGTGATGAAAGAGCAAACTTACTTTACTCCAATCTGTTCGCATCTATTTTCGTGTATATTCTGGTCTAGCATTCTTTTGGATTGGTTTTAAATATTTTTCCACTTTTAATCATGTTCAAACAATGCAAGAGAGGGACTTTAAAAGACGTCTGGCAGTTTAGATCTCATTGTTTACTCAAATGGTTTTATAGATAGCAAAGAATTTGATGCTGCTCGAGCTATTCGACGTTTATCTTTTGAAGAAAGGATAGACGGATATACTAGACTTTTAATTGTTTCATAAGTTGTCGTACTGAGAAAAAAATTTCCACATATAAATTATGAAATCACCAAATTTTAATCGTAATTTCTCTAATTCCACTTCCACCATCTATAAGCTTCAATCAAACCTTGTTCGCTTCCTGATAATTGTAGTACATACGGCATAGTATTTCTAAATTCTCGAAATGCACTATACTTAGCTAAGCGTCGTTTTGATGAGAAAATGTGTATAAATAGGCTATTCACGAAGTCTACGGATTTTCATCCGTCCAGCCCAATTGGCACTTTAAACTAGAGCAACGCTTCAATACAAATGAACGTTACATCGAATAACATACCAGTAGTTAACAGGATAGAGGGATATAGAGAATAGTAGATGACTGTGGATGACATAGTCATATTGATTCGAGCCAAAGTCACATTGTAGTTTTAACTTTTAGTATAAGATTACGGAGGCTTTTGAATTGTCAAAGGTGAAAGGGGTTGCATCTCGTTCAGATTACAAATTTTATTCATACTCTTCAGCTTGTATTTTTTGCATATAGCGTAGTAATTTCTAGTATGTGTTTGGTTTAACCCTTTAGTAGGCTATTTATTCCTCTTTTGAATTTCTCGCAGTTATTTGTGTTTTATTAACAATTGTAAACAATAGAATTTAAGGAAAGATATTATGTTCACGTTTAAATTTCATGGGTGGGAAGAATACCATAGAAGAGGAACCATTCACCGTCATAAAGAAAATTAAATTTAATGGTGATTATTTTCCATGAAAAGATGAGAAGCATGTTGCAATACACAAGGGGACATCGCATTCTGCACAGATGTACTGAATCCTCTTTTCTTGTCCCTTTCTGTTACATTTCCTACATCATTGGAAACCATATTTGGTATATTATTTCCCACACTGGGTAATCCCACATCATCTGGAACTATACACTTCTTTTTCTGGAAGCTAGCAGGATGTCCTTTCCTTTTTCTTAAGGAACTAACTTCTATTAGCTGACGAACCAAAGCTATACGGAATGTTGCCTGGTCTAAACTTCTGTTTCTGCTGTTCACTTCCCACAGTATGAAACTATTTATGATATGGCAAGGTCAATAAGAAAATAAAAGATTAGTATGGGAATTAGTATTTCCGTCATTATAATAATAAGGCCAATATATTATAATGGGTTTTTCACTTTAGTCAGTAGATGATGAAGATGGGAAGTAATCTTCCCAAGGTGCACGAAAGGGTTGATAAAAGTAAATTATTGCTACTTCTTGTTTGTAATCATTTTGAGTTCGATTCAATGGCTTCTCTACTCATGCTTGCTTTCGGTTCCCCTCCCCCTTCCTCAGGAATCCTAATAATGAGCAAGATCTTAATTGTGCTCAACTTGGGATTACTACGGTCCATGTGCATAACTTATCTTTTTTGTATAACCTCCTATCTTCCATCAAGTGCAAGGATTCCTTCCACTTTTTAAAATCCCTTTTATAAATTTGTATTTTAATTTAAGAATTTTAGAGCCTTAATGGTGAATCCATAAATATGCGGAGCAGTGTGATGCAGAAAATATGTGTATATTTTGATTTAAAATCCTTTTCACACACACAGATATAAAACAGAGCTTGTTCATTATAGATACTGAAAAGGATCTTCCTTCGTATCCAAATACATTAGACTCCCAGAAAAATTAAAAATATTTTGGCAGGGGCTCATTTTTGATCTTTTCGTCCACGTAGCAGTGGTCCCCAGCCCTCGGGTCATGCACCGGTACCGGACCGTGGATCAAATAGTACCTTGCCGTACAAGGAACATAAAATTATTTTCATTTTATTTCCTGTGGTGTATTTCCCTCGGGTTTGTGCGACTTTCCATAGTAATCATTTTATGTTTCATTTTAAATCACTTTATATTCAATTTTTGGCGAAACTGTATTTTATTCTGAAGAAATATTTAAATACAATTAAATCGAAATTATTAAATAAAATAATCTAAAATATAAACAATCAACGTCCCTCCCTGAGCGGGTCGCGGTAAAATTATCAAACGTTGACCTGTCCTCGGCGATAAAAAGGTTGGGGAGTACTTGCTCTGTACGATCCACAGAAAGATGTTGGAAGGAGCATTAAATTGAAGGATCTAAAGGACTCATAATTTTAAAAGACAGTTGTATCTCTCGTAATTAAAAAATTTTTTTAGATGGCATTTTTTATATAACCTATTGCACCACCTATAATGTTTATCATTAGTTTATTAACATTTAACTGACTGCCAATTTAAAAAAAAATATTCTCAAATAAATTTCCGAGATAGCTGTTGTTCATTTTTTTTTTCTAGCCCACTATATCGGGGTTTTTATAAATTTTAAGATGCATTTTGCTTTCTTACGGGAAGAAGGGTGAGATTTATTTTATTTTATTGTTGAATGTATTATGTGGATATATGAAGTTATTCCTTTAATACCAGTGGCGTAACGTACATTCCGGCAAACCCCGCATCATGGGGGGGGGAGGATTCTAGGGGACACAAAACCTGACTGACGCCAAGTACGTATTTAACCAATTTATAAAATATTAAAGCCAAGATCTGACTTTGCAGGAGGGGGGGGGGGCTTATAATCTCTGTTACGCCGCTGCTCAATACCATATAATTTTATTTATGAATTTTGTTAAGGAACTACTACGAAAAGTCGTCATTCAAAATCTAGTATTGAAGTGTCTAACAAAATAAATAGCTTGTATTCAATACACTCAGTGGCGTAACGGAGAACATTTGGGCCCCTCTGCAAAGTCAGGTTTTGGGCCCCCTAGTACTATGGTCCCACCCGCGATGCGAGAGTTGTGGGGATGTACGTTACGCCACTGAATAAACTACAGGATGACTATCTAAATGAATCATTACAAATTCAGTTAATGTAATGTGTAATTATTGACTTGGATCCGGTTAAGTCCATCTTATCTGGGCCCCGGGCGTCCACCCCAAGCACCCAATGGATATACCTACATTGTCTATGTGAATCTCTTGTGGAAGTTGTGTGAACTGTGTTCTAGAAATTATAGTACTAGCTCAACGTTGAACTCTATTCCAATAATGTGCAAAATAAAATCTATTACATTATTTTAGAATTAAAAAAGTTAATCCAGAAACTGATTAAAGGATAAAAATGCACTCGCTAAGTAAAGATTTTCATTGTAAATGTAAAGGCCTTAGGGGTATTATCAGAATAATCGATTTAAAAAGTGATCTCTCCAGTTTATGTTACTTTGACTGTGGACTCTTAAAATCATCATTTTCCAGGAGCTTGTGGAGAATTAAGACTCAAAATCAAACATGAGTTTTGAGTCATTTTTTCGGATTAAATTATGATATATCAAAACTGGAAGTCAGAAATAAAAATATAATTCGGACAAAAAATATTCACATGGAAAAATTGGTAAGTAGAGAGAAAAAAATTTATGTATCCAAAAATTATAAAAGTTATAAAAAAAAAGTCATAAAATATTAATTAAAGTAAGTCATAAAATATTGAAGACTTTTCGTATTTGAACAGAAAACTACGACAGTTTTATTTTTTTTCTTCAAATATATAAGTGTACTAATTAATTTTGTTCATTTACATGTTAAGATTACACAAATTGAGAATCCAAATTATTTGTTGATTAATTTGACTGTTAAATAACATCTACCTTCCGAAATTGTGTTTCATCAACTATTCTTGCTATTCTAAGACTTCTAAAAAAGATTGGAAGCCAAAACAAACAAGAAAAGAATGCCCAAACATACGCTTTGCAAATGTCGCATTTCATTTCGTCTTCTGAATTCTCCAATTTCTTTTTATATTATCCTCTTATTCTAACTTTGACCTACAAGTGTGTTAGCATTGCCGTATTAAACGATAAAGGATGCAATTTCAAAAAAACAAAAACAAAAAATGGTTAGTACATTATTATGGCCGATAAGTATCGTTCAAGGTCATCAGAAAGCAAGCTACGACCAGTAATCGGATCGTAGCAGACACTTGACCTATTTTGAAGAGCGCCTTATCTGTCCATTCATTACCTCACTTAAAGAAAAAAAAAAATCAAAGGTAAATCTTTAACCTATGAGTGCGCAAAACATCTTTATTTTTAATTGTTTTTCCGGGTTTTGTTTCCTTGCGAGGCAGAATTACATGTTACCGATCAGAGAAAAGTTTAATCTGGAACATAAGAGTCAAGTTTAAGTTGTTACGTAAGAGTAAAAGAAGATGGTTTTCAAACGTTAGAATGTGAAGAAGAATGAGCATTTGTTTCATTCATAATCGATGAAAAAATATTATTTAATTCAATGAAAAAAATAACAAGAGAAAAAAGTGAAAAGAAACATGAGAGGTAAACAGATATTAACTGAAAAGATTTCGTGCTGTGTAGAAAGCACCATTCCATAGGATGAACCAAAATTCTTACCACCCTAATTATAAATATTTATTGCTCTCAAACTATTATAATTAGATATATGTTTGTTTAATGTATTGTAAGTACTGTAATTAATTTTTTATAAGACCATTTATCTCTGTAATTTGCAACGTTGTAAGGGCGCCCCCCTTAGGTGCCCTTCTCCTTGATTACCAGCGTGAGCTTGAGGTGTAGGAATAAATGAAGAACTAGAAGTTTCCATGATCTTAATATGACTTTATTAAGACCTTTAACTTAAACCCCTAACAGATTAGATAATAATAATATATGTGAGAGAATCTACGGTGGATAAACACACAATATATATAGTACCGAAATAGCGTAACCCGGACCACTATCAATAACTAACTCGCCTAAGCTCAATTGCACTGCTACCACAGAACCGAATATTAAATAGTCACTCCTACCTTAATGTCGAATGAAGTAGCGATCAATCTGATCCTAGTTGAAGTTGCGGTTCACTGGAGTGCAATGGTATGCACCTTGACCTAAGGGCTCTCTGACACGGATAACTTCTGTTGGCTGTCACTTAGCCTTTCAAAAACTCTTCACACTTGAATCACGAACTATCATAACATTCCCCAAATTGCCACCCCACTTACTCTAACTTCTGATATTTAAAAGCTTCCTAATTTGCATCTTTCCTTCACGCTTCACTTCTTGGGTTTGGTTGGAAAAGAGTTGCCATTAATTCTGGCCCCAAAGAACCCAAAGGACATGTTAATGAAAAAACGCGTGAGCCCGTCACAACGTGTGTTCCCTTGGTAGCTCGGAGAGTGTCTTAGAGTAGGGGTGGTGAACCTTTATGGATCAACGTGTCATTTTTTTCTAAAGAAATGTTTAATGAGGTGTAGGCGTGCCGTCAAATAATTTTGACTTACAATTATTAGGAAAATAAAAAAAAACTAAATACTAAAAACACAAAACTCTTTTACTTACTACAAAAAAATACATTTTGCTCTGCGTAAAGGATATTACGTGTATTTAAATTTAAGTAACATTAGTGTTACTTCTGTTGTTGCAGATTAGATAACAAATAACTCTTGGATTAGGATTGTAAGATGCTACTTTTAGCAGAATGCATGCTGAACTCTGGAGTCATATGCCAAACGGTTTCTAAGCGAGTCTTTAATGTTATTAATCTCTGAAAATAATGATTCGCAGGCAAACGTCGGTGAAAATATGATTAAAATAGCATGAATCTGCTTCTTCAATAGTTAAATGTGTCTGGAATCGAATTTAGTATTTCCAAAATTTCGTTACTGGAATTTTTACTTCAATGTTTATTTCAATGAATTCCAACTTTTCTAATGTTTAGATAAATTTTTGAATCCATATTGAACTTAGACTAAAAATCAGTCAGTTGCATTAAAAAAAAAATCTTCATAAAAAAAATCAATTTACAATCAATCAATTTTTAAAAATCAATTCAAAAAAAAAAATCAATTTACAACCAATCGAATTGCAACAAGTGCAGTTTATCAAATGAAATCACATGAGAATACATAATAAACTTGAGCGTATCTGATAATTCCTTGAAAAGAGAAAATCTCACAGAAAATTTCTTGGTTGAAGTATCAATTATGGAAATAAATTCTTCAATTTTTTCTTTGTCTGGTTTCTCATGTACTTCTTAATCTTTGGTATTGTTTTTAAAGTTTCGGTTTTCTTGTAATAATATAGTTTCTGAACTAAAATGCGAACCTTTTTGATCGGTGGTAGAGGTATTCCATTACTCGCCAAGTGTATATTAACGTGTCTTCTGTTACTCCAGGGGCGGCTCTAGGGCTGGACAAACCGGACCCCTTCCCGGGGTGGCATTTGGATCGAAATTGGAAAATATTTTTTTATGTTAAAATTTTTTTTTATATTTTCTGAAATATTATTGGGTGTGAATTTGGTATTTCATTTTAAGTATCTTATTTCCGAAATTTGTACTCTGCATGTTTAACATCAGTTTTCCTTTATATTGAAACTTGAAAGGTTCGAGGTGGGAGTATATCTTAAATCACGAAATTTGATATGTTTACATATCTTTCACAATAGTATCTCCTCATCTAGGAGTGGGGTCACTACGGACATTCCTTTCACTCATACGATGTCCGATGTCAACTATCAAAAAGGGGGAACAAGAGTAATAAGTGCTTATAATAGGTAGAGAGCCACAAGAGATGCTTTATTTTAGTCTTGAGTGTAGTTACTATGAGTTAAAATAAAGGCTTGTGAGATCCCCACCATCAGCAGACTCTTTTTCGAACAAATTGGCCTGCAGAAACGGGCTATTTCTTTTCTCGTACATTTTACTCGTTTGAAATAATAACAGGAAATTATATGCTTTATTTCGAATTATTTTGTATTTTTTAAGACTTAAAATAATAATAATAATATAATAAATGTATATATATATAGTCTAATTCTCTACAAATGAAAGATAAACATCCATCAATCACATTCGAAAAACATATAGACAGTAGGAAAATCACACAATGAAAGACACATGAGCAATCGAAAATAAAATTAAAAAATGAATGTTGCAGTATTATAAACTTTGCTGACTTAGGACAGCTAATATATAAAATAATTCATATAAAAGTGGGGTTGAACATATTTTTTGGCCAGACAACCTTCCCCCTTTATGTTAATAATACTGAGCAAAAACCTATTGATAGTAATCGATAGGAATATCTAAATCCATTACAAGATAGAGGTAACTTACCTAAAAATTGCACTTAAAAATGCAAAGCCCGCGCTAAATCTGAGTGCAATAAATGTTATTGCCAGATTCTGGACCCTAATGCAGATTCAAAGCATGTGAATGGCTGAAATGTAGCACTTAACAAAAGTATAAAAAGAATAGAAATAAAAATTAAAAAGAGAGTTACAAATTACTATACTTTTAGTGACGCTAGAGCAGTGTTCCGCAACCCCCGGTCCGCGAACCGGTACTGGTCCGTGGATCAAATACTACCGGTTCGCACAAGAAACATTAAATTATTTCTTTTATTTACTGTGGTAGGTTTGGGCTACTTTTTATGAAAATCACTTTATATTCATTTTTTGGTGTAGCTATATTTTATTCAGAAGTCACGATTAAATGCAATAAAATTAAAATTATTAAATCAAAACAGTCTAAAATATAAATAATCAACATCCTCCCTCTCAGCGGGCCGTGCTAAAATTAACAAATTTTGACCGGTCCGCGGCGATAAAAAGGTTGCGGAGCACTGCACTAGAGTATATGTGAATTAAATAATAATAAGTAATTTTATCTAATATTAGAATATGGAGGTATCTATAATTATATATATATATTGTCAAGCTGCTTTTTGGTTCGCAAGAATTATTCTTTATAGGTGTGTATCTATGTGAACAATTTATCTTTTTTAATTATAATTTTTTGCTTTGGTAAGAGGGACGGCATTTTCCATTTTTATCCGGGGCGGCAAAACTGCTAGAGTCGGCCCTGGTTTCTCTACCTGTTTCTTTAAACATTTCATACCATCGCATTATTGATTTTCCATCAGAACATCAGAGCATCAGAACGTCCTTAACAATGTCGAAATTTACGCTGAACATTAATGAGAGAATTCGTTTCGTAAAAATAAAGCACAGATTGGGGCTTTCGCTTGAATAGATTCCTTTTCGGCCGAAAATGATGTCTTCTTTACAATTGTTGCCCCTGAGTCACTTCTGAAGGAGCATTGGCGCCATACATTGCACAAGAAAACTACTGAAACTGTCCTATCCAGTGAGACTAAAGTTACATGATTATATTAAATGGTTATTTTGTAATGAATTTTTATAATCAGGGAAAGACCACCCTAGATATCAATTGCAAAAAAATTATTAAATTTTTAAATCTCTTACATATAAAAAGTTAATAATTTTTTTAATAATTTAAAATTTTCTATTTGGTATCTGTTTATTAAATTTGTATATTGAATTTACACCGCTAATAAGAACTCGTGAATATAGCGGCTCTGCTGAATTTTATTTAATACGTTCAAACAAAAATTAAATTCAAAATACAAAAAGTATATTTTACTTTTGAATTATTCCATCGACGTGACAAGAAAATCAAATATGTTAAAACTTACATTTGTCTGAGTTTTAGAATTCGACCAGTCACATAAAAAGTTTGTATTTACCTCGTCTGGGTCAAACACACATATAAAGTTCGATAACATACAAATAAAAAATGAGATATTTTCAAGACACATTTGACAACTTATTTACATTGAATAGCTCTATTATACAATGATATACAGAAATAGTGTAGTACTTTACTTTTTGAAATGGATAAAAACATAAAATTATTAAAATTAACCAATTTTTTCTATTTTCAAAACAATATTTTTTCTGCTACTTGTTTAATAACAGAATGGAATTTAACTAAACATTTATTTAATTATTCATGGGAAAAAATGAATCGTGTATGCTAAAAAATACCACTATTATTCTTAGGAACATGTAGAAAAAATATTTAAAATGCTACATATGTTTAAATTTCAAAGAATTCAGCACTTGGAGCATCTGAATTCTGGTTAGTATACTTAGTGCAGTGCATTATCTTTGAATAATTTATTTGTTAAGCCCAGAAGCTCAAACATTTAAAAGCACATACACATATTTATAAATAGGCTTAACCAATACGTCCGGGAATAGAACGGGCAGTTCTGGTTTCCTAATGCTGTCTGGGGTAATGTCCTGGGTTGCAAATGTGTTCGAGGTTTTGAAAATTTTATGACTGAAGAATTTTTCAAAATTTTAGACGTATATGTGTGAACGCTTTTTGACATTATTTTACCTCCATATATGTCTCAACTCACCTTGGAGCAAATACTGACATCGATTTTGATAGAGGAAGTGGCTACCGGTCTCAACACAACTTTTTATTTAGTCAATCTTCACCACACAACAAAAAGAATTCACAAGCTGTTAGTTAAATTGTGAAGGATTCCATAAATTTTGATAACTGTTTTAATGTTTGAACATTGTTGAACCAGATAATGCAGAATTAAAAGGTAGGTTTGAGATTCAAGTTCTGAAACAGTACCGCATAGTATTGAGAAGTAGAAAACAGTTTTTAAGGTTTATTAAAAGACTGATATTTCATGCTGCAAAATATTTCTAAGATGGTTGATTTTGCAATGTGCTAGCCAAAAACATCTACAGCCCAGGGAGGTTTTTCAATCAACTTGGTTTGCAGAAGTGCGTAGTATTTCAGTATCTACTATTGTAAATTAAGTGTAAAATGAATAGATAGTGCTGCAAGTCATCTGAGAATAATACTTTTTAGCTTGTAGAATCAGTTATGTAATGTTCTTTGTACTGTATACATGTCTTCTGAGTGTGTCGTCTAATAAATCAAAATGTGTAAAAGATGGACATGAATTATTGGAATAATATAAATATATAATGGATATATTCGTCTAACTGGCCAATGGAATTAAAGAATTAGGAAATATAACATCTACTGTTAAACATCCCGTAAATGTTACAGTTAATTCACCGAACTTCCTTGTGAATTTTATGATGTAATCAAAACAAACAAACTACTCTGGAAAAAGGTATATCTCGTGGAAAATACAATTGAGTAAATAAAGGTTAATGTTTCAGTAATTTTTTATTGACTTTTAAGTAATTTAAATATGTGCCAGGTTGGATCCAAAAAAAGTATGATAAAAAAACAACAACATTAATACAGAAACTTAACAGTTCTTGCAGGAAAAAAAATACCCATTTACAAATTTAAAATGTCAAACTTTTTTTTAATAATTTTATTTAGTTGACTAGGCGTGTTCTTCCTACGACAGATACAGCTACAATGGATTTTGCACAGAAAAAGTTTGTAACTGAATATCAGTTTGATATTACCATTTGCTGTATGAGGTGAAAGAAGTGAGCATATCGCTTGAGTGAATTATTATTTATCAAAGCTGAAATTAGAGTGTGCAAGAAGTGATCATTTCAGTTTGACAACCTCTAAAATGGTAGGAAATTTAAAAAATATTTGTATTCCCTGCTAAAATATCCCAATGACTCTCTATATCTTATTTATCAGAAAGTATTAGTAAATTATAATAGAAAAATACATTTTTTTTATTTACACGAATTATTTTTTATACTAGAAAAATAAAGCATTTACCAAATTTTGTTTTTGAATGTTACCGGATAAAATTTGATTTTCTCGCCAGTAAATGTGAATGCTGTGTACATATCATAGAGCATTCGACACCAATGCTTAAAAAAGATTCTTCCGTAAATCGATAAATACTTTTTAATGAGTTTTCTTTATAATAATAGTTCTATCTGATGTGCACGTGCAGTGGATGAAAAATTATCACGTTCGGTTGAAAGATAACTAAACACTAAGATGTTATTTCCCATCAGAAAACTACACACGTTTTCGACTCCATTTCTTTTTTTTGTCTTCAGATAAAAACAAGGTTCAAACTTGATAACAACTTAGCCGCGGGCAGTTTCCTTATAAGGTGTTGTTAAAAAAAATTACATGATTTTTTCTTCTTTTTTATTTTATTAAATTGATAAATTGTTATTAAAATTCTTTTGTTCTTCTTTAACTCAAAGAAGAAAGGTAAATAATCATTATTTCAAAGAATTTAAACAGAGTACACATTCGAAAACATGGATAAGGTATGAAATGGGG
>BMAV01013079.1:90509-125511 GCA_019973955.1 Trichonephila inaurata madagascariensis
TTTTTTTTTTTTTTTTTTTTTTTTTTTTTTTTTTTTTTTTAACAAATTCCTTTACATCGCTTCATTTCGGTAAAAAATTTTAATTAATGCAAACGATTTCAGAATTCCTTTAAAATTCGATTCATGATTAAAATCAAAATGTATTAAAAATGAATATGACATGCATATTTTATTATTTTTCATAAATTAACACTTAATTTTTTCGATTACATTTAATAAATCTTTGAAATAATCGTGTCCATGTTTGATTTTTTAATAGATTGAAATAAATGATCGTGCACAACTTGTTTTAAGTATGGACCATATTTTATTGTGAACAACGGGTTATTCTTTATTAACCGGTTAACTTGTTAAGTATCTGATTTGATAATCCATCGATATTAAAATTATTTAATTCTTGGGAAAAAAAAATCCAGTGAATTTATACGATTTTCTTTTTTACCTTATACAAATTAATTTCCAATATATTCTGGAATTTTTTATTAGTACTCATAATTTGAAGCACTTCGTAGACAAAGGGGAAGGGGAGGAGAGAAAATATGTAGGATGATCGAAAAGCAAGACTACACTTTCAAAAATGAATTAAAAATAAACAGACATTTCCGCTCTTTATGTTCTATAAATAAAAGATTAAAGTTTCTGTTTGATGAAATGCAAACTAGATGGTGCAATGTCCCTGTTTTGAAACATTATCGTTTCAAAATAGCTTCACCGCAAGAACAAGCGCAAGTTGTAACAGGGTTTATCGAATTTAAATCTATAACACATGTGCAGCGCAAATTTTGGATTACTTGTAAACGGAGTCCACCTTCAAGATCCACAGTTTTTCAATGGCATAGTATATTTATGACGATAGAAAGCGTAATGTCAAAAACAAAATCTGGTCGCCATAGCAGAAGCTGAGATGACATTACCCGTATAGACTTGATGCGTTGGGCTCAACTTATGATGGGCACATTGAAATAAAGCCATAAAACATTGTAAAAAAAACTTCGGTGTTTCCTTTATGATACACAAAAAACCTCTGGTGAATATCTTTGTTTATTTGTAATTAAAGTTTGAAAGCCAAGTCATACTTTTCGGACATCAGATATATTTCACAAATAAAATAAGTGCAAAAATACAAACATGTCATGCAAATAGGTCAGTACAAAAACAAATATTTTGTGTTCGCCTTAGAAATTCTGCAAAAATAGACTAGAAATATATCACACAATTGTTATCCAAAAGCAAAATTCTCTTTCCCCCTTCTACCGGGGATAAAAAATTTATTTAAATTTCCACGCATTTCCACATATCTTCTGAAAATAGCAATAATTTTATTCAAATTGTTTTAAAGATAGATTCTTCGTAGAAAATACGTGCAGCTTATATCTGTAAGGCTTACTATAAAAGGCAGGCTTTGCACCAAAATTCAACACTTGTATCATGAAAAAGAAATAACACTTTTTCACCAAAAATATACGAAAAACCCTTTACGTGTATAAATTGATAGGAGCCACACTTTTTTGTATCCCCCCTCTGTTTAATTAGCCGATATATTTTACTGTGAGGTCAGAAGAGTCAGACGGACTGATATAGGGAAAGAAGACGTTCTGTCACTGCTCTTTTGTGACCCCTAAGATTCCCGAAAATCGGTCACAAGTTCGCTTGCGGCTTCTACCACTTCCTGGGTATATAAACTAGAATTGGATCCGGGAGGAGATTGATTCAAAAACCTCTTAGAGCATCATGAGAGTGCATCGGAACTGTTATTTTGTGTGCTGGGCAGCGGTTTTCTTGGCTTATCTCATCTGCCATGTCCACTCACAGACCTTATTACTCGGGGCTTGTCCGAATCCCCCAATGCAATCGGAATTCTCTGCTCAAGATGTAAGTATACAATTTTTGTATATTTCCAACCACTCATATTTACTTCAGTTTTAACAAAATATAAACTTCTCCCAAAATTCGATTCGTCCTCCCGTGGACCACTTGATTGAAGGGGTAAAGACGTTTTGTATGAAGTGATTTTGAAAAATATTAAATATAAAATAATGTACACAACGATGTAAATAAATAAAATATAAGTGATTGTATATATATATAAATTTTTTGTTCGTTACATTTGTATTCTTATAAATGTTAAGAGTTATTATACATATGTATGTGCGTAAGTATGTATCAAGTTTCTTAAGTAAATTTGAAATAATTCTATTATTTTTCTCTATCGTGATAAGGAATTCGAAATTGAATTAGTTACTATATTGTAGTGTTACGTAATATGTGTGTATTTTATTATGGTATCCGACTACGTTTGAAAAACCTAAATTTGAAAAGTGTTTAAAAGAATAATACATATATATATATATATATATATTTGGAGGGGAGAGTATTTAGTGTGACCTTCGAATTAGAATATACATATAAAATTGTTTTAAGAATATTATTGCAATAAAAAAATATTTAAATGCAATTTTTTTGTCAAAAAAAAAAAAAAAAAAAAAAAGAGGAAGAAGAAAGAATGACATTTTCAAAACATTCTTCTTTTACGAAAAATGCTTCTATAATAATAATAATATTTTGCTGATATAGCTAAGACTTCTCTACAGAGCCTAAGCAAGAATTTTGAAAAATTCACATCATTTTCAGAGTTAGAATCAATCGAAACAATAACCAATGTTTTCATTTCGAAAAATTTCTCTACTCTATTAAAATATGAATACACTTATAAATTATATATTTAAAAAACCCTAGTTAAAAAAGACTCTGTATACAAAAGTCTCTTAGCTATATGTATGCGAAATATTATTATTATAGGGGATTTTTTATAACACAGCACAGAAAGCTTCGAAAATATGCCATTCATTTTTTTTTCCAAAAAATTGCATTTAAATAGCATTTTAATGAAAAAATATTCTCAAAACAATTTAATGAGTATATTTCTAAATCGGGTGACACTAAATATCAAAATAATAATAATTCATTTATGCGCTTTTAAAAAATTCCGGATCCGAACGTTGTCTATCGGGTACCTAGTATTTGGAAAGTTGGATTAATCCAAATGACAGTTGAAACTGGAGAAGAAAAAAGAAAGAAAGAAATAATCCACGAAGAAATCGGTAATTTGCATGAGCTCTGCGTTTTACAGAGAGAGTCAATGTTTAATTCAAAGTCAAGCAGTCAGTTATATAAGGTCTCAGAAATGATTCTATTCTGACAGCCTAAGAATGTTTTGAAAAGGGTAGATTTCTTCTGATGATATTTTAAATATTCCAAAGATAAAATAATGTAAATTATAAAACAATAGTAGTTCTTTGATGGAGTGGAATATTTGTTTTCGCTCTTATACATTGTTCACTCTTATCTGCTTGAGAATAAAATAACCCTATTTTTTATGGCAAAAAAAAAAAAAAAAAAAAAAAAATTACTCGTAATTCATTGTTAACAGTTGTATTAAAAACATCAGACTGAGAATTTTTCTTGAAGCCTTGAAATTTTTTTTGCTCCATAAATAGTATAAGGAAAATAAATAAAGAAAATGCGAAGCGTATTTTAACCATTAAGTACTTACGAAAAACATTTACTAGCTCGCTAAATAATTCGAAATGATTTTAAAATTTTTATTTCTGCAATCTATTTAAAAAATAATTCACGATGTGAAAAATTTAAATAATAAGTATTAAACTCAAATATGAAACGTGATAATATAAATTAAAAAAATAACATAACGTAAATCAATAATTTGCACTAAGCCGACACTTAAATTTCACTTTACAAACGCACATTGAGAAATCATGAAATTATCTTACTAGGATCAATTTTTGTTATTTAGTATCACAGAAACTCAAAAGACAAATGACAAAATTCAGATTATAAAGTAGTGACAACTTTTCGATGGTTAATAAGCCAAAATATCACCATAAAAACTTTTCTTCTCCAGTTATTAGGTTGTAAGTAAAACCATATTTACTGCTGACAAGATAAGAGATTTTCTTTTTACAGTTGTTTTCCCAGCCCTTACTAATAAAAATTTATGAGAGAAAATTGAGTCGGTGATCCTAAATTTCTTCTGAACTTCTAGGGTTTAACATACTTTCTTTTATTTTTTTGCTTTGCTTTTTTAGATTTATTATTTATATAAAGCGATGCTAAACCCTATTTCCCAGTTCTAAATCAGTGACAGCTTTAGAAATCATAATATGAGTAGTTATCCATTTTAGTCCGATGGCTCTCTTTCTGTTTTTACGTTTTTAATTGCTTCATATTTCAAATTCTTGGAAATTCTGTTCTCCAATCTTTGTTTAGTAGGATATTCTTTTGTATCCCTTATTTCATTCTAATACTATATATACACACATACATATATATATATATGTAATAATTCAGGAAAGTTTCTTTCTGGGGATTTTATTTAATTCATAACAGTCTTGAGCTTTCCTAAACTTCTCCTGATAATTAATTTCCCGCTTAAGGGATATAACTATCACCTTATCTCCCAAAAACTGAAACTTCAGCATTTTTAGAACAGGATGATGCAATTCTGTATCACTGGCGTATTAGGACCAATGGAAAAGCTTTTACTAGAAATCATATGAATTTAATAACTTTCGGTTAACCATGACTATAAATTGACGAGATCTTGGTAACGCACAAAAGTTCTTTTTGTGAAAGTCATGTAAAATCCCGCGTGTTTATGTCTTGCTTTGTGTGTTGCTTCTTGTTTTATGTCTGTGAGAGTCTTTTTTTTTTTTTTTTTTTTTTTTTAACGTATCTAAATAAATGTGGATTTAAAAGTACCAAGTCTAATCCTTGCTCAACGACTTCAAATAATTAATTAATTCCATCGCGTAAAATGTCTTAATCCGAGTACTATGCATCATACGGGAACTTTGTTTTTTTGAACATGCACCAGCGATGTTTGTAGGGAGGGGAGGGGTTCGGTGGAAGGGGTGGAGTGGGATATTTGTGTCCTCGCCCGTCTCAATCTGAAACATGTTGCGGTCGAGGCAGCAGCGCGCTTTTGCCGTGGAGGTGTATTTCTCTAACGCTCGGTCGATGATTGCAGTGTAACGTGTCTTTCGTCGTCACTTCGATATACCTCCACGAACACGTTCCTGATCGGAAATGTGTTTTAATGTGGAATGATGCCTTCCGAGCAATGGGGAATGTCTACAAAGAAAGGAAAGGTCCTCCGATGACCGTTAGAACACCTGAAAATATGGAACGAGTTCGTGTGTTAATTCAGACCGGTATGTGACAACGATCCAACAATTCTTCTTACCCGCTTTCCAAGAAAGGGATATTGACAGCGAGTGGTTACAAGATGAGGCCACAGCCCAGACCAGGATTTCCATGGGTATTTTAAGAGCAGCCTTCCACAAATGACTGAACTCCCTGCGAGGGGATGTTAACTGGCCTGCGTGCTCACCTGATTTATCTCCTCCTGATTACTTCCTTTGGGCTTATCTCAAGTCTGGTTTACAAAGATCGCTCCAAGACCCTGGAAGACCTAAGGAATCTTATCCGAGCAGAAGGTGACAATATCCTAGGTTCGATCTGTTTCAAAAGGTGACTCAGTTTTAGAAATCGACTGCATCAGTGCATTGATAATGGAGGGTGGCATTGTGTTTAAAGCTAGATAAATTCAAATTTCTAATTTTGTGTGGTAGGTGGAAAATAACAATAGTCAAAAATGAAACGTGTAGTATGTTTTATTGCATTTTCAAAAAAGGAGGTTACCGCGCCCCAACCTCATAGTACACACATCTAAAAAAAAATGGCAGGACATTTTTTTTAATTTTATATAAACTTGAAACATAAAACTCAGGCATATATAAGCAACATTGCACGCATCCACACATTACAAATGTCATCGTATAAAATTTTTCAAAAGAATCATGCGGTTTTACTTAAATCATGTTATCAATTCACATTCAATAATTAGTTTTAAATTCTATTTAAGTTCCTTGGGCGATGGTATGAGGTGGAGAGGACCTTTGTGATGGCGGAAGTTGGCTGGAGATGCATTACAGTGGATTACAGAGAAGAAAGTGGAAGAGTTAGGGTTGAGACATCTGGCAACGCTGTGTAAGTATGCTTTTTTGAAATACATATATCAATCTCTAATAAAAGTAATACTTTGAGTAACATCTCAGTTCCTTACAATTTTACATTCTTTGACTAAAAATTATGTTGATTGATTTTTAATTAACGTAGCACTTCGAAACTACATGGTGGCCGCGGTTGCCGAGTGGTATAGGTATCGGATCGTGGCTAGATTTGTCACGAGTTCGAACCCAGTACCACTAATGATGGTAAAGCAGCGATGTACGCTAAATCTCTCGAGAGCTGAAACGTCCTCCCGTTGGTGTGGTAGTTAGGAGAGGGGGTGCCAGCTCAGGTGTCGTCCACGTCACTTGATCATGGTTCAAAATTACGTGGTCCGTCGCCAAAAGCCCTCGTGTAGCTGAACAGTGCGACGTTAATATTCACTCACTCACTCGAAACTGCACGGGAACTATTGGTGACGGATCTCGTAATTTTTAACATCCCATTTTTCAAACTTTCACACAACGTCAACGTGAGGACTTTGAGCCTTTAACGTGTGTCGGCTCCTTTGCACGGCGAGTCTTTAGTGGCATCAGGAGTCGAGCCCACGACTAGACAAAAACAACGCTGGAGATGGGTTCACAATTATGATACTCGGCTACCTTGTGGTCGTATAAGTAATATTAAAATTACTTGTTAATGAAAATTTTTTAAACTTATAGCGAGGTTATATTTGGTTATCTTGCAAAAATCACTCATTTTGGCATCATAAAATGAGTTTAATTTAAATTCGACTTAAAAAGTAATTTTGAATATATATATATAAAAAATATATAAACATAAGAATTTCAAAATCATCTCACATGAGTTTGAGGATTTAAGAATTTAAATTTCGAAAAATTCCTTATTTAAAAATAACAAATTCTTTTTAATGGTCAAAATCAAGCTCAAGTAATACCGAAAAAGAATAATTTGATCGACTAATACAATTAGAACGAAAATTTCCTTTGACAATTATTTAAAAAAAAGTTTTCTTTAAAATTACAAAATTATTGCAATAAATGTTTTGAATTCTCGTTTGCGAGTATTATAATCATCTCAAACATCAAGAAATACTTCCTCCAAAAAAAAAAAAAAAAAAAGTCCAAAAACTCTTTTTAACTTATTTAAGCTGATATACAAATTTGCTTCGTAAAAGAAATTGATATTTTGACAACATGTGGTTATACACGACACTTGAACTAATATTTCAGTTTGATGTATAGTACGTATGTTTAATATGTTAAACAAACATTGCTCTTTGTATGATACGGATCACTAAATCTGAGGAATGTTTTACGTTTACAACTGAAAGGAATGCATTTAATATTGAAATTTATTTACTAATACTGGGGGAAAAAATTCAATATCCCTTCTTGTTCAAATATTGTAAAGCAATACTAAAAGAGTTGTTTTATAATATTTCTGCTCTTATTGTAAAACTATTTTTCATTCAGATTCTGTCGTATTTCGTTATACGGCAATATATAAAAGTAACTTAACCGGATAAAGTACTTAAAACGTTCGCTAAAATAAAAATAATAAATGAAATAGGATATATATGAACTTTTCCCCACGTTTTTCCATTTGTATTATACAATGGCGTACACTAAAGTGGAGTTTGGGAATTCGAACCCCTCCCATACACCAACAGATTTTTGACTTTTAGCGTAAAAATTACTTTTTGTTGTTTCCATCTACATTTGTTTTAAATCCATCTATGAAAGTAGTCTGTGTATGTAGTTGGTATATTATTACTATATTTTACTATATATGTTACTATACTTTACTTCAAAGCGCATTATGTGAATCAAGCATTTTATGATATTGCTTTGGAATAAATAAATTTATTTTTATTTTTTCACTCCGTCATAGAATAAGTAAACCAATGTTCAGTTCATATAACTTAAATATTGCATTCTAATAGCTTTCTGGTATAACTGTTATTCTTACTTTCATATAACAGTTACATCAGAATAACAGGATAGAAATAATAATCAGAATTAACGAAATAATTTTTTTTTCTATGACTGCAATGTTTTTTTTTTTCACATCTCGACTCGTTCGTTTTAATAATTGTTGATATTCTTAGTAATAACCGTAATTGTGTGAGATATATACAGAACAAATGAGAAATGTAATGATTGTATATATATCAATTCTCTAAACTGAAAATAAGAATGAAGTCTCTTACGCGTTAGTTATAAGTGTTTCTTTTATTATTTTTCCTATTCCCTTATTATTATTTCCGCAGGGTAAAAAGAACAATGGCAGCGGTGGCAACATTCACTCCCAGCACTCCAGCTCGTATCATTTTAAGGGGAGAAGGATGTAAGTATAGTGAAATATATAAATTATTTTGAATGAATTTTGCAATTCTCCCTTAACTTTAAAACAAAAGACTTTAACAACTAAAACTTTAACGACTAAAACAAAAACTTTAGAACAAAAAAACTCTCTGGGTAAAACGCTCAGCCATTAAAAAAGCATTGAAATTCGATTAGAAGCACTTCAAAGAAAAATATTGAACTGATGATTAAAGTATTAACCCCTTGAGCACGATCGAGTTAATTCTATCGCGCTAAACTTGCCAAACTGTGCACTAACGAGACAATGCAAGCGGAGTTGTATTTTATGCTGCTGTAATTTTCACATTCGATTATAATGAACTCCATTTGCACTAGTGAGACTGACTGCGATCTGTTGTTATGATTTCGTAAATTTAGATAAGTTTATAGTAGATTTAGATAAATATTATAAAAAGCATTCTTTTTCGTTTGCTAGACGTCAGTATTCGGAATTCATAGATTTTATATTAAAAAAAAATTTAGAATTCATAAGCGAATTAGTAGAAATACAAAGTTATAGCAATACAAATATTAAAAAAAAAAAAAAAAAATCGGAGGTAGATCAAAATCTTCTGGAATTCTACGAATAACGGAATGTCATTTTCCCAGTTTTGTTCCACCAACATAAAAAAAAAAGAAGCTTCCACAAGATATTGAGCTGAGTGTTGAGTTAAAAGAGATAGCAAAAGAAATAGAGAGAGAGAGAGTCACTACATGTATAATAATTGCAATCTTGACTAAGTGCAGCACCTTGCTTCCAAATTTATCAGACGAAAGAAAATTTTGAATAATTTCTGAAAAATAAGTACTTCTATTTTTATTATTTCTGTTGAAAAAGTATAAATAAATATTTTTACTAATAAAATATATCTTTTTCGAAACAGCTGTTCCCAAAGAAGCATAATAAAAGGCCATGCAGGTGCAAGATTGCAATATTCGGCTCTTATCCGCAATGTGGATCAAAATCTGAAATTAAAACAAAAATTATGATTGATTTCGTATCTTTTAGTCAAAACAAGGTTCTAAAATGTGTTTTCTTAAACAGCTTCTTTTTTTTTTTTTTTTTTTTTTTTTTTTTTTGCTTGTTTTTCTTAAAATGAATGTGCGTTAAGGGTTAAATGATCGAAAAAAGATTACTTTCCTCCATATTATACACAATCTAGATTGCTATATTAAACAAAACGTTGATGCAACAGTTTATTGAAAATTCGTTATATTTTCAGATTCAACATCAATTTTCACATCGCTGTATTTATTCAGTGTCATCGTAATCTCAATGTCATCTCTCTATTTCTCTCTCGTATACATTACACTGCATTTTTATACATAATCTACAATTTATTTTAACATTCATGGAAAAACTGGTGTTTTTCTTCTTCCTGATCAAAATACATTAAAATTCTCTTTCTGTTAATCATTCCAGTTTAAAATTGGCAATAGAAACAATAGGCATAATTATTAAACGATGATAAAACAAACTGGTCTTTTCTAGAAATACGAATTTCGTAAATTTTTCATCCAAATCTTTTTCTAAGAAAAGCATGTTTATATTTTTAATACTTTGAGATTAAACATACATAATGTTATATACTTGCACAAGCTTTCTATTTAAGTTTTTTTAAAAAAAATAAAAGGTTCAATACAGGGTTATTTATAGTTCCTTCCAATTTATCAAAGCTCTGTAGTAAACAAAACTAAGACGAATACAGCAATAAAGAACTTATCGAAGAATACAGAGAAAATTTAAGTTGTATTTAGATATTTTACAGGTGTTCTATATATAAACCATTGGTTATACGCGGCATACATCAATGCGATAGTCTAATTCCTGCTACACTCTACTCAACATAGTAGTATTGACAGCAAGTGTGTTGTTATCCATTCATGCAGTTCTGTTACCTCATGCGGAAAAGGGGATGCGAAAACTTGGATCTTATGTAAAAGACCAACTTTTCGGATAACACGGAAATGATAATATGTGCTATTAGTAACGTCGATAGTATCATGTTGAGTTGAGTGAGGCAAGAACTGAACAATTGCATTAATGTATGTCATGAGTGATCAAGGGTTTACATATACAGCAAATGTAAAGTACCTAAATAAAACGAATTGTCTGTGTATTCTTTCATAAGTTCCTTTTTTGGCAGCATTCGGGCGTCTTAGTTTTTTTGTTTTTTTTATTACAGCGCTCCGAAACCTAGGAGGGAATTATGATAAACCCTGCATTTTCTTATGCATTTTTATTTCTTAAATGAATATCAGTTATAAAGCATCTGGTTCATCTAGAGAAATAGCAAAGATCTACAATAGAACACACAGTTATTTTTAATTTTTTTAACAACAAAACAGTTTTCGAAACAATATCTTTCACAAATTTCTAGATAATTGGAAAATCAGTCCGACTTAGGTTAGGTTGACGGTGTAAAAATCTATCAATAATAAGTCGAAATCGATATTACTGAAGAAATATTTTTCATCGTTTCCTCAAGCTTATTTTTTTTTCTCTCCAACTTTTCTCTTACGTACACATAATAATTTTCTTTTTATATTTCTAATTTCTGCATAATTCCTAAATTTATTCACTACGTGACTGATTCCACTAAAGAAGACTGTAACTGGAACCCTGAATGAAACGAAGATGTACCTGATTATGCATTGTGTACTAATCTCGAGAGTTGTTTTAACAGATCCCGCGCGATACAAGTGCAGATTAGTTAACTCAATCACGGACCGAATCACACCTAGGAATTCTTACCACAATCTTGCAGCAACATCGATACTTATTTTTTCTTAATATTTGCACGTTATTATTTTTGTTTTTAAACTTTCTGGGTTTCCCCCCCCCCCTTCTTCTCACTGATTATTTATTATCGTTTGGAAATTCATTTAAGGTATCCAACTACGTTCGGAACAGTGATTTTAAAAAAGCGCCTAAATGGATAATTTTCATGATATTTAGTGTCACTTGGATTAGAATACATGTATAAAATTGTTTTAAGAACATTGTGACAAAAAAAATTATTTAAATACTATATTTCGGCAAAAAATTAACTTAGAATAACCTATTTCAAAATGTTCTCCTTTTGTGAAAAATGCTTCTATTATAATAATATTTTGCCTGTATATAGCTCAGACCTCTGTACAGAGGCTCAACTGTGATTTTTGAAAAATTCACATTATTTTCAGAGTTACAACCCATTGAAATAATTATCGGCGGTTTTTTTCCCTTAAAGTTTCTCCCCTCTGTTGTCTTAAAATATGGATAAACCCACTTTTAAGTTACATATTTCAAAAATTCTAGTGGAGCCTCTGTAGAGATGTCTGAGCGATATACAGGCAAAATATTATTATAATAGAAGCATTTTTCACACAAAAAAGAGAATATTTTGAAAATGGGTCATTCTATGTTCATTTTTCGTCAAAATATTGTACTTAAATCATTTTTTATTGTAATACTATCCTTAAAACAATTTTATATACATTTTCTAATCTAAGTGACTCTAAATATCATAAATAGTATCCATTTATACGCTTTTGTAAAATCACGGTTCCGAACGTAGTCGGATACCTTAACATTATTAGAATTATATAAAAATAAGTTATGTGTAAATACTGAAAAACATTTACACACAAAACAGTTTTTTATGATATTGTATTACGTTTTAATTGCAGTAAATAGTAGATTTAGGCTTTGTTTAATGACGTGTACCCACAAAAAGTCTCATTAATATTTTTATATTTGCAGCTCTACCAACTCAGAGCACCAACTATGTTCTACTTTCCGATTACAATAATTTTGCCGTTGTATGGTCTTGTAGAAATGTAGATCCCCTGATCCCTATAACGGGACTGGATTTCTTAAGAAATTTATCTCATACAGGTGAGTATCAAATATTTTTAAAAAAAAAAACCTTGTTCATTTTGACATGTCTCTCTTTTACTGTTCTTATATATATTTTTTAAAAAAATTCTAACTTCTTAATATCAGACATTCTTTCTGTAGATTTTAAACGGAAGATCCACTGTTATTGAAAAGCTGGGGAGGTAAAGCATAAGTATTAAAAAGGAATGATATTCTAATTGTGTTCTGCATTCTTGCTTCATTGTTAAAGAAAAAGACTGTTTCATTAACTGCATCAAAACCATGAATTTTCAATCCTTTGACCTCTGATGCAACGTAAACTTGAATTCATACCTTATAATTAAAAAAATAAGTTAATTACAAAAGGTAAATGGTACGGTTTTTAAAAAAAACCCAAAAGTTCTCTTTTTCTATATAACTTTTATTACATTTAAATTTATATTCTATATAAATTTTCTATTTTCTTTTTATTGCGTTAGCAGATTACACATTTTTAAACTAAAAATTAATGAATGTGAATATTTCTATAATTACCTATTAAAATAAATAAATGTCTATTACAACAAGAATTTTAATAAGTATTCTTTCTGTTTATGTACAGTTTAAAAGAATAAATATTTCTCGCATATAAACGATTCCCTTTTTTTCCCGTAATTTCTTTCAGAAATGTTTAACCAACATTAAATAACCGTTTTTAAGGTAAGTAAACAAACGGTGTTTAAAAATAAAGGCTAAAATTGTTTGAATATATTTGATGACTACTCGTTAACTCTTTTTTAGGAAAATGTTCAACTGATTTGAACCCCGTAAAATTTATGCTTAATAATCTTAGCCCTTAAAGTTATATACTTCTTTTTTGTCTTTTGAATTTGGTGGGGGATAAAGTTCAATGTGTTACTTGGAAAGATGTTTTCTATTTTCCGGTTTCTCATAAAGGTGTAATTTATCTAATTAAAAGAAAAATTACACGTTTCATCTGTGTTGTCTGGTAAATTATCAAAGTTTCATGTTGTATTTAAAAATTTTATTGAATATATGCCAGATTTGTGGGAAACATTGCATGTTGCCAAATGTCTACATACATTTTTTTCGAAATAAATACTCAATATTATTACCCGGATTAAAAAAAAAAATTTTTTTTACGTAACCTATGATTCCATTCCTATAAAAAACGATTTTTTAAAATTCTAAACTAAAAAAATCATGCATTTAAGGGTTAAAACCTTTGAAAAAAATATTTCGAAGGTTTTTGAACTGTTATGTATATTAAACAAACAAAATCCTTTAATAAAACCTTTGAATTAGCGATTATATATTCGCTTTGGAGCATCATTATTTTTCTTAATGTAGGAAGCTGTTATATCAACAAATAGAATGAAACCTGTTTTTACACCATCATAGTATCGTAATTGCTTTACATGTGTGGAAAAATGTGTTTAGTTTTTGTTAAAAATATTTCTGTTTTCGCTTGAGTGCATCTTCTTAAAACAAGGAAATGAAACTTTACAAAACATTGTTATCTGTAAAAAAAAAAAAAAAAAAAAAAAACAAGTTTCAATTTTAGCATCTATGACACTGCATTTTATATGTATTTATCTTTCTAGAGATTTTTTGTTGAAACATGATTCGCGACTGTTTTGATAAATAATTGGAGAGAATAAAATTATGAATAAGCTATTCGGTTAGAAGAAATATTCAGGCTTTGCTCTCTTTTTTTATCCATTACGGATTCTAAGATTATATTATTCTTATACATCACAGTTCCAAAACAAGCCTTTCACAAAACCTTTCGTTTTTCGGTTGATTTAAGCCGGGGTGGGCAAATAGCGGCCCGCCAAGATCGTTTTGAACCGAGATTTCTTTCACGTAAACGACTAAAGATTCGTCTTGTATATTCCACTATGTAGAAAACGGAATTCCTTTAATTCGAAAACTAAGTATCTGAAAGTGTTTCTTCTAAGATTAGAGATCATCTGCAGAGTTCGGAGGACGAGGTCATAAGACAATTTCAGGACTTTAAGAAACCATCAAAATTCAATCTGTTCTCATTTCCTATTACTGCTAATACTAAGGTGACCATTTTTTTTACAATGAAAAAGAGAACGAAAATTTTAAGAAAAGATTACAACGTAAATTTATGAAACATTAATTAAAACAAAAATACGCTGATTACGCTTTTAATTATTTACTTTTTAACGAGTATTTTTCCATTGAATGATTTTTTTGTCAACATATACATCGGAAAGCTCGGAGCAAAAAATATATTTCCTTCTTACTAAATTTTATGGTAAGCACTGTAGTTAATATATTAACATTCAATCTTGATTTCTCACTTGTCCAAAAATCACTACCAATTGAACAAACTCTTTCAACTGCTGTATTAGTTCCAGGGCAGCGCAAAGTAAATTCAACAAGAAAAACTAAATTTTCATATGGAATGTGTGTTCATTTTTGAAATGGTTAAAGTATTTTCACCCATCTTTTATCAATTTCAACATGTTGATTTACCAGTAGTTCAAATTTATTAGGATTTAAATATGCATTCAGTCTTCTCTCTTCTTCAAACAAATGTCATCGATTTTAATATCAGGCATTTCTTTCGATAAAAACTCAACACAATTTTCTATATCTGCCCAATTTACTTGCGATGAAGTCAAAAAATACCATTAAAAATTGTTATTTCTTATGACATTTGTTTCAGACCATTCTTCGACATATTGGAAACATGTTTGGTTCGTCTCTGAATACAGAGATTATCAGATCAGTATTAAAAAATATTTAAAAGGAGGATAAGTAGGAGGACACTTTTCGAGGAAGGACAGAACCTATAAAAGGAGGACGGTTGGTCCCCTTACTAATACTGAAACAGCACCTAAGGAGCTAGCTGCAACTGGAACTTATTGACTTGGAGTTAAATCAGGAAGATTTAAAATGCTATAGCATTAACTGGCTTTTACAAATCTGCCTGCTGAAAATTTCCACGTACGAACAAATTTGCAGGGAAAATGTTCTTTATATTTCAGTCGACATCTACTTGTTAGCAAAGTTTTTCTTGCATGTAGATCAACAAGAGTAAATACCGATGCAAGTTGGCTGGCATAAACTTGCAGGGTGTGATGAGAATTTCAACACGATACCTCATTCATAGTTTTAAAAAAAATTGTAGAAAAGTGTGATAGGATACATTTATCTCATTAAACTTTTTCTAAAATTAAATGTACTTGCAGCTATGGTTGATGCGAAGATTTGTACCTTTTTTAGTTACAAAATTAACTAAGGAATACAATCATTTTAGAAAGGCTGTCCGGTGTCCTCCATTGCTACACTGTGGCTCTCGAGCCAAAATGATTGGTCACCTCAGATTTAAGCTATCATAAAGAAATTAAATCTGGGCATTGATCCAATAATAAATAATAATTTTCCTTGTTAGATGTGAAATCGAATTTTTAAAGAATCCCTACGACAGATTTTTAAAAACGAAATGGGTTGATTTTTAATTAAAAAATATTCAATGTCAACAATAACCAAATGCCAATCTTAAACTGTTCCTTATACTTAAAAACGTATCAAAGACTCGAAGGAAATATATAAAAAATTCTGGGAGTAAAGCCAAGTGTACGAAATACAAAGATTCTTCCTTCTTAGTAGAGATTTTATAGCTGTGTACTCTAAATCTCTTAGATACTTATCTTTTTTTTGAATGATAGATTTCATTTGAAATGTTTATACCTCCCCCCCCCCCTTCTGCAAATGATCCTGGTTTATTTCATACAATTGAAAACAGGATAATGTCTGGCTTTCATGTACTAAAAATAATTTCTATCATTAATCCAAGACCTCAATAGTATTAACACAGTGGTTTACTTTAATATTATTGTTGTGTACTAACACAGTACTATCTCTACTATCGTAATTATATAACTACTGTCCCAGAAACTAAATACCAAAACTTGTAAAATCAAATGGTATACTGAGAAATAATTTTAAGAACCATTATCTTGACACAAGTTAATCCACTTGTGCAAAAAATTAGTATTCGTATTGTTCCTGTATTTCCTGTTAAAATACTACTGTTAGCTAATTTCTAGGAGCAGTTTTAAAGCCTTTATAGATGAGCGTCTACCATCCTCCTCGAGCTAAATTAAATTGTAGGTTTTTTTTAAAATTTAGTGTGCATTAATTCTTTCTACTGTGAAGATTCCCTTGTATCAAATTCAGACGCGGGGAATTTGGCACATCGAAACTATGGATCATGATGGTGTGCACCTCGAAGAGATTTTTTTAAAATTCGTTTTAGATATTTTTTTTCTTTAATTCGATTTTTAAATGGTTTTCCATAGCTCTGGCAATATAGCGTCATATGACCTATCTCGAAATACAAAACTTTATATTTCTTGCTGTCCTTTTTTGGGGGGGGGGGGAGAGAATTGTTAGATATTTTTACTATAATTATATTTACTTATTGCTGCATTTATCCATTATTTTTTTTCTTGAGACATAATTACAATGGTTATTCGAATAAATATAATTTTTAAAAACTATTTTTCAATAACTGAATTTTAGTTTTGTTGATTTGGCAACACGGTTTTTGTTTAGAATTCCAGCTTATGTTTCATTCAAGACATTTCAAGAATTAAGGCAGTGCCGATTTAAGCTCATTTTAGGCCCTGGGCGCAGATCTACAGGCCCCCTTGGCACTGGAGGATCAAAATTTATAACCAGCCCTTCTGGGTCATCCGGGCCCCGCGCCCAATGGATAAACCGGCACTGAATTAACCCTCTAAGCGGTCTGCACTTAAAGTCTTGCCATTCTAGAGATGCTTCAAAAATGCACCGCACATATTTTTTTGCTTTAAGGTGGGGTTCTCAAAAGCGGTTAAGCCGTATTTTTAAGAATGCGGCTCGGCCGCTTTTGGGAATCTTGCTTGAAGGCAGAAAAAGCATCTCTGGAATGGCGGAATTTTACGTGCAGACCGCTTGGAGGGTTAAGAGAGATTATCTTAAAATATATTTAAAAAGTTTTAAAGCTAAGAGCTTCTTTTATTTAAAAGTTTCAAGTACACTTATTTGATATCAATATGCTGCGGCTTTTTCTGCCTAAAGTTTTGCAGTTTACTTAAAATTATTCAAAATATAATTTAAAAATTTGACCTCATATTTTTTTATCCTTCCATCTCGATTGTTATATCTTTTCAGCTCACTCGTGCGAAGAATGGGCATAGTTATTAAAAAATGGGCTAAATTCATATGACCTCACAGTCACATGACAATTACAATCACGTAGTACCAACCAATCTATGTATCCATAAATTCGCGTGACGTCATAATCACATGATAAAAGCAAACATGTGTTTCCAACCAACCAGTTCATGGCCTTCGCTGTTGTCAACTTTTGCTTTCTGTAAAAACTTTCGTTTAAAGTGTACATATCTGTCACTACATAAGTAATGCTCGTAGGTAAACAAAATACATTTGATTTAAAAATATATGTTTAAGAGTTGTTTTATTTTAATTTTGAAAAACTTTTGGAACAATTTTAATATTTGAACATGTTTCCTCAATTTTCAAATTTGAAAATTTATCTGAATTGTACGATTAGAAAAAAAAGTATAGATTTAGTATCAGTTTTGAATTCAATGGAGACCACGTGATTGCATTTATCATGTGACCTTCATGAGTTAAGCTCATGGCTATCCAAGAACCTCAAATTCGTCAAAAATTAATAAATTTTTTTTGTATAAATAGAAAATGAATAAATTTAAACCTGTTTTTTTTTTTCTTTTTCTAAAAAAAAAATATTTACGAAAGGAGAAGGGTTATATAATCTCGAAAATATGGCTTAGCATTTGAACAAAATAATTATTCAGACAGACTTAATTGAACGGCATTTTGATGTCACTATTTTTTGTCAATTATTTGTGCCCCGAGCTTAAATGAATAAACTTATTTATTACAGAAAATTTATGGATCCTATCAAGAAACCGAACAATGGATGCTACAACAAAAGAGAAGATTTATAGTTTTCTGGATACAAATGCCATCAACAGGCGAAGCCTGAGACCCGTCCCGCAAGAAAATTGCCAAGAAGGAACAAGATGAATAAACCTGACGTCCATTTCTTCAGTGAAATTTCCCATCGATGGTACCAAAAGCTTCTTAATATACGAAATAGTGTACTCGTACTAATTTTTTGTACGTGATCACTATATGTGTTTTGTCCTTTGTCGAAATATTTCATTAAGTTATTTCATTGTAAGAATTGTCTGCAGGCAGACATAATAATAAACTTATTTAAGAATATAATTGTTTGATTATTTTCTGTCTTGTACTATGATTTGCTGATTTTTTTTTTCTTCTATTTTTTGATCATATACGTATACGCATTAAGGACCAACAAGTAATTTAGGTAATATTTATTACACTCGTACTGAACCTCTACTCACATCGGTGTGAGGGTTGGTGGAATGAAAAGCCATCTCTTCAAAAATCGATAAGCTTATCCTTATTCTTTCAAGTACCATCAACTTTAGTTGTAGCTAATGGAAAGTGAATCAGTTTTAGTCGATATTTATGAGAAAAGATGCTTATAATGTAATACAGATACCGTTGTATCTTGAATTCTAACCTAATCATTCCTATATAATCCTGTCTCTGGGTATACTAACAACTTAAACTATAATTTAATCAACGTCAACTCAGCCATTAGCAATCTTCCTAAAACCCAATTCAGTTAACTTTAAAAAGTTCTTTTTTTCTTTGCACAAGTCACAGTTCCTGTACAGAAACAGGTTCTCAAATCAAAAAATTTAATAGAAGCATTTCCCATTGACGATTAGTTGAATGGCACACAAGGATTACCCGTAAAACACTTTTATAAACGAAATTATATGTGGACAACATATCATTATTTATATCGAACTTTATGATCTTATACAGTTTGGTCTTAGGTTCGAGTCCTAGTGCCACTGAAGATCCGTCGTGTAGAAAGGGTCGATTCACGATAAATCTGTCGAAGATCAATGTCTTCCCGTTCGTGTGGTATGGTAATTAGGAGAAGGAGTGCCAGCTCAAATGACTTGATCGAGGTTCAAAATTACGAGGTCCGTCATCAATAGTACTCGAGTTGCCTTATAGTGCGACGTTTATACAACTCTCACTCACTCTTACTTATACATGTGGTCGTGGTAGCCTAGTGGTCATGGTAGCCTAATGGTCAAGATCATTAACTCTTGACTGGAGTGTCATGAATTTGAGCCGCTAAAAATACATCGGGAAGAGGGGCCAATGCATGTTAAATCTGACGAGGCTCAAACGTCCTCCTGTGGTGTGGTGTGGAAGTTAGAAGAGTTGGGTGCCAGTACAGATTTCGGCTTCGTCACTTGTCCGTGGTTCAAAATTACAAGGTGTGCGTTGAGAATTCTCTAACGAATTCCCATTGTAACCGCCAGAGGGCATCTGAACGCTTATGTAAGTAGAAACATTGTTTTTGTTTACAAACACTCTGTACTTCCGAATGTACCTCTCCCAGCTTGAAGGTATCACGCCTAATAATACTGGATAAAATAAATATTAAGTTTATTGTTAACTATGCTCTCCCTTATTGATATCTTACATTTAATGTGTATGTGTCTGTCCATGACATGATAAAGTTCGTCGTCCAAAGCCCTCGTGCAGCTTTGTAACGCGACGTTAACATAACTCTCCCTCACTCTTATACATTTTGGCCAAAATAACCAATTCAAACTTATTAATTTATTTGTGGATTATTTTAACCTGCTTTTAATAACAATAACCCTAATAATTCCGATTTTCTTGATATTAAAATACAAGTAATATTTAACTAGACTCCAATATTTATGGTGAATGAGGTAATTTTAACAATATAATTGAAGTTTTGTATTGGAACAATATATTTGTTTCTGTTAACACATAAATATAATAAATTATTTTCAATATAACAAATATTTAGTTACACAAAGAGAGTTAGAAAAACTTGTAAATTATAATGAATTCCTTAAGTTTTGTAAAGAGCGAAATTGCCCGTTTAATTTTATAAAAGGTTATCCTCGTAAGAATATTTAAATGTACGAAATAATTAATTAATTTTTCAAAATTTAAAGTGCTACTTTATGAAAAGAGTATCACTCGTTTTTCCAAGTTTTCTTATTTTTCTTTTCCCTCACAAATTATTCTTTTGATATCATACTTGGCGATACTATTAATTTCATGTAAATAATGAGCAAAATATCATTATTTAGCATTTTCTTAATAACTTTTAAAATTTTTTATTTTCTACAATTTTCCAAAAAAAAAAGGTGTTTTTATAATTTTTTTATTACATTTACCACCATTTATACATTTTTTTAGAGTTTCAAGTAAGCTGTAATGCTTATTTGAACTTTTGCTGCTTTCAGTTTTTGTGATTGTTCATTTGATTCATGTTATATGTTGAGGAGTGATTCCTGTGTATTGCTTCCTCAGAAAACCAGACGAAATTCTTGACTAAACACCAAGTTTATTTTCTCTCTTAGTTGCTCGAGGTGTATGTCCGATCTCCACAATGGGCATCGTAACTAAACGCTCTCGATCGTGTCTAGTCATTCACACACACTCAAAACCCCAATTCCCGTTTCGCTTTATACACTTAATCACCACCAGGCGGCACGCGATGCGCATGCTCGAACATACCCCCCCCCCTCGGGCCTTGCAATATTAATATTCAACAATAGCATTAAAGTTTCATAATTCACAACAAGTTTCAGGTTACACAATTGTTTTAAAAAGTATTAAGGAACTATAAAATTTCAGTAAAACAACAAATTAAAATTACAAAGATAAACACATAATCTCTTAAAAGGAAATTGACCTTAACTATTTACATCTAAAGGTAGAACACAGATCTTAATGGGCCTCTTAAAATCTCCTGTCTTTGTTTTAAATCTGACTATTCTCACTTTACCGTCAGAACCATGATAGACCTCAACTACGCGTCCTAAAAGCCAGTTGCAAAGAGGTGTAAAATCCTCTTTTACAATCACCCATTATATTGTCCTTCTCGATTATCCACTTTGTTCTCTGTTGGAGAGAGTATTCAGATAATCGGTACTCCATTTTTCCCAGATTACCTGAATTACCTTTGTTGTTTTCTGCCAACGGCTTAATCTATTGTCATTTATATTAATCACTATTGTCATTTATATTAATCACTATGGGCTCAAGAATGGAATTCATTGATCTACCAATCAAGAAATGTGCAGGCGTCAATACAAAGTTATCAAAATCATTGAATATTGGTGTAAGGGGTCTGGAATTTAAGATTCCTTCCACCTGGATAATAACTATTTCAAACTCCTCGTATGTGAGTCGTGATCTTCCCAGTGCTCACTTGATGTGATATTTCCCTGACTTTATGCCCGCCTCCCAAATACCACCCATATGTGGGGCCCAGGGGCGTAGCTACCGCCGTATCAGCCGTATTAATGATATGGTGCCCCCAAGCCACAGGGGGCCCAATATGTGTCACTACAGTACCACTAACAGGGCTTTCTTTTCTAAAAAAGGGCCCCAAAGTAGTATTGATACGGGGCTCACTCAGAACTAGCTATGCCAGTGGTGGGGCCCTTAGGGGATTAAAATTCCTTTCAATGCCTTCCTCAGTGAAATATGCCGCCGGATTTTGATCGGGAAAGTTAAGGGTCTTTTAAAATGCCTATAGTAGAGAATTCGCACCAACAAAATTCGTTGAATCGTAAAAAATTTGGAACATTTTCCTCGCCTAGACATGAATCTCTTAAGGGTTGCAATTACTGCATCCGAAGTCGAATCCGAAGCGCGTTATATTCATTAGCTCCAACAAGCCAATAGTTTCCCGAACTTCAGTATTGCATATTAGCTGTTCGTCATCAAATGTAACATAATCTTTAAAATACTTTTACGTTGTGGAGTGGGATGAGATAAAAAGGAAGTTTCCTGTCCGATTCAAAACTCACACAATAGGCTGCATTCATGAATCATCTGCTCTAGGGTACCTGATTTCCCGGCCTTTTCCATTCCCGGGAATTTCTGGGAAATCCCGGGAAAGTAACTGTCATTCCTGGAAATACATCAAATTTTCAAAGAATTTGAAAAGGTGATATTTTTAATTGATATTAATAATTATTATATAAAATAAGGGTACATATAAACTCCAAAATTTATACTCATTCATACATTCAGCTTAAAATTTAAAAAAAAGTATAAAATATTTCATTTATTCCTTTTTAAAGTGTGATCTAAGCAAACACAAGCAATTTATGCTTTTATAACTCAGCCTAGTTCTTAGCTTTATTGTGAATAAACCTGCTGCAAAAAATGCTCTCTCCGCTTCAGTTGATGTCTAAGAAATTGTTTTCAAAGCCTCACTCAGTTTCATGTTTGAGGATCGATTTTGAATTATTTTTTAATGAATCCCGAATTCATTATTTTTCTAATATTGTTACTAAGAGAAAAATATTAGTAAATACTTGAAAAGAGTTATTTGCTATTGGGGTAATGATCACGTACACTAAAAATATGAATTCTTGTATTTAAGAGATTTTATTTGTGTAATTGATTTCTTGTTTATGGAACTACTACGGGTTTTTTTACATAAAAATAACTAAATATTGATGTAAGAATTACACACGTGTTTGGTTAAAAAATAAATAAAAAATATGAAAAAAGTTGTGACATTTTTTTAAAAAAGATTCTCCACCAAACAATTTGGTGGGTTAATTCCCTTCCTCAAACTGCTGATTCAATTAAATGTTTATAATGAAGACAAATATCCTATAAAAAAATTAAAGTAGTAAATTAAATAAGAAGCAGTTGTAAGTGTAAGAACTTAAGTTATCAGCGTAGATCAAGATATCAGAATTTTATCAGAATAGTCGTGCTAGTAGCCCCAACGAAATGATATTCCTTTAAAAACAAAATACTTTTAGTCAACGAAGCGACGTTCGACAGAAAGACAAGAACTGATCAGGTCAAATAGGAATCTTTCCTACGACAATCTGCAAAAATTCTCCCCAACTCTACATCTCTTATTACACTCTTACCCCCGAGCCCAGTACCACTAAAGACCCGCCGTGTAGGGCAGCGATGCACGTTAAATCTGTCTAGAGCTGAAACGTCCTCCCGTTGGTGTAGTATGGTAGTTAGGAGAGGGGGGTGCCAGCTCAGGTGTCGTCCACGTCACTTGACCATGGTTCAAAATTACGTGGTCCGTCGCCAAAAGCCCTCGTGTAGCTGAACAGTGCGACGTTAATATTCAATCAATCAATCAATCAATACACTCATATTCCACTGCTGGGGGACATTTCTCCTTCCGCAGAATTTGTGGTAAGGGATAACAAATTGCAGCCGTGATGTCAGCTAAAATTTATATCGGAAAATTTATATCCACAGTCCAGTCAAAACTACCTACCTCAGACTAATTCAGCCTCTCTTCATTCCCGGGAATACAAAAAGTATGAAAACCTTATGATTTCCCAAGAACTCGGGATCCCGGGAAAGAGACCCAATCTGAACCCTTTCCAATCCTACTTACATGAAAAATCCTTTTTCTATTCCGGACAAAAGGACAATTTGAAAAAAGATTCAACTTTTTCTAGTACAAACTTAAAAAAATTTGTTCAGCTGTTGAAATAATTTGTTAATTCGGGGTTAATTATTCATTAAATCGAGGTTTTTGACTTCTTTTTAATTGGAGGAACTGATAAATTCATTAAATCGTGAAATTCGTTAAATAGGGGTTCATTAAAAGGTTCCGATTGTATATATATATATATATATATATATGAAATTTTTATGCCTAAAATTTGAAAAAAATTTAAACAATGGAAAATCAAAGCATTGTTACATTAACAGTACTATTTACAAAAATTTAAGATCAGAACAATTGTGCTCTAACAACGGACGTCTTACATTTGTTTGTTAAATTATCAACAATGGGGGAAAACCATTCTTAAATGCAATTATTGAAATATTTCATCTTCTCAATTGTCTAATTTTTGTCTTCTTGTGTGCGTTTCTTTGCTTGACTTATTACTTAATTTTGAAAAGTTCTTCGTTTCAAGTTTTTCTCTTTGATAAAGTTAATAAATAACTTATCAAAGAACGGGAAAAAAAAACAGTTCTTTTAAGAACTAATAAAGCAAATCTTGATCATCTTGCTTTTTCGAAGAAAGCCCACTGAATGCAGGTTGCCATGGCCCAAAAGGCATGGTATTGGCTCAAAAGAAAACTTTTTCCCGTGCCTCACGTCAGGGTGCCCACCGCCGCCTTTTTTACTGACGTGAAGGCCACGGTGTACGCTGAGCAATTGACGCTCTTGGATGCAGCGGCCTTCGGGTGCAGCGACATTTCGGAGCTCGGGATTACCCTTCCTGAGGCCGAACAGTCACCCGACAGCGTGATTTTTAAACACCTGTCGGAATGGACTGTGCGTACCATCCTGGCACAGTCCTGCCCAAAGCTTAGGGCACGCAACGTTTCGCATTTCATTGACATCGCCGCCAACCTCCACCAAATGCGAAACGTGCACTCGGAGGCTGCCATCCTTTCCGCCCTCTCCAGCGCTCCCATAGAAAGGCTCAAGGGCACCTGGTCTCGTGTCCCCAAGAGCCGACGGCGAACTTTTCGCACTCTGTGGGAGCTGCTGTGCTGTCCCCACGAGACGGACACGGACACTGTAACGTCCAAGATGGAAAAGGTGTTAAGTTCCAAACCTTTCCATCAGTCCGTCTCCTACGATCATCTCAGGGTATGGCCTAACATTCAACATCTGTTAGAGCCTTGCCACTTCACTGAGCTAGATCCGGTGGGCATGGGGACTTTTACCTACATGGTCTCTGCGGAACTAGAGCCATGAAGGAATCTATTGAGTTTTATCAGCTCTTTTTTCAATTGCCCAGCAAGCAAAACATTTGAGTATCTTTCTCCCAATATGTTCATACTGATAAAAATCCTGCAGTGAATAAATGAAAATAGAAATGAAATTTTATATCCAACTTTCTAACAGAACATCTTTCAAAGGATTTGAAATACAAGCAGAATAATGAAGGAAGTACGTCTACTGATACACTATACGAAGAGCCAAGCGGGCAGAAGCAATTAACCGATGGAACTCTCACAAATTTCTCCATTCAAAACCTCTCCATTAATATAATCTCAAACTTGATATATGCTCGGAAATGTGAGTTCCAGTTTATAAATTTACAAAACTGCGTATTCCTAAAGAAATAAATCGAACAATTTGCTAAAGAAACGAAAACATTTTTCTGATGCAAAAAATTCTAATATTCTTCCTAGAATTAAAATCAAGCATCAACTTACGAAAAGTGAAACAACATTAAATAAGCCTGATTAATAAGAAATATATTAAAATGGGAAAAAGCAAGAGTTCTGTTAATTGCTAAACCAAAAACTGCGAATAAAAGATAATTATAAGTGATATAAAAACTGAAATCATTGAATGTACATGTATGAGTACGGTCGGTGAAAAAAGTAAGAGATAGAAAGAAAAAAACCCCAGAGGTATTTAAATTAGATTAAAAATGCTACAGAAACAGAAGAAACAGGAAAGACACTTATAATATCTTTTCAGAAGAAAAGTTCCTTTTTTTAAAAAATATTTGATATACAAAATTTCAGAAGAGTAAAATAAAAGATAATATATATGCAACTGAAAATATTTACAGAATATTGGTGGAGGTAAACCATTGCTTATTAATGGCGATATAAATCACTGGAATTTATCTACAAAAGTTCAAATGATTTCAAGAGACCAAGACTTTTATTTGCCCTCTGAAATTTGATTACTGAAAGAACATTTAGAAAAAAATTTTATTGAAAAAAAAGCAAAAGAAATCCTAAAAACTTCTTGATTTTAAAGCTGCAAAGCTGCCTCGAAAGTGAATAATTCGAAATATATCATTGAATAAAGAAGCAAGGAAGAGATTTATCCATTTTTTGCAACAAGTAGAATTTGGAGATTTCAATTGGCCTATAAGTAAGTTTGTTTTCTTTCTTTTTTTTTACAAAAATTGAGCTCTAGATAAACATTTTGTTCAAACATTGTTTGAAACAACAAACTAAATAATGAATGTCATTCATTTTCAGGACTATCTGGGAGAACTCAGAACAATTCCTGCTAAATCAGGTGAAAACATTTGACAACACACTGGATGGATGCCTAAAACAGCCAAACTTGACGGACGACAAAGCTGATGCATTGAAAAATGTCAAGATCTTGAGAAAACCAGAACTCGGTGAAGATGCTCTATTGGTAAAAATGGATTTCATGGAAAATATGTGGAATTTGATAACAGCTGTCCCTGACGAGTGAGAAGATTGATTGTGTTATTGAAATAGAGGTAAATTTCATTTAGTGGAAAAAGTTTGTATAAAACTGGGCCATTATTTTGTTTTTTGGGTTATAAACTAAATGGAATATTATTTTAATTTTTTTTGCAGATTAATTAGAGTATCTTCAACAACAGCAAAAAAGAAAAAAGAAAATCGTCGTTCCTATTTCGATTTTAAACTATGCATATTCTCGAAGCGAAAACTCAATGAAAATAGTTCACTGCCGTATTTTAAGCCAAAGAGAAATGATTTTGAATAAAAACTTCATTATCCAATATAGTGACTTTTAAAAATACAAGATATATGCTGATTTCAGCGACAGAAGAAGAAGAATTAGAAATAACGGAAGAGATATCATCATAAAAAAAATTTTAATTTTTATGTATGATGGTTGTAAATAAAAGCCCACACACACAAAGAAAACGATGGAAAGAGCAACTATAGTCTATGTAAAATTAAAAAATATTAAAAGGATGGACAGAACCCTAGGATAATATTTTCAGATATTCTGCAGGAGTATCACATTAAAAGACGTTACACAAAAAATATAAGCCATGAATTTTTTTTTTAAAAAAATGAAAAAAATTCGAAGACACATATTTTGTTTCCAGTGAGAAAATTCCTGCATTAAGAAAAGCAACCCCCAAAAAGAGAAGATTTTATTCTGAATTTATTTTTGGAATTCAAGAGAATTCTAATTAGTAAAGGATTTACAGAATATTAATTTTCAGATTATCCAGGCTTCAAGGTATTATTTTACTGCGTTTAGCATTGCTACTCATAAAGGCTTAGTAAAAACTGTAAGACGTCTACGGGAGAAAGGTGCGCATGCCTGTATTACATAAAGGAAGATTTCAATCCAAATCCTGAATGTAAGGAAGTTATTTGAAATTAGAATAGTGATGCTTATCTCTTTGTAGTGAACAAGAAATAATGAAAGATATGAAACAGAAGAAAAGCCCAAACTTTCATTAAAATACTGTTTCGTAGACAAATAGGATAAAAATTTAGAAGTAAACCTAATGTAACTAGAGTGGATAAACAATGTGAATATAAGCTAGACGAAAAGAAAGAAACTATTAAAAGCAGCATAAGTGAAAAACTTTTTGAAAATGAATTGAATAAGAAAAAATATTGATAAGATGTATAATTTACTAAAATAAAAACTAACAATTCTACGGAATGAAACTTTTAAGGAAAAAATTTCATTCTTGCAATTGCATACATATTTCTAAATGGATGAATAAAAAAAATTACGAGATGAAAATTATAGTTCTTGAAAAAACAATGTCTGGAGAGGAATTCTAAAAAAAAAAAAAAAAATTTTTTATACTCAGGAGAAATTAAAATAACACGATAATATGGGTGGTGGTGGTGGGGAGGAAAAATATTACTTGTCAGCAACTAAAAAGCTGAAATTTATCTCTATCGACCCAAAGTGATAGCAGATTTTACTTATTATCTAAAATTTTATATTTCTGGAAGAACATTTAATTTAAAAAACTCAAGGCTTTCTTAAAAACAAGAAACATTTAAACTAAAACATCGGATAAAGAAGTTTTGTAAGCCAGAGGAATCAAATTGCTACTCCGAGCAACATTTGGGGATTTCGAATGAAATATAAGTAAGTTTTCTTAACACATAGTTTTATATAAAATGATTGTTCATATTTAGTCTGTTCCAACAACAAATATAATGAAACTACAATAAATATTCATCTCTTTCAGAGCCATCTGAGCATCTGCACGTTTCAGTATGCTGAATCAGTGAAACTCAAAAAGCAGTAAAGCTCACCCTTTGAGAAATGTTAAGGCGGTGAAAAAATCAGAACTCAGAAAAGGTGCTCGATGGGAAAAAATTAAAAGATTTCGTAGAAAATATGTGGAGCGTGGCAACAGTCATCTCTGATGCTAGAGAAGTTTGAGTGTATTATTATTGAAAAATAGGTAAGCGTGATTTACTAATAATGAGATTCATTAGCATATCGTTAATATTCAGGTTCATGTAATAAACTAAATTCAATGTATTTTAATTTCAGATTCTTTAGATAATCATCTACACATCAGCCTAATCCAAAAGCTGCACACAACAATTGATATAGAGTAACTGAGATATACACAAAGAAACGAAGAACGGAGCGGAACTTTTGATCAGTTTCAAATTGAGAGTAAGTAGCATGCAACCTTATTTTCATTTACGCATGATTTTGTGTGATGTGCTTTGATTTGTTCGTATTAAGAAGACTAAAAAAAAATGTAGAAATCCTTGTAGCGATCCCTCAGGTCGCTAATGAAGTTTACACACCGAATGTAATTAGCCATTATTATATAAATAATTAAGTTTATTTTTTTTCTAACAATTTACTATCAAGAAATAATATAAACCGAGAGAGCAGTCAAATTAATCCTCCAAGTGGTCTGCACGTAAAATTCCGCCATTCCAGAGATTCTTTATCTGCCTTCAAGCAAGATTCCCAAAAGCGGCCGAGCCGCATTCTTAAAAATACGGCTCAACCGCTTTTTAGAACCCCATCTTAAAGCAAAAAAATATGTGCGGTGCATTTTTGAAGCATCTCCAGAATGGTAAAACTTTAAGTGCAGACCACTTAGAGGGTTAAAAGGCTACCCCAAGTTCCTAAGACAAATAATTATGCACTTAAATGCGTGTGATCCGATGTAATGGCACTCGTCAGGTCTCCCCGGATTAACTGTATACTCAGGTCTGAAGCTTTTTTTCAAGAATTCCATAAACTTCAGATAGTAGCTTCGCTGATATAACTTTAATAGCAGCTTAACTACTAACGCCAACACTCACTTAGCTAGAGTTTACATAGCATTCAAATTAGCATAAAATCTATTTCTCTCCACGGAAGGCTGTTTTAAAATCAAACAACAGTTAAAGAAGTATTTTCCCGAAAGAAGATTAGTAAAAAGGCTCGAATATGACCCGTCACATCTTTTCGTTTAAGAAAAAAGAAGAACGGAAACGAAAATACCTTCAAAGACTATTGAGATTAGCCACAGCAAAGAAAAAGAAGGTATTACTGACATAATTTTTAAATATGACAGAAATAAAAATATTAATTTTGAAATAATTCGTGGAAAAATATTTTGAGGTCATTAATCCTATTTTAATATTCTAATTTTCCTCTAACGAAGAGATCTTTTTCTTTTCCGATCTCTTAAACTTTCATAGTATACTGAGTACAAAAAACTGTTTAGAACAGCGTTTCTCAAACTGTGGGGCGCGCCCCCCTTGGAGGGGGGGGGGCTTGATAGCTCTACGAGGGAGGCTCGAACATATTTAAAAGACTAAAACAAAATATTCTTTAAAGAATTACTAATTTACTGAAAGTAAACAAAATACATTCTGTGTGTGATATAAAAAAAATAAAATACCCATTTACACTGATATAATACACTTATAAATATATTAATACTGCGCAATGTATTTTATAATTTAATTTAACAATACTAAGTTAAAAACAAGTTTAATAATTACCAGTGACCCCATGGTCTTGTCGTATATAAAATTATATACAAAAATTAACACTTATTTTGATAATTTGTTTGATTTATAAATTAATCCCTTAAATGCCGATTAAAAGTTACGCAATTCGCTCCCAATGCCTCCGGACACATTGTCATGGTCCTTTTATTGCATTCCATAGCCTTCAGAATAATTTTATTGATAGCAGTGCACAGAAAAGATCCTACCTCTGAAAGACGTGTATATACGCCTGGGGAAAATAACGTTTTGGCTGAGTGAGACGTTTATATACGCCAGTGGCACTTAAGAAGTTTAAGTCGTATTCTAGCTTTAGCATCAAAGTATAGTATAATTGAATTCAATACATTAGTGTTGTATGGAGGAGGAGGGGGTGGACGATGAAGATTATGATTGAGTATTGGGTCACAAATATTGAATGTTTGAGCACTGGTTTAGAAACATCCCCTGATTTCTAAATATAAATTCCTTCGATGAGCAATCAGGCGATTATAGCAGTCATTATTTCTGAAGGTGCATGATAAATAATAATGGTTATGAAATTTATAAATGGTTGCACTCAGTATATAGGAGTTTCAACTCTGCTATTGAAGTAAAAATATAAGTTTTAAAATTTCTAACGCGGAGAAAGTTTCATGTAAATATTCTCTTAATACGTAAATTGAAGACAATAAAGTAAAATAAATACAATTTTTTTCCAGGGTCATCTGTATACAATACAATATTTTAAAAAGTTGCGTAGTTTGACTTCTGTGGAAGAGCAAACTTTAAGAACAGTTAAGAAGCTGGCAAGAAAAAGAAATTCCATAAAAAGTCTGATGATAAAAAAAATTTCAAATACATGATTTTTTTTACTAAATCGACGAGAATTTGAATAGAATTTTAGATGATCTATATATTTTATGCATCTACGGCATTTAATAATTTTGGATTTGCAAGGATACAGAAACATCAAATAAACACGTAATACTAACGGATGTTACTCTGGAACTGTTCTCCTTATAAACTAAAATGGTCCTTAATTATGAACAGTGTGTAATAGTAATAAGGATGTTTCTTTTCTGAACGAACAATGACTATGAGTTTTCGATGTGACCACAAATTAACTTATGCTGACTGATCTAAGCTATTTTGAAAGGCATTCAACTTTAGAGCTAAGCTATATATAAAAAAAAGGCTGAAATATAAATACAGTGTGATTCATAAAAGATAGGGAAAATTTGAAGCTATGGTATTACACATAAAAGCAAACAATTTTCATCAAAGAATGCCTAATCTAAAATGAAATATAAATGCGCAAAAGGGCACAAAACATAATAAAGCCAAGAATACACGGAAAAAATACTAGAAGAAAGTAATAATTTAAAAACGCCATTTTAATAAATATTTGCAATGGTTACTCGAAAGAACATCCACCAACTTGAAGAAAGAAGTACAGCGATGAAAAGATTGGCAAAAACTGAAGAATATCCCAGGTATATTGCGACCCTACCGAGCAGGAACAGGTGAAACTATTACGATTAGATGCTTTTTATAGTCAAGAACAGTGTCACACTAGACTCTCAGAAATCAAGACATGGAAGTTCGGTGATTCTAGTGTCTAGTTACAAGACTATTTCACCTGTTTCATCGGTTTGAACACATGACTTCTATACAGTGCATTTCTCGCCCAAAATATGTTGGATCTCCACTGTGAGGGAACTACATAAGCCAGTGGAAGTCAGTTGGAACAACCTGCAGCAAGTCAGACTACTCCTAGTACAGAAACATCTGGTATTTGCTTTTCATCAAGATATAACGGCAGAAGATACAGTCAGTGGCGTAAAGGAGAATATTAGGGCCCCCCTGCAAACTCAGGTTTTGGGCCCAAAGCCCAAATACGTACTTTGCGTCAGTCAAGCTTTGGGCCCCTTAGAGTCCCTGGGCCCTCCCCCGCAATGCGGGGATGTACGTTACGCCACTGGATACAGTCCTATAAGTTGTCGCTGAGGATTCCAAAAATTGATGGCGAAGCATTGCTGCTCCACGTGGAGTTACAAATGATCAGACATGTTTACTGGAATGCACCATCCCATTCGAATGTGGAATCATCAAAGAAAATAGCTGTTGCCGTAGAATTTAGGCATGTTGCAATGTTCTGTAAAAACCAGAAAGCGAATTCTCCGAGAGTATTCTTCGGTCAATTCTTGGATTCAGTACAACCGGTATGGAGCACAATATTTCTTCCTTCAGCATCCATCATGTCATGGATTCGGGCACATCAAGGCTACGCCTACCAACTTGTCCTTTCACAGTTTGATGATCTGACAATGTCTTCAAAATCGCTTCATTTCACTCTTGGAGCTACGAATGTCCTTGTACGACCCGCCTAACACCAGGAACCAACGAAAAATCTTGTGTCGTTCAGCTGCTGAAGCAAGAGCTCAAACATTTTCGAATTGGGTCAGTGTGGGGAAAACATTCCCCATTTATTCAGGCTTCTTTATAGTACCTTATTTTTAGTCGGATAAATAAAACGCATATCTTATTTTTCAATATTCAGAAGGTATGTTACAACTAATGCAACCATTGCATTACATGCACCTGGAAAAATTTTACAAGTCTGACGTTGCCACCGCTTACTTATTGTGTCGCAGATTTGCAGGTGGTTTCGCTTCCTCAGCTTGCATCTGCATGCATGATAGCTTTTCCTTATATATCATCACAGAAATGCTTTTTTAATGCTTACGGAGCATCCACTTCTAAACGAGCTTGCGTGTTTGAATTTCATTTTACACTATGCATTCTTTGATGAAAATTGTATGTATTGGTGTGTACTGTCACTTGTTACGAATTTTTCTATCCTTTCTATGTAACACTCATTCCTGTCATTTTATCAAAAAAACTCTTCAGTTCTCTGAACAGTTCGCACAAACAATTTCCAAATAAAAAACATTGTGAAACTAAATAACAACAACCGAAAATAAATATGTAACAGAGTTCATGAAAATGGATACTATTTCCCGACATATATAAATGCTTTATGGGAATTTACACCTCTCTACGAAAAAAGGTAAGTTAAACGCAGAACTTTATTATAAAAAATTACAGTTATTAAGTCTTATAATATGAAATAGTGGTTTTCTTATCAATCGCCAAATTATTGCTGAAATGCTTAAGTGCATGTTTAAAAATTATAAATGTTAATGTGTCTTTGTTTTCCACATCATATCCATATCTCTTTAAGTTATCTTAATTTTTTGTAATTTTTGCAGATAGTTTGTATAATGACCAATGAATTAAGAGTCAACTAAATGTCCTTTTTACAGGTTTAATTATGAACGCACTCACGCAACGCATCTGAATACAGTAAAAGGTTGCGTATATTACTTGACGATGATCGAATGACGTGTTTTATTGAGAATACAGAGATGACGAAATAAAGTGAGATTTCCGACTGCATACACTCAGCGAGTTTTCTTTGCTTTTTACCATTCCGTGATCCCTTTTAAATGACAACGTTTGTAATGAAGATACTTAATGAATCTACATTTATCTTTAAATTGATTAAAGTAGTTGTGTGTGTGTGTGTGTGAAGGTGCTTTAAAAAATGTTAACAATATGCATCAGAAAATCTCTCCATGCTTTGGAAAGGAATGACAACACAATTGTCTATTGCCACAAGATCATAAAAATTTTTGACAAAAAATAACGAAATAATAAGGCTTTTATTTTAGAGAAAAGGAAGTGCTTTCTATTAAAGATGGAACAAAGAACAATTAATTCAAATAGTAGCTGAATAATAATAATAAAAAGAACTTATCGGTCGTTACTTTAGGTTCTCATACCTACTCTGTGTATTCAATCGGAGAGCCACTTGTTATTTACTCAGCATTGATAGATTTGAATACTTCACTTTGGTTCAAGAAGGCAGGAGTAATCCACTAGCCAAATGTTTAAAAGATAAGCATCAGGCAGTTATCAACCCTTGTCTGAAAAAATTCCCTGTATTGATATTTATCAAAAATATAATGCGCGATATCAGGTTCACTCACGAAGAAGAGTATCAGAATATATAGGTGTACATATTCAACAAAAATCACACAAATATTCCCCATGAAAGAACTGGTTGTACTTTCAAGAACTGAAATATTTAGCTGCAGCATGTTGGCTCGTGTATTAGACGCTTAAAATGTATTTTATGGACAGTATATTTGCAAACAATTGTTACTCTGAACACTAGCGTAGCCAGTCCTCCAGTGGGTCCAGTATCACAATTCATCATAGCTCTCAGCCATGTATGAACATTCCACGTCTTGAAGATCACCTTAAGCCCCTTCTCCCGGATTCCACCGTCGCAGCCAATAGCCTGCATGCTACATCGCAGACTGTGTAATTCCACGAAAGTCAAGCCCCACTTCAAAGACTCTTAAAGATATGGGATTGAGGACTGTGTTTCAGTCCAGATGCCCAAAAATAGACTGCCATCCAGTATCACAATTCATTAGGGGCCCTTTTTTGGAAAAGAAATAAGATACTTATTTCAAAGTGCCAGAATGTCACATATTTTGAGACCCCTGTAGCTTGGAGGCCTCGTATCATTCATACGGCTGATACGATGGTAGCTCCACCCCTGACCTTGAAACGTATAGTAGCTGAGCTTTTAGGGAAGCTCCAAAACGGAAAGGCTATAAATTCTCGTAAAAAAATGCGACTTCACCCAGTAGCGTTGCGGAGACAATTAGGGCCCCCTGCAAAGTCAGTTTTTGGGCCCCAAACCTGACTTCTAGGGGCTTCGGACTTCCTAGAATCCTCGGCTCCCCCACAATGCGGAGGTTTTGCAGGGATGTAC
>BMAV01013079.1:126002-137125 GCA_019973955.1 Trichonephila inaurata madagascariensis
CTAAAAAAATGTAGCTCGAGAAAATTGCTTAGAAAAAAATTCTAAACTAATTTAATGAAGTTATTACATTACATCACGTCCCCTTTTTTAGAATTACTTGTGAATGAAAAGTTCATTGAAAATCAAAATGAAATCAAATCAAAATTGCGCAGCATTTGACTAAAAACATATGGAAAATTATAATATTTAGAACTTTCAAACTATTTATCGAAAGTTAAAAAGATCTCTATTGGCTTTTATAAGAATATTTCAACTGTAGTAAAACTCAAGAAACCAGTGAAAAAAAAAGATCAATATCTCTAAGTTACCTTAAAGAATTTATTCAAGATGTATGCCAAAGAATGCCCGAATCTTCTCAAACGTTCTTTCATTTAGATACCATTTTAAAAGAAGAAAAGAAACCAATTAAGGTCTCAAAAGCATGATAGTACAAGAAGAAAACAGCCAAAAAAAGTATTGCATTTTATAATAATAATTGCTTTTTGTAATCTTTTAATGTAATGATAGCATTCTGTAATACTCTAATGCTTATAATAGTTACATAATATAGAAATATATTTTAATATTACTTTAGTAGAATTATAATAACAGCTTATAATTGTGAATTGAAATATACCAGGATGAGTTGGAAAGTAAGTTTCCCCTGTCGACTGTAGTCAGAGTTGTGTATGAAAGTCAAAACATAGAATGAGACATCAAAGATAAGATATAACTTTATTTTTCCACATAAGTACCAAGTACATTGAGACATTAGTCATACCGCTTCAAAAAGCCCTCCTAGAAAAATTCAGGGCTTTGCATACAGAATAACATCGGACTGGTGATGACGGATTTTTCCTCTCCATTGATGTGACCTTCGCTTCGAGAGGGAAATGGTGGACCTACGATTCATCCCTCGTCATAATCTGAAACAGAAAGTCTTAGCTATCTTCATGGTAAAGCACGAGATGTTCCAGGCTGACCGCCGTGCGTTGTTCCATGAGTTTCGGGGTTCGTTGTCAGGGCACCTATCGTGCTGACACTTCTCTGTATCCAAGAATGTCGTTGATGATCTTTTGAGAAAGGTGGATTAAAGCAAACCGGCGTTTCATCATCGATGAAGTAGCGGAAGAACTTGGAATTGTGGAAATGAGCGAGCTCAAAAGATGCAAAGCCCTGAATTTTTCTTGGAGGGCTTTTTGAAGCTTATCAAGTGGTATGACAAATTCCCCAATGTATACTTGCGTGGAAAAATGAAGTTATACCTTATCTTTAATTTCACTTTTTGTGTTTTGACTTTCATACACAACTCTAACCACAGTCGATAGGAGAAACTTACTTTGCGACTCACCCTCGTAATAATACTTTTAAAAAAATTTCAATATATAATAATAATTTGATTTTAAAAACCTTTTATTCAATTCCTAATATTGGCTCACAATCTCTATGTATTTATTTATTTATCTTGGTGGAATTTTCAATCGTTCATAAAATACATTTTAAAGCGCTTAGTTGAGCTGCAATTTTATATACATGATTATTTTGGATGACAATACAATAATTTAATTATAATTAATAAAAATTAATTGATTAAAACTAATTATTCAAAGGATTACAAATACAGCCACGTTGGCATCATTTTTGGCGACTTGTGTCAAAACTTGAAATGGTTTTTTTCTCACGTCTTAAAGCATTTAGTTGAACTTAAATTTTATATACACGATTGTTTTGGATGACAAAATGAGATACTTTAATGATAATTAATAAAAATTAATTACCACTTAATATTGTGATTCTGTCTTATGTATATACATATTTATATTAATTGTAACTATTTAATAAAAAGTAGCTGAAATAAAAATTTTCTTTATTGATCTAAGTAGGAATTGACTTAAATTTTTTTTTATATATCTTGTTATATTAATCTTATATTTTGATTATTATTTTTTTTATCCATTTAGGTGTCTTTTACCAGAACAGATTTAAAGATTAGAAATGTAAAATTCAAGGAGAAGCTGACAACGAGAAAGTTTGAATTTTTAATGTTGTAAAAAAATACCTTTCATGTACATGTTTGTATCAAAAGTAACGAGAATGAATTTTTGTACGCGCGAGGCAGAGGGGTTAGGAAAAATAGGGACGCGTTAAATGTGGACCAAGGAAAGTAGTTTGATTATGCTTACGTTACATGCGCATTTTCACGGTACTATGAATAAAAACAGCTTGCAGAGAAATACTGTCACAGAGAGAAACGCAAAGAAAACTCGAGGGGGAGTGAACATTATTAAATTTTACATGGAAATAAGTCACCCATTCGGTATGGTGGTTAGCGATGCTGTCTGCTGTACCGCTGGGCCTGGGTTCGAATCTCGGAGAAGACATGGATGTTTGTAAATGTATAGTACCTTCGCGGCATGGAGGTACTCTAAATAGCCATCGAGCCGCAAGTCCTCTCGTGAGGTTGGTCGAAGGGGAAGAGAGGTGGGAGGCCTGACCACCCCCAGGGTGTTCTCCCTCAAAATTGGGGAGAAATCGAGCTAAATCGTTCTGCCACCTGTATGGTGTCAAAGCTACGGCTAACGACAGGCGTCGCTTAGCCATTTGCCATGATGAATTTCGTGGGCCTTGATCTGGCCTTTGCTGATCATTTGGCATTAGAAACAACACCAACATGGAAATAAAGTTGCTCAGTATCTGAACAAATGGTTAATATGAAGGATGTCACAAGGAAACAATTATCTTCCATCTCATTACGAACTGAAACTCATCGACTTCTAAAATGTTCATCATTTAGTACCAGACTTTCAGAAACGGTTAGAGCACACACATGCCCAACATACTTGGACATCACATATTAAAAGCCACTTGCCACGTTCTCAACATGGAAATAACAAAAAATGAACACTGTATTCCAAAAGAAGGTGGACTATGGGAAAAATTCGCCGAATTATTAAAAAAGAACAGCTAACAGTATCATTTTAAGAAACCACGATTGAACAAATGTATCAACATTTTTCGATCTTAATAGCATCTCAACTTTTCTACTTCTTCCATGCAAACTCTGACTCGATTCAATAAAAATTCTTTTTGTCCCTTAAACTGAAATACACAGCTAAAGAATGATGTTGCTAAAACAATTTAGACTTTGAAATGTAACCCATAATGGGACTTGATTGATATGAAAGTGTTCCATCGTAAGGATCTTCCATCTCTTTACGATTGAAATGTCACCCATCCGGTATAATGGTTAGTGACGCTGACTGTTGTGTCCTTAGCCCTGGGTTCGAATCCCGGAGAAAGCATGAATATTTTTAAATATATAGTGCCTTTGCAATAAGGGAGCATTCTAAATAGCGATCAAACCACAAGTTCTCTCGTGATGTTGGTGGAAAGGAATAGAAGTGGGTGGACCCTAACCAACCCCAGGGTTTGCTCCCTCAAAATTGGAGTGAAACCGAGCCAAATCGTACTGTCATCTGTGTGGTTCTCAAAGCTACGGCTAACGACTGGGGTAAAACTAGCTCCTTGCCTTGATGAACTTCGTTGGTGTCGAACTGATATCATCAGTCAGGTGGCATTTGTTTCAATAAAACGACTTAAACACTCTCCGACTCCCAAAATATGTTTCGCCTTTAAATTTATTCTTTTTTTTAATACATGACTTTTAATAATAGTTGGGAGAGCGGTGAACATGCAGAACATACTTGGACATCACAAGCTGAAAAACACGCGCGTGCTTCGCGTCTGCAACATAGAAATAAAAAAATAAACTCTGGATTGTAAAGAAAACGGAACTATGGTAAAAGATGATCGCTGAATTATGAAAAGAGAACCTCTCAAAATATCATTTCAAGAAGCCACCTTCGAAGAAATGTATCAACAATTTTCACTCATAATGGCATATTTGCTTTTCCACTTGCAATCTGTGACTTGATTACCTAAAAATTCCCTTTATTTTTAAAATTGAAATACGTATCTGAAACAAAAGCAACAGAAATGTTAAAAGCATTGGGACTTGATCTGCTACTGTGAATATGTGGGATATTACTTTGATTTTAGTTGCATAAATTTTGATGTTTCATACGTTCTATATAAAAACAATTTTTAGCAATTTATTCTCGTTACTTTTGAGACAGATTGTGTACTGTGCAATAGAATGTAAGTTAATCAGAATAATAAACTATAAAATTTAGTTGTGTTGTTGTTATTGCTAATTCTATCTTGTTAACCATTGAGTAGACCAGATCTATGAGATCATAAACTGAGGGGAAAAAATGGTAAAAACATCGTTTGATTCAGCATGCCTCACATAGGACATATTTGAAACAATTATATTCCCGCGATAGTTGAAGAATAAATGCCAATTATATGGATTTACAGTTTTATTATATGTTATAATTTTGCACCATTTAAAGATATTTCTCAATCAAAAATAAATAGCATAAAATAAAACCATTTCTTCAATAAAAACAAAGAAATTAAAATTTTGCACATATTATGTGTTTTAAACTTATTTATTAAAATAAAAAGTTTACAGCACAAAATATAAGTATTTCCCTTCATTATAGCTAAGCAAAAACATACATAAAAATTTTAATGCGAACTTAGTGCGTGCACCACTATAATTTCATATCGTAAAATCAGGGGTACAATTTGTGACTTTCAATTTCACACGATTTTGAGCATTCAGTTGTTAAACAATTTCTTTGCGGACTCTAGATATTTTTCATATGAGGAAAGATTTTTTTAATTGGATATTTAGAACCAAAAGCAGAAAGCAGAGTACACATACAATTTCTCTCTTCAAACAATTAAATATCTCCAACAATGACGTTCAATAATTTACCAAATTAATATGTAGGGTAATTTATATTTAGGTAAATTTGTATTTAGAGTTATCTTTCAGATATTTCTGTAATTCCGTAAATGTCCATAATTCTGAAGATGTTTGCCAAATAAGATCGATTAAAAATTTATCAACGTCCATCCACTCAAAAATTGACAGATTTGTAAAGTACTGCAAAATTGCCACTAAAAATTATACCGCGTGCCAGATGTGGCACGAGTGCCATAGGTTACCGCGACCCCCTGTTATAGAATATATTTTGCTAATTATTTCTGATGGAATGTTTTCATACTTGCTTGCAAAACTATTCAACGAATTTAAATACTCAAGCAAATATATATATACACATGTTATAATTCATTTAAATTTTCTCTTAAGAGGATTTTAATTCATAATGGTTTTGAGCCTTCCAAGACTTCGTGTGATGATTAATTTCTAGTTTACCCGCCTGATGGGAAATAACCCCGTAATGGTGTCTCCTCAAAACTGAAACATTAGCGTTTTTAAATCAAAACGATGCATCACACACGCATGTGGATCAATCAGAAAAGTCTTTAACGGAAAACAAATGAGTTTAATAGCTCCCGGTTGACTATAACTGTGAACAGACGAGACTTCCGGAACGAACAAAGGCTACTTTTGCAAAAGTCTAGTAAACCGCGCATTGCTTTGTGTATTTTATGTTTGTCAGTGTTTTTTCTTTACGTAACTGAACAAATGAGGGTTTAAAAGTATCAAGCCTACTTATCCCCCAACAACTGCAAATAATTAATTAATTCCATCCAACAAATTGTCTTAATTCAAGTGCAAGTTATCATATTTATGTATACCTATATATGATTTCTACCTATACTTCATTGCTTTCATTGTTTGTGTATTCCTCATAATACCTAAAAATTGTAAGTTTTAATGTTTTTTAAAAATTTAAATTTATAAATTTTGAATTAAAACATATTATTCACGGTCCAGTTAAAAATAAATCAATACGTTTATACATCAGATTAATACAGATTGATTCATAATTAGTGTGACCAAATTAAAAAACATATAATTATTTATGATAAATTTTAATCATTTTATTACCAATTTTATTTAAAAAATGAATCGTTTAAATTACCAATCTAACTATTTTTATTAGTGGGAGTAAATTATGGCTCCGAAGTGAGGTCCTGAAACCCGAAACGAAATGATAAAGCTTTTGAAGGATGGTTGCTCAAATTCTGTTGTAAATTAAGCATTTAAAAATCAAAAAAGACTTTTTACTGATGGATTACTATTCCAACTTCTTAAAGAAGTAAAATTTGGCTAGTTATCAAAAGCTCCAGAAGAGAAATGTGGACGAAAGGAAGTCCGTGGTGAAAAAGAAAAAAAGAAGCTTAAAAGACTTATCACTGTAGAAAATCCTCTGCGTCAAATAACTTTAGAAAAGAAACTATAGGTATCGCAATCGGCAATTTTTTGTCAAATGAAGGAAATTGGCTATAAAAAAGGGAACAAACCAGTCTGTCAGAAAATTTCTGAAAAGACCGTAGAAAAACGAAGAAAGTATTCTTATCCTCAGTATTTAGTGCTACGCAAAGGTAGATACAAAACATCGATCCCTTCTGATGAAGCACTGTTTCATCTGTCATTCACAACTGGCAAAACGTTGACACAAAATATTTCACGTGAAAAGCGTCACAAAGACACAGCTGCTTTGCAAAAGGCAAGTTGGTCGTCAGGTGTTATGGTATGGATGGGAATAATGTTCTCTCAAAGCTTAACAAAACCATTTTTATAGAACCGAAGGCTAAAATTGGTGCTAAATATTATTAGAATTAAGTTTTGAAGCACATGATCAAAGAAAGTAAACGTCTTTACTCTCATAAGGAAAATTTGTTTTTTACCAAGATTCTGCACCAAGTCATACTGCGAAAACAATTATAAAATGGCTGAAAGATAAAAAAAAAAAATTCTTCCTCCTGGGAAATGGCTACCATCACCTCCTGGTTGTGCTCTTTGCAATTACTTTTAATGGGGATACTTAAGAAGAACAATTAAATAGACGTAAAGAAAGAACAATTCAAGGGCTTCAAAAAGCAGCCAAAGAAAAAGTTGGAAAAATACCCCCAAAAATGATCGAAAAAGCTCTCTTTTGGCTTGGCTTAAAGGTTTACGTAAAGTGTACTATGTTAAGAGGGAAACCACACTAAAAATTTCATATAAACAACTTAATCTAATAAAAATTTATGATGCTCTGAAATCGGTCACATTATTTTTGAGTCAATCTGTACAGTTAAATGTATGATTGTGCTCAGATATTGCAGAAAATATTTTTTCTAATTTAAAAATTACATTCATATTACACCATGTTCTAAAATCTGAAATTTTTATTTTCACTTGTTTCAAGTAAATCAGAAGTTGAAAATTTGTAATTAGTTCCATTTGAATTAACATGAGTGAAGAATCTGTAAGTGTTCAAATATTTCAAAAGAGGAATAATAATATTTATATAGAATAATATACTCGTGTGCATTGATGTTCATCAGTAGTTGTTAATAAAGAAATATTATAAAAGTAAGATAAATTGTAATATATTGTAACATTACATATTAGATTAACAATGAAGATGCAACATCTTGGTAAACTTCAAACACAACATTTTATTTCAAACAAAGACAAAATTCTTAACAATCCTGTACTGTGGGTTGCAAACGTTTGCGGTTAATTTTCTGCTCGTCCAAGAGCTTGTAGATATTTTCTTTAATACTGTCATCAAGAGTAGGAGTTCGAGACAAAATCCATAAGTACTCTGAAATAAAATAATTAGAATATATATATTTTTTTATAATATAAGAATAATTTAGATTTATATAAGAATTATAATAGCAAAATATACGTTCTCTTTTATGCAGGAAATATTTTTCTTCTTTACATTTAGGGAGGAGTTAAAAATACACACCAAGACATCAATTAAAACAGTTTTATGAAAACTGTTTAGAATTTCAAAAGTAGAATGAACGCGTATAAAATAAATCCTTAAACATTCATAATCGAAATTGACACATTTTTTTTTAATTTTTATTTTTCACAACTTAAGTCTTATTTTAAAAAAAAATTCATGAACGTTAGATGAACGCCTGTCGTTATCCGTAGCTTTGAACACCACACAGGTAACAGTACGTTTTGTCTTGGTTCCACCCGAGTTTTGGGCGAGAACACCCTAGGGGTGGTCAGAGGCCTCCCACCTCTCTTTCCCTTCCACCAACCTCACGAGGGAATTTGCAGCTTGACGGCTATTTAGAGTATCCCGATGCTGTGATGGCTCTATACCTTTACAAACATTTATGCCTTCTCCGGGATTCGAACCCAAGCCCTACGGCACAACAGTCAGCGTTGCTAACCACTATATCGGATGGGTGATATAATTTTACATTATATATAGTGAGTGAGTGTTTATGAGTTTATGAACGTCACACTCTAAAGCAGTATTGAACCCATGGTTAAGTGACCAGGGTGATATCTCTCTCTCAGCTGGCACATCACTCTCCTAACTTCTATACCACGCCAACTTGAGGTCTTTGAGCCACGGCATATTTAAGGTGCATCAGCTCCTCTACATGGCGGGTCTTTAGTGGCACTAGGGTTCGAACTCATGACACGTCGACCATGCGTTCATGACTCAGAGGCGTATACAGACCTCTATTATGGAGGGAGGGTTTACTTCCTAAAAACACGTAGACGGAAGCTTCGATGGGTAATTTCTATGGTGAAAATGAAAAATCTGTTGCTCTGCAGGGGATTTGAAACGGAGTTGGGCTTAAGTCATATAACAAATCCCTTGAAAAATGTGTGAGAGAAAGATCTAAATTCCACTTTTAAAAAAAAAGTTCAAAAATCAGAATTCAAAAATAAAAATAATAAAATAAAATAGCTGATATTTTCATAAATAAATGCACTACAGTTTTGTGAAATATCTGTCAAGAAAGATTTTAAAGTCTCTGAGTGTGTGAACGATCACTTTATACCTCATATTTTTATGTGTATCATTCTAATGGCTTTGCTTTCACCGATCTCATACTTCCTATAAAATATATATGTTTTGTATTCCATATTGAACATTTTAATAATAGGGGAAAGTATTTCACTTTTGCTCGAAAAAAAGAAGAAATATCAATTCATTTGGTAGCAATGTTTATTTTGTGGTTTAAAAGGTCTTAAAGAGAATAAAATTAAATTAGAAACTTATTTTTATACCTTTATACTTATATTCTGATTATTCATTCTGCATATAAAAAATGAAGCTTACCTGCGTTGAATAAATTGAAAACACTGAAGCAAGAATATACAACTGAATATTGTTTGTAGTCTGTGTCTAACACCCAATAGTTCGCAGAGAAAGGCACTAAAAGTTTTGGAAAGGGAAAAAAATCTTATTTAGAATTTTTCTAAGGAACATAATGTTTTAAAAAGCTTTGTGAAGAGCTCTGCAATTATTTTAATCACTCTTTCTTTATAATATATATATATATATATATATATATGATAGAAATTATGCTCAAATTGTATCATATTAGTTTTCCCTGTGAAAAATTGAAAATTTATATTCTTTTTTTAAAAAAAATAAATTCTTTATTCTCCTTCGGATATAGAAAAATGTAATTAAATTAAATTGTTCTCTAATCTTAAGCAGTTTCTTTACAATATTTTATATCTGATTATTTATTGTTACAAACATATCACAGGTACACTATTTCGAACTTTAAAATGCACTTTTCAACCTTTAAATAAAATTTGATTGTAAATATAAATACTTACTGCCATTGAACTTGACTTTCAACTTTGCTGGTACATCTTTATCGGGAATGGTAGCTTTTCCTTCTATAGAACTAGGTTTTCCAGTCCTTTCATTAAAAGAAAATTATTTTGTGTGAATAAAAGTTCCACATTTTAAATTAATTAAGGATACATAAAAATTATTACTAAAATGTAATGATTTTCTACTCACGCATATATTCTAATAATTATTTTTTTCACATAAATGCCTCATTGTTCTTTTTCTTGTATTAAAGATAAAACTATATTGGTTCTGTTTGTGACACAATTATGTGAATCCTCGAAAACCGTGAGAAAGCATATGTATAATGTATTTATAAGTACACATAATTTTCTTATTAGAATCATCTATTAGTATATTCTTAATATCTCCAGCTGATTAAGATAATTCATCGTTTTTTCTTTGCCTGAAAACTCATTATATTGTTCTTTCGTTATATACTAAAACAAAAACAAACAAAAAAAAAAATCTTCCACACACACACAAACACACACATACAATCAGTTTCTTTTCCTTATTAAAAATTCCTAGGTGTTTTTTTTCTTTTGTATTAATTGAAAGGAAAGCAATAAAACTTCATTTTCACACATTTCAGAAGATTTAAGATATTTTCATAAGAAAAATATTCCTGAAAATTTGGAAAATTATTAGTGCAGTATAATTTTAATCTTGTATATACCCTAAGACACATAAAAATCATCAATGCCCCTTGAAAGAAATATCTATTTTCGAAAAAATTAGGGGATTTGAAGGATCATACATACAAGAGAATAAACGATTATTATATCGAAATAACGGACAACTTATTCCACAGTTTGGTCTTTACAAGTCTGAAAGTCAATAAGGCATTGATTCACCTTAAGCCTAGTTAAAACTATCAAGTAAATTGATCAAGTTACTGAATGGTATCTTGAAGAATTTCTTGACAAATTATCTATAACGGATAGATTACGTTGACAGTGTTTTGTAATGGTTAATATGCCCTCTCTTTAGGACCCAAATTTGTTCTATGAAAGAAACATTAAGAGACGTAGCTGGACGAAGAACACAGCTAGCTTGAGTCAATTTATAACGAGGTATCCATGCTGCGCAGGGCATTATCTCATCGGAAAATAAGTCCAATGTAGCTTAAAGGGGAAAGATCACTATTCTATCTTCGATGGCTACAGATAATTTTTGCGCAGGTCTTCAAGAAACGGTTTCTAATGGTACTCGTCAATAAGAAATATTCTTCCTAAATCAGCGCGAAATGAAGCTAATCGAGTTTGGAATCATCGTAACTAAACTTGATAATATATATTTATAATATCAGGTAAATATGTGAAGGGAAGTGACATAATAGTTGGCGCAAGCATGAATTAGTCATCAATGATCGTGTTATAATCAATCAGTGATTCTCTTATTACACGCCAGACCACCCCACTTAAGCTGAATTCACACCAAGGCGTACAAACGTCGAGTGTCAAGCGTCTAGCCAATCAG
>BMAV01013079.1:166040-189418 GCA_019973955.1 Trichonephila inaurata madagascariensis
GGGCTTTCTCTTTTCCTCATGACACCAGCATTTCTGTGTGTGTGTTTGGACATGCACAATGTGAGTGAAAAACGTAATTTTTAAGATATTTTATCAATCTTAAGATATTTTATCAATCTTTGTACAGATTAGGTATAATATTTTTCTACGCAGGGAAAAAAGTGTTGTGAGATTATTTTTATAAATAAAGAAGTTATTAAGTATTTAAATAAAATTTTGAGTATTTTTTGAAAAATCGTAAAAAAAACAGTTTTTGACATTCGATTTTTTTAATGACTGATTCTAAAAGAGAAAAACATGAACTTTTTTAGTGTAAAATATTTTTTTCATTAGCACGAAAGAAAATGCAAGCGGAACAATTTAGAAATCATACTTATAAAAATGTATAGATTTTGACTCAATTTAAAAAAATATAAAATATAATTATTTTATAAAATAAATTATACCGTTTCGTGGCGAAGTAAATGATCTTTCCGAATTTGTAATTGTTTTTTTTATCTGAGTCTCATGAAAAAAATTAGATCGCGTTTTAAAAACGCCGGGAAAAAAATAAGTTGAACTTGACTCCCTGGCTGTGAAAAATGGTACTAATTATGCATTTTAAGGTTTTTAATTAATATCTTTTTGACTAATTGGAATATCGGAATATAAATGGTCAAAACGGATTCCTCGGATCATTCCCGAAATTTTGGTACCTTCGGCGAGTTTCTGCGTCATGTGGCTCGTGAGAAGATAGGGCATCATAGATTCATAGATAGATATGTTTGTTTACCTTCGGATTTTAATAGTGTAGATAGTAAAAAGATGGCAAATGAGGTTAATGTATAATTCTTCAATTTCAGTCGTAAATGACTTCTTTGTTTGTAAAATATATGTTTAGAAATTCTAAGATTTCAAGATATCTTTTATTTCACCTAGAATATATTATTTATACTTTTATAAAAATTGGTATCTGTTTTTCTTTTTTATATTGAAAGAAATTTTTAGTATTATTTTTAAACTCAAAAGAGTTATATATATATATGTATGTGTTTGTCTTTGATAGTTTACACAGAGTTTGTCCATAAGTATTGAAATTAAAGTCATTTGAACAAGGTATATATACAATAAGTTATTAATTTTTAAAATATGTCCCTCTTTCCTTACTTATGATACACTAATATCTGCTCTTTTTCATTTTTCACACCTGGAAGTTAATAACTGCAAGGTTGCTTAGATCATTTAAACTGCTTCAGTCATCCTAAATTATGTCATTTCAGATTTTTAATTTAAAGGAACAAAAAAATCTTTGGAGGAGCCAGATCTGAGCTGTAAGGTTTTTGGAGCAACTAGGTGTATTGTTGTGATAGAGGATTCAGATATTTATGACTTCTTTTCTGACATGGCATACTCTAATCTTTAAGTGTTTGAGGACTTCTACATAAGATTTTGTTTGTGTTACATGTGGGATGAATTCTTCATCGTGAATTTCTAGGTATCACAACTTATTTCAAACACAAACATGGAAACATATTTCAAGCAAGTAGCACACAATATAGGAATAAAAAACTCTGATTACCACACACATCAATCTGATCAGCCATTGTCCCACAAAAGGATTGTATCAAATGAAGTGGGATCACACAGGTACACTTTGCCCCAAAAATATATTTCCCTCGCTCCATCCAAACAGTTATGAAAATTAATCTTTTGCACATTATATGCATACTTAATAAATTTATTGTAATGTATCGGTCTTTAAACCTGAATTGGGGTAGGTGGATTGAGAGAGACTAGTATGCTGTTTTCAGATAAACAATTGTAGTAAATTGAGGCTTTTATGATAATAATGATTTTATTGTTTACTCAGTATTTAACTGTAAAGCCTGGATTACTTTGATTTATTGTGGTGGTTACATGTATGTCAATTTTTCTAATGTTATTTACATTTAGGGCAACATTATTTACTATTAAAAGGCAACTCCTCATCAAGTAAGAATTTGTAGCTTTTTTTTTGTCTTGACTTAGAATTGCTCTGACTGTGTTATGTTTTTAGCTTCGATTAAAAGTAAAGTTCCTATTAAAATTTACAAAATATTGTTTATTTTAATTGTTTTGAATCTATTTTGAACCCTGTTCCACAACAACAAATTTAGTGTTCACTCTTTATCCAGGTGCAAATTCTTCGTGGACCTCACCTTTCACATAAAAGATTTCATTCTTGATTAGTTCAAGCTGTCCTCTTTTGGTTGAGGAGAGGAGGCATTTGTATGCCATTAAACACTTTTTCCTTTGGATTTCAGATTATATCAGAAAATCCATGCTTCATTACTCTGTCCAAAAGATTTGGATTGGTTTTCAAATGTTTCAGCAGTTACCAATAAATAGTTACATTTGCTCCTCTGCTCATCTAACAAAATTTTCAAAATCATGAATTTCACATTAGCAAATCATTGGTCACAATTGAATGTGACCATAACATAAACATAACACTTCTGCTATCTCGCAAACATAAAACCTGTGATCACGTTTCAAAAGATGTATTTTCTTCATGTGTTTATTTGTTCAGTTTGATATCTGATTTCCAATGTGTTATTAGTCTTTGATGTTTTCCCTCTCATCTTTGAATTTTTTGACACTCATGACTTCATTCTGGACATAGCTTCATCCATGGAAACTTCACAGATCCTTTCAAAATTTTCTTTAGCAGATTTGTTTAAATTAATGTAAAATCTGATGCCACATGCCATTTAACATTTTAATGCATTTTCACTCTTTATGGGAGGAGCACTTAATATACTTTCACTTTAGATCATATCTATGCATTCCAATAGCTCAGATGCTACTGAAATGGTTCTCCTAGCTTATGTCAAATCCCCTATCACTCATAGAGATATCTTTCAATCTCTTTCCATTGACTAGAAAAATTAGTTCTGTTTCTTATTGGCAAACCCTGCATGTAGTAGCATGTTGTATTATGTTAAGTTGATTCAGATGACTAAAAAAATTATTAATGTTGACTATTAATATATGTAGGTATTTTGTTGGTCAGCAGCAAATGTTTCAAGGTAAATTTCGAATGGGTAAGTAAAATATTTGCCTGTTTTTGTATATTGTACGTATTTGTAACATGTGTTTGTCATTGCTTGAATAAATGTTTTATTATTTTTAAGCTTGCTTAAATCTTGTTAATTCTTTCAATTTTTAATGATATTAATTTTACATCAGATTATAGTCTACATTTTAAAATTGATAAGGTATCAATATATATATATATATATATATGTAACACATCATGTTGAATGGTATTATTTGTTGTAATTAATGGATTATTAATCATTTGGCCAAGAATCAAAGTGCATGTGGTGGATGTTGTATTAAAAGGAATTATCTTGTAGCAGGTTATTCCACTTTTATTTACATTTAGACACAAAACAGGGTATGGATGACACAACAAAGGCAAAACCAGCTGCAGCAGGTTATGGCATGATGAAAACAAAGAAACAATGAGGGCTTTTCCAGTACCTTGGGGCTCTGCGCAACTGTCATGGATGGAGACTATGATTAGTGGAAAGATAACATTTTGTAGATTCTGACGTAATCTTACTTTTAAATATGCAAGCTGTTAACTTTCTAGAGATACAGTTACAATTATCCCATTATGCATGTAAGCTAGCTAATTATTTACGTTTGAGTCCTGAAGGCCTGAACCATTACAAATTAAAAAGTTGTTTGCAGAAATTAAAGGAAATTATTACATTATACCTTTTTTTCAGATTTACTGTTTGAATTTTCAAAAATCTCTCTTTCTATAACATTTTGTAGAGATACTTTCTACTATCTTTATGATAAAATTATTCTTAATGTATTTTATAGTTAAATTAAAATTAGATGTAAAGGCAATCCATTTACACTAAGTTTTTTAATGTAATAAAAAAAGTAAGTACCTGAATGATAGTAGTCATGATTTGTAACAACATAAAAGTAATTTTATACATTTTGTTATTTTTTCCACCAATTTTGAGATGTATTATATTATGATAGCATGGAAGTATTATAGTATTACTATATATTTACTTTTTATAGTATATATTATGATTGCATGAAATAATTTAAAGTGTATGATTTTATGCTTTATATCATAATTCTGAAAAATCTATGTGAATACATTAAAATTATTATCTAGATTGTCTTTTTTGCTAGTTATATTATTAATCAGGGAATTTACAAAATACTGTTAGATTAGAAACCAAAAGTGAAAATTCTGAATACAACACAAATTGTCATATTGATTAAAATTTTATTTTGTTTCCCTGCTTTATTATGTGATTAATTTAGAAATTAGAATTTAAAGTGTGGGAAACTCAATGATTCTTAATAATATCAGGAATGGATTTCTGACATAATCAATATACAAGAATGGTAATTATATAATGGTATGGGATAGATAATATTTCAAGAATTATTGGAGGCATAAATTATTGAAATAAAAAAAAAAAAAAAATTAAGCAGCAAAAATTCATAGTTACTTAAATTTTTTCATGATGCTATTTTCCTCAAAATACAGAAAGAAGCATATTATAACTTCATTTTTAATCTTCATCAGCATGTGTATGTGTGTGTGCACTAGAAATTTAATATCATAAAAGTTTATTGAATTAAGTATAACTATTATCTAAGTACAACTCTGCTTTGTTGTCGTTTTATAGTATATGCTTTGCATTTTTTCCCCTTCATTTTAATAAATGTGTTGAATTATTTTTTTTTAATTATAAAAATGTTCAATTTGTTACATGTCAGCAACATCATAATAAAATAACATAAACATAATAATAATTCATGAAACATTTTCTTAAAAACTATTTTATTCATAACAGATATTGGTTTAAATGATATATTTATGTACAGTAATTTTTCAATGGACATTAAACAGTATCAAATTTATGTTTTTAGACTTTTAAGAGATGTAAAAAAAATCTTTGTTTCTGAATATTTTTGTATGGTCAAGATTTGTAAAAAAAAAAAAATAATAATTTTTTATTCAGGAAATATTTATAAGTATTGTATTTTTAATGAAATTTTTCAGAAAAATTATATTCAGAAAGAGCAATTTTAGAAAAGGGGAACATAATCTATATTTTTTAGCATCCAGTATGAAACATACATTATTAATTTATATTTTTAATATTTCATTTTTATTCTGCAGTTAAAATTAATTGAATTGTTTTATTATAGCTGAAGAGAACCTCTCATTTGCATTTCTTCATTGCCATAAAGAATCCAAAAGAAATAAGCAGCTTATCCTTATATTTTTAGTTACAGTAAAAATGGTATTAGTAAGTATAATATGGCATGGTTGCCTTTTTTCAAAGGTATAATTAGTTTTATTCAAGTTTATATTGAATACAGTAATACCCCAAACTTATGCGATAGGTAGGACAGAATTCGCATAAGTCAGGGTATGGTTTCACATATAAATACAAGTAAATTATTTTTAGTTGAGGCTGGAGATAAAAGAAAATAATTTAGGCAAAAAAAAAAAAAAATGTTTAATGAAATCTTAGATAATACCAATACAAAATCATAAATCAAAGTTATTTTGATGTTGAAGGTTTCATAAAATCTAACAAATAGTCTGCCAGCTCAAAGATTTTTTTTTTCTTTCTCCCACGATATTTTCTCATAGCATGCTAATAATTTTTTTTACTCCTTGTTTTGCTGGAAAAATAACTCTTTGGTGGAGTATGTATTTTCTAAAATTTGTAACCCTTTTTCAATTAAATTGAAGTCATCTGTCTAGTTCCTAATGATTATTTGATCTTCTGATAAAACTGGGTCTAAAGATTCAAATTCTTCAATGCCATGCTTTTGCTCATGCATTTCTGTGAGCTCATCAATTGTCAGCTCCTGATTGTGCGAATTCAGCACTTCTTGAATGCCATCACTATCCACTTTTAAATTTATTTGCCTGGCAAAGTCAATAACTTCTTCTATCAAATTACCAATTTCATCAGGCTCTGGCACTGATATTGCCTAAATTTCAAAGGTTTTAAAAAGAAGAAAAACGAATCGACGAGATTTGAAGATCGCTCAACTCTGATTTTGCGTAAGTTGGGGTAGTGTAAGTCAAGGTATTACTGTATATTTAAAGAATAAAAAGTATTTCTATATTAATATATGTAAATTCTCTTACCTTGAAGCAATAAATTTATCTGATTAAACATAGCTGAAAGCTAACTATTTGAAGCACTTTCAAAACCTAAAGGTACAACACATAGAATAAGAAATTAAAAGTTTTGGTGATTATGTGAGTGACATTGTGGTTTTAATATTTTTCTTTCCTCTCACACTCAATCACCATGTCTGTTCTCAAACCAGTTAGAGTAAAATTTTCTTTCAATGTCTCTGCTGGTTTGGAATCCCACCAAATGGGGAATACACTCTGTCATGTTTTCTGAATGCAAATAGTGAATAATTAGTGTATATTCACAAAGAAATTATTTCTACTCATGGAAATGTTATGAATTGACAAATAAAATGGTGCTTCAATTTCTCTTGAGATAGGGCTGTTGTTTAAGATGAACACAGAACAGGTAGATCATCAGCTGTGATCTCTAATTATTTTCTTTAAAAACAAACCTTTCTACCCAGTGACTTTCATTTATTCCTTTGCCTGAAGTTACATCTTGCAGAAAAAAATTTTCATCAAAATAAGGAGATGGAAAATAGAGTTGAAAAGTGATTTAAAAAACATGTGGTAATGGATTCATATAAACAATGGATTCTTCATCTAAGGACAATGCCCCAGCCAACACTGCTGAGTCAAATGTTTTTAGCCAAGCATAAAATCACGCTGTTGGAACATCCATTCAGTTTGCCTGACCTTGCCCTGTATGTCTTTTTTTTTTTATTTCCTATGGTGAAATCAGCGCTGAAAGGGATGAGATTTGAGACAATTCAAGTTTAAGAGAGAAAACGAGGGAGGCCATGAAAAAGATTTTTAACCTACTTTGACAATGAAAAATTTGTTTTGAGTGGTGTAAGGAAGATGAAGGGGAACAAATTGAAAAGGAGATAGTGTTAAAATTGTGAAGAATTAAAAAAAAAAAGTGATAGGTATTTTTTTTTAGCATTAATCCGAATTTTTAAAATTTTATTTTGTTTTCCATGCTAGTTGACAGATACCATTTGATATTGTTAGCATGTATAATAAATGTTTAAAAATAATTTTTGACTATCATACTTAGAAATCTTATTAATTAAATTAGTTATCATTTGAGTAGGGAGGTTATTGCCTTAATTTCTTTAAACATTTATCTACCGCAGTATAATTTACTGCAGTTTTTTTCATGCAGTATTTTTTTTAATCACTACATTGAAAGTTAAGGGATATACATTAAAAAAATACTCAACTTTGGGGAATTTAATGCGTTAGAGCTAATTAATTAAAGATATTCAACTGTAAAGTTAATTATATACACTGTTCACTTAAAATAAATAGTCAAATCATTTTCTAAGGTCTTCATTAATGTATAAAAAAAAATAAGACACTTACCTTTTGACATTAACTATTTATTCGGGACAAAAATAATAATCTTTGCAATGTGCTGAAAACACCGTCAGCTGAAAACGCAATATCTGCTACAAAACTATTCGCCTTCCCCGCTAAAATACTCATCATAGAACCCGTGCTGCTATATATCTTGGAACAGTAGATTTCAAAGAATATTCCTGCCAAGTATCGTCAGAGTATTCGTAAAAATGGTTATTCTGTGTAATTTTAAAGTGAAAGTGGTACTTATAAGTGCCATTGGTAGATAAAGGGTTAAAAAACCTAACAAGATAAAAAAAAATGTTTAAGTTACCTTTCCCTTTTTGAAAAATATACATACCTTTCAATAAAATATTTATTTATTTTTGTATTATAAAAATACTAATTTATATCTTGTCATAGGTTATATAGCATATTTTTTTTATTAAAATTAAGTTATGTTTGTGTAGGATTAGTAAAAGAAAATTCATTTTATTCTTTCTTTCCTTATTAATGAATAAAGTTGCTGATTTTTTTTTTAAAAAAAATTTAATAAAATTTTGGATTTATTTGAATTTCAAGGATATTTATAACTTATCGTGATTTATCTGTCATTTAGGGAGTTATGCCTTCAATGTTTCTTCTACAAAAGTATGAACTTATGCAATTTGCTGAAGTAGTCAGAGCAGTAAAGTAATTACTTTTCTTTTTTTAGTATTTTTAATGTAATGTTCAAAATGCTGAATATATTAAAAGTTTAAATAATTTCATAATCTCTTGTACATTCCTCTCCTTCCTCTTAGAGATGGAGATCTCCAAAGATTTGGAAAAGCTTTAGAAGCTTCTGAAGATTTCTTCATAAAATGGGGTATTCGTTTAGTACTGGAAAAGTTAAAGACAATTATATATAGAAATCTTTTTAAGAAAGTGTAAGAATGTAATTTTTTCTTCTTATTAACTATATCATACTGCTTAATAGATTATATATAAAATTGTTGCTTAAAGTTATATTGTGATATATTTTAAAAAATCTTATATGAAATTGAATTAAAAAAGCAAAATTTTTAATTTTAATATCAATCTACTAATTATTGGCTATAATGATTCAATAACATGACTACAAAAATTTTTTAGAATCTTATGTTTATGTATATGTTTAAAAGTAAATGAATATTGGTACAGAAACAAATGCATATGGGTGTATTGTTTTTTAATATTTTACAAATTCTATGTTTAGCATATAGATATTTAAATTATTAAAAGTATGAAAGATAGAAAATGTTATATTTCCATATATCTAATTTTATATATTTTCCCCTATAGGTATATCTTATTTCAGAATCATATTATCCCAGTTAGTGCTTTTAAAGCTGCTCTAAATTTTAAAAAGGTATTAATTTTTTTTATATTTGCTAATGAGTTTTTTCTTTAGATTCTATTGTAGAATAGATTTCTTTTCAAATGTATACTTATTTTTAGTATTTATTCATTAATAATTGTTAATTTTTTTTTCTAAACAAATTATCTTTGAAGAGAATATAACATTTTATTTGATGAAGTATGTTAATTAACGCTTAAATATGTCAGTTTAAAAAAAAGCAATCTTAAAGGAGTTGCTGTCTATTGTTATTTTTTTCTGAAAAAGATCATTTAAACAAATCTGGGAATAATAATTTGAGAAGTTTATTTTTGAAGAAGGGGTAAGTGAACTGAAATGCATCTATTTTGCTTAACTGGGTTAACTCAGGCACAATAAAAAAAGTTTTGAAAGATTGATGTTTTAATTAAAATTTATTATATTGCAAATAAAATTGTAATTGATAAAGAAAGGATTAACTTTCACAATTGCTAATGAGTGAGTTAGTGAATATTAACGCTGCACTGTTCAGCTTTACGAGGGCTTTTGGCGATGGACCTCGTAATTTTGAACCATGGTCAAGTGACAAGGACAACATCTGATCTGGCACCCCCTCTCCTAACTACCACACCAATAGGAGGACGTTTAAGCTCTCGACAGATTTAACATGTATCGCTCTCCTACGTGGCGGGTCTTTAGTGGTACTGGGCTTGAACTCGTGACAAGCCACCACAACCCGATACCTTGACCGCTAGGGAACTGTGGCCACATTGCTAATGAGACTGCTGGTAAAAGTACTTGCTAGAGCACAAAGAGACTATCCCCTATTGTGGAAGCTGTCTACAAAGGATATACACCATTGGTAAATATTATTGTTTGAAACAGAATAAAAACAAAATTATTTGCTGTCAACATTTATGGTAATATGTGAAACCAAAATTCATCACTGTATGTATTAATTGGAAGCATAAGAAACAAATCCAATTTCCCAAACCTGAGTTAACTCAGTTTAGTGTGTTAAGTCTGTTGTATTCTGTACAATTTAAAATATTCTATAATGAGAACAATAATAAAAATCATCTTTTAAAGTAACTTTGTTGTCATGATAATTTTTCTGCAAGAAATTTATTTTTAGAAATTAGTGAAACTAATTGATTAAATTATCAATCAGTTATCACTACTGATTTTCAAAATTGTGTTATAATCAGAAATGTGCCTTGGCTTTTTTTTAAAAAAAAAAATACTGTATTGCATTGTTGACATCTATTAATGGTACTGTGATTGTCAATTCCCTAAGTTACACTTAATTTAAAAGATATAAATAATTATAACTACTATTTTTATCTTACAATAACTTTATTACTACTTTGTTCTTTTTTATAACCATGTTGCATATTTTCCAACTTTTGTTTTGTATTCTCATGTCTTGGGTTCAATTCCTGGTGCCACTGAAGGCTTACCATTTAGAGAGGCAGATGCATGCTAATTCTATTGATGCTTGAAGTTCTCACATTGGCATGTTGTGGAAGTGGAGAGTAGGGCACCAGTTTAAGTGTTGCCCTCATTACTTGATAAAGTTCAAAATTACAAGGTTTTTCACAAATAACCCTTGTTTAGCTTCAAAGTGGAACATTAATAATAATAATTAAGAACTTGAATAATTTTAAAACATACATGCAATATAGTTTATGTGTTTTTGACATGTGTGGTTAAAAATTCATTGGATATTTTTTTTATTCAGATAAATGTACATGCTAGTTGATTTGTTTCAAACATACATAAATAAGTTTTGCTATAAAACAAATTATGAATAAAATAAATTCGTTAAACAAGAAACAATTCTTATTCAAGTGCTTTATAAATTTTTTATGACTTTTAGTATTGATGTGTTGAGGGTCATAACATTCATTATCAACTAAATGAAGATTTCTCATTTATGAGTAAAAAACATGTGACATTATTTTTTTAAATATTGGTATTTTTATAGATTGTCTTCATGGCCACACATTACCAATGATAATCTAGCTTTTTTATTTTCCTTTGTAAAAAATATTTCGTCCATAGTAGTTGTCCACGAGGATTTACACTTTGTATATTTAGCGAGAGTTGAGATGCAAATGTATTTTTGCTTAGCAAAGCTTTGTCCACAAATAAGCTAAAAAAACATGAATTGCTGATCTTTATTTATTTTTATCCACATTCAAGCAAGCTGGATTACACCATCATCAAACTTCTGTTTTAGTTTCACTTCTAAATGATTTAGAAGTGAATTTCTGATAAATTTACACTTATCATTTTCGAAAGCTTTGGAATACTCAGAATCTCTGTCTTCCTAATCAATATTGTTACGAATTTTGTATATTGAATGCTTAAAATAGAGTAAATTTATATCTGGATGTGTAATACGTTAATATTACTCTTTGTTGTATTTATTGTATGCTAAAATTATAATCTTCGCAAGCAATCGCGATTCAATGGAAACTTGGTGATAGAACCAAGTTGGCATAATTTTTGGCGAGTTTGTGATCATATGGATTTTTCTGCGAATTACTGGAGAAATCTACTAATATCAAGATCGATGACATTCCTGGATTTTTCGATAAAAATCTCTGCAGACTATAAATAGTTAGTCGCTCGCCAAAACTGAGTCAGTATTGTCTCGACTATTGAAGAGTTGACCAGCAATTAGTTTGGCTTTTGAATAGGACAAGCAAGTGCTTGTGTATAATCTTTCACACACTTGTATTTTAGACACTGATAGTTGAGTCCGAGTGCTGTAGAAGGTATAAAGACCTTTTAGGACTTTTTTTGCAAATTTTACTGTTGTATCCTGTATTTCTAAGGATTGTTTTTCAACAATACATTTCCATCGCTCCTGAAGCTTGCTCTTTGAGACTTGATTGTATAAAATCCTCAAAATTCAATCTGTGTAACAATATGCCATTTTTTATATGCAAGTAAAATATCACTGCAACTTGTAAAATCCATAGTTTTACTTACGTTTGCCACGTAAATGACAAACAAAAGGCCCTCTGAATGAAAGGAGTAAAATACTACCTTGCAATATAATAGATCTTTAAGTCCATCTTAGTGCAAATTTGACATGTGAAATAATGACTGTAGCAATATTTTTAGCCTATGTGAGGGAAAAAATAGGATCAATGTTGAAAGTAAGAAAAATAAACTTATATACAGTATTTTCATGTGACCTGTATTAAAAGATGGATACATATCCCACGGAAATTGCAAGAACCATACACAGAGTGTTAACATCAAATCACTTCATAATGTAATTATTTGTATTATTCCAAAATCTTTTTTAATATCTTTAACTTTATAATCTAGTAAATTAAGGAAGTTGCACCATTTGGTAAATATAATTTGATCTATTTGAGTTTGTAAATCAGGGGTGTCAAACTCAAAAGCTAGCTTGGGCCAAACAAACAAGGTTTAACTTTACGCGAGCCACACAAAAAAATCAATATTCGTAGAAACATACATTTATTTCGAATAATACAATATAATAAATATATGTAAAAGAACAAAAAAAAATTAATGTTTATATCCTGACAAAAAAAAATTTATTGTTTATATCCTCTGCTGCTATCTTCCCAATTTCGGGAGAATTTTTAAAAATTTTACTATGCATTATTGTATGGGGATATATTTGACGGGTCACAAATATGTTTGCTGTGGGCTGCATGCAGCCCGCAAGTTTGACACCCTTGATGTAAATGATTAATTTTTAAAAGTGTTGGATGTGCTCTTTTACTTTCATTTTAGTTATGTGTGTATTTATTTAACCCTCTAAGCGGTCTGCACGTAAGGTCTTGCCATTCTGGAGATGCTTCAAAAATGCACCGCACGTATTTTTTTGCCATCAGGTGGGGTTCTCAAAAGCGGTTGAGCCGTATTTTTAAGAATGCGGCTCGGCCGCTTTTGTGAATCTTGCTTGAAGGCAGAAAAAGCATCTCTGGAATGACAGCATTTTACGTGCAGACCGCTTGGAGGGTTATTTTTCTTTTTTCATATTAGAATAATTATGTCCTAAATTTTGCTAATGCTGTTTTTAGTTATTAAATTTTACTATCCTAATTTTGTATGTGTTTTTTTGAAATTGTTATAATTGTAGTACAATTTCTTCTTAAGTGATTTTATTTTAAGAAAAGGCTTCTTTTTTTCATTAGGAATATGACGATGATGAGGAAATAGATGAAGAAGAAGTGTTGTGCATTTTATCAAATTTAATACATGAAGTAAGTCTTTTAATGTATTAGATAAATTCCTGTCATGTATTGATTTAATTTTAATCAATTGTTTCAAAATATAGTGTTGTTTTACTTTATATATATAATAAATTATTTTAGAAGTATTTTGAAATGTTTTCCTCTATAAATTATCATTTTATTTTTTAGAATAAAATAAAGGGATATATATCTTACCAGCATATGAAAGTTGTACTGAGCAAACAGAATGCTTTTCCTGCACTATCGTCATCAGATTGAAAATGCATATTTATACTGAATAAAAGCTGCATTATGTTTCATTCTTCCATAAATATTTCTTGTATTATTTCATGATGGATTTCCTTTGGATGTGTAACATGTTTATCATTTGTATCAACACATACTCATGGTAATTTGATAATCTTGTAATAAAATTTAAACTATCAAAAGTGTACCTTTCTTTTTAAAAGTCATATACGTTCCTCATTAAAAGCTGATAAATTTATTTAAAATCTGTATATACTTTTTTTCTCAGTTGAACATAATGAAAAATAATTGTGTGTGTGAAAGAGGGATGGTGAGAAAAGTGAAATTTCTAATCAGTATGCCATTGGCTGTGTTGGTGATCCCAATAGTTAAGCATCATGCAGTCGTTGCAGATACTCCATGGTGCATTAGCCTATGAAAAAACATCGGAGCTGACAATGGTTGCTCCAATAGTTTGACCCAGATTGGAATATACAACAGATATGAATTCCAAAGAATATTTTTGTTGTAATTCTAATCTTTTGTGTATTAGTTTGTTTCGTCGCCCAACCGGTATAGTGGTTAGCGATGCCATAGGGACTGGGTTTGAATCCTGGAGAAGACATGGATGTTTGTAAATGTATAGTGCCTCTGCGGCATGGGGGTACTCTAAATAGCCATCGAGCTGTAAGATTTTTCATGTGGTTGGTGGAAGGGGAAGAGAGGTGGGAGGCCCCTTACCACCCCCAGGGTTTTCTCCCTCTAAATTGGAGTGGAACCGAGCAAAATCGTACTGTCACCTGCATGATGCTCAAAGCTAAGGCTAACGACAGGTGTAAAACTTCTAGCCCTTAGCCGTGATGAATTTCACGGGCCTCGATCTTTCTTCTTCAGGCAGTCACAACAACAACATTAGTTTGTTTCACTTTTCCTTAATACTGTAATGTAATGTTCTCAAGTTCGATGAAATTTTAAGGTAGCAAGATGGATCACACACCTTTTTAGTAAAATTATTTTTTTATTTACTATTTCATTCACGTAAGTTAACAAGGCGTTTTGACTTTACACATATAGCTGTTGTAACGTCGTCGGGTAGGTTCTTTTCACCTGATCTAGTAACATCCACCAAATTGATAAACAAAAGTTCTCTTTCTCCATCACATTGGTTTCCTTTTCACCAAATTTAGAGAATGAAAAAAATTAAAATTAGAGTGAAAGCACTGTTGCTACGAAGCTCTCAACACAAGATTCTAAATATTCATAAAAAGGAGCGACAAAAAAGGTGAAATGCCTCTAAACTACCCAATGTAGCATGCTGCAGCATCCACCTAAACTCCCCTTAATTGGAACTAGCTAGCAGTATAGAGAAGTGAACTGAACTGAAGCATTTAGAAAAACCTGCTTCCTCTCTAAAGAACTTACACAACACCCTCACGCTCTTCTCTATATGCATTAACCAAATTAGTTTTAGCAATTCTGCAATGATCTCTATGTAATTGTACATTAAAAAATATCTTTAGCATTTAATCATGACTTATTACTATTTTTATGGCATGGATTAAATCTTAACTACATTGGTCAAATATGCACCATTTTGTTCTATAATGTATTGCCAATGTAAAGGTAGCATCATAATGCCTCTCTCGTAGAATTCTTGGTTTCAATTGACAAAAAACTGTAGTAATCGATTTTCTCAATCTTCTGTTGAGGCCAATTTCTTATCACAAAGGAATGCAAGAAAAACATGGTAATCGCTCAGTGCCAGGTCTGGACTATGTGGTGGATGCATCAAAATTTCCCAACCAAGCTTCAGGAGTTTCTGGCGAGTCACTATAGACGTGTTGGCTTCACAGATGGAAATTCGATCCATCATGTTTTTTGTATTAATTGGTGTTCCACTCTAACATCTTTTTGAATCCAGCTTTGTGCAAATGGTTTTATGGACGATCTTTAGCTCCTGTGCGATGCTACTGCTACTAACATACCGATCATTTCTGCGATTTTATCGACATTTTCGAGGACGGACATACCTGAACCAAAATTGTATGTAATTAGGTGTTACAGTACAAGGACCAATTCACCATTCACAATTTCAATCGTATAAGCTTGCATTTTCGCCTTTATCAAAGAAAAGCTCAAAAATGTACTGAATTTTTTCTTTGTTGACTTTCATTTTTAACATCCTGTAACTCATAACTGAATTGGCTAAACAAAAAATGGCAAAATAATTTTTTAGTGTGAAGTGTCACCTTTCCAATAAGCCTAAATTTGAAATTGTTTGATCGATACTTTACGAGATATCGATCACTACAATAATCTATTGAAAAAATAATGGATTTTTTCCCCCCAACCTAATACAAGGAACATTTTAACTGCAAATGATTTCAAATTATGTTTAATTGTGAAAATTTGTAGCAACAAGCAATTTTACACGATTTGGCTATCAAATATTGTTGTAGTTTCGAATCATCATATTTTTTCTGAACAAATTTTATTATTATTTTGTTTTGTCGCTGGCCTTCTGTACCCTAGGTTGCGGGTTGGATCCCGGCCCAAGTCGGTGGATTTTTCTGATGCAGAAAATCGACAGCGGCCATGTCGCATGATTATACAGCATGAAAAAGATCCATTGAGTGTCCGTTTGGCCTGGATGCTCTTGGCAAAATTAAATTCCTAAGTACAAATTTTGCATTGGCAGAGCTCAGGTGGAGAAATGAGGAGGGGAGAAACTGGGCGTCAAAATTAGTTGCGGTAATTGGTATCGCCTAAATAGTGCCGCACTAATGGTGATACCAGCTCCTGGGGAATGTACTAGGTCTGCAAAGGTACCAATTAGCCCATTGCAGAAAAAAAATGATTATTATTACTATGAACATAAAAAAATAAAAATATCGCTCAACATTAACTGATATGTACCGAAAACCATCTAGTTTTGTTAGCATTTTCAAGAACTAATGATTTGGTAGAAAAAAAACTATTACTTCAAAAGCCACATTCAGCAAGTACGGACTGTTTAATAATTTAAAATTAAATGTTTTGTTACTAATTTTTTTATACCTAACTTAACCCATTGACAAAGCTCTGGCTCGAATTTTCCATGAAAGTAAACTTTTACTTAGTACTGCCATGCCAATTTTACTCCATTCCTTTTGAACCATTCTCCAAGGTCCTTTCAATGTCATCGATGCCGTTTTCCAAAGGCTCGATTTGATAAACTGAAAGCACAAAAATCCATTGGGAAAGCGTCAGGTGATTTTACATGTGTTTTATCAAGTGGGATATACTTTCTTCCTGTTTCTGATTCTTTCTCTGTTAAATAAGTGGCAGTTGACTTAGACGTATGGAGCTCAATTTTATCAATGTTCTCTCCATATAAGGCCGGAATTTCTTTTTCAAAAGATTCTAAAATATTCTGCTGATAGTAGAGTGAATTAATTTTTGCTTTAGTTGAGACTTTTTTGATTTTTAACTTGCCGTTGTAACAAAATCCTGCAACTATCATGAATCCCCTTGGGAACTTTTCTGTACACTGATGAAGCCATTTTGTTGCGTCATTCCCGTCAGTTGAGCAATAGAAAATTGATCTTTTATTACAATCACTTAAAATATACCCATCCCTCATCGAATGTTACCATAAATTTCCTTTTTTTCAGCAGCTAGGTGTTTTTCATACAACTTTCTACAAATTGTTTTTCTTACAGCATTATGTTTTGGCAAAAGAAAATGGATTTTAGGTTTAAGCATCTCTTTTCTAATTTTAAATCTTTATGAATGATTTTACTTACAGTGTAGGAAGACATTCCTAGTTGTGACGCAACGAATTTTCTTTTCTATCAGACTTCCATTCCTCGATAGTTGCCTATGTTCAAACAGTCTTATGATGAGGTTTCGTGACCATATTTCCATTTTTACTTGTAGCTAGATGCGTTTATTTTCTTTGAAATTGAATACATTATAAAAGCATTTTTTTTAATGCTATAACCGAGATTTTTACACTGCATTATAATTTGTTGATATGAATATTTCTTCCCGGAAAGAACAATTACGTAACCTTTAGCCATCTATCAATTTTAGGAGCTATTTTCAAAATAAATCTTTTTATTTTGCATTCCCCAATAAAAAAAAAACATTAGAAGACGATAATTCTGGAGTTGCCAAAGTTTTATCTCAAAATGCAAACGAGAAAACAAATAACTAAACCGTTTCCAAAAAGTGTGAATGACCATTTATTAAAAAAAAGTTTTTTACTTTTGTCTTATTTCTTATATTATCTTCTTTAACTTTCCATTACTTAGATGTGTATGATAAAATATGCTATTTGCATAAAATTTCATAATAAGCCTATAAGTAAAAATTTTTCACCTTTTCCATATTTTTCTTTTGTTGGAAAAGTTGGAAGTGTCACACACAATGTTTTTTTTATCAGATAGTGGCACTCTTCCCAAAATTGTTGGCTATCCCTGATGCAAAGCAAAAATATTTATTTTATTGTTCAAAATGAACACACTCTTCATCTAAAGCAATAATATTTATTTTTATTTATCAAAATGAATACATTTGTCATAAAAATTACTCAACAATCTATTCTAATATAACAATGTAAAATTGACATAATAAACAGTAAGTATAGTCTTCTGGGATTAAGTCCATGAATGCAGTTATAGCAGATTAAATGGTACTAAATTATAATATTTATTTTTTCACATGCCTGGTATTTTTTTAATTTTTCAATGTAATTAAGAAAATTAATGCCTAATTAAGAAACAAATTCTGAATTTTTCTACACTATAAGGCTTATAAACTTTATTAGACAAAAATATTCTTAAAATTCATCCATTTCATAAACAGTTGTAGATACTGCAAAGCTAAAGTTTTTGTTGACAAGCTAAAGTTAGTATGCAAATGTTCTTTATAAAGTATCACTTTATGGGAAAGCCTTGTTGCATATTAAACAAACATGAGGCTTTTTCTTTAGGACGAATGTGTAAATGTCTTTTTAAATTCATACTTTAAGTGAAAGTCTTGCTGCATATTTCACTAACATGAGATTTCATTGGTATGAACACACAAATGTTGTTTTAAACAACATCTGGCTCAAGTGTAGTATAGGGAAGGGGGGCACTTTGGATTTGGCGATTTTTATCTAAATGTCATGGTGAGATATCGAATTAATTCTATAATAAATAATTCCAAGAACATCTTTATGAGAAAGCCTGGTTGCATATTTCACAATCATGAGGCATTTCCTATGTACGAACACACAAATGCTTTTTTAAAAAAAACTTTTGTGTGAAAGCCTTGCTGCATATTTCACAAACATGAGGCTTTTCCTTAGTATGAATTAGTAAATGTTTTTTCAAACTACAACTCTGTGAGAAAGCTTTGTTACATATTTCACAAACATGACGTTTTTCCTTGGTATGAATAAGTATATGAGTTCTCAAATTACCTCTTTGACTGAAAGCCTTGTTACATATTTCACAAACATGACGTTTTTCCTTGGTATGAATAAGTAAATGTGTTTTCAAACTACTTCTTTGAGAGAAAGCTTTGTTACATATTTCACAAACATGAGCCCTTTCTTCAGTGTGAACACGCATATGCTCTTTTAAAGTACCTTTTCGTGAGAAAGCCTTGCAGCATATTTCACAAACATGAGACTTTTCCTTGGTGTGAACAAGCAAATGCTGCTTTAAAATCGAAAATCTAGAAAAAGCCTTGTTGCATATTCCACAAACACAGTGTTTTTTTTTGGTGTGAACACGCAAATGCTTTTTTAAATGATAACTTTCTGAGAAAGCCTTGTTGCATATTTCACAAACATGAGGCTTTTCCTTGGTATGAATCAGTAAATGTGCTTTAAAATATTTTTGAGATAAAGACTTGCTACATATTTCACAAACACGAGACTTTTCCTTGGTGTGAACATGCAAATGCTTTTGGTTGGGATGAATAGGCAAATGATGCTTTGAATTATCATTTTCAACATGAGCCATCTTGCCTTTTAATATAGAAAAATTTAATTTAATACACAGCAAAGAGATTATTGGCTTATAATTATATTACTTTGTATAAGAGATTGATTTCTTTTTAATGCAATAGTGAAATTGGAACTATTTTTGTTTTGCATAAGTTGTGCACAAAATTAAATGCAGTTGAGCATAAACGATTCTAATACAGAATGAGAATGGTTAAAGATTGATTAGCATTTACTTAAAATCAAGAAATTATTCAATTAATAGTTTATAAATTGTATTCAAGAGGAACTTTAGAATAAAGAATATTAGCTAATCATAAACAATGGAACTTTTCGCCAATAATTCAAATGAGGCGTGGACCTTGTTTCGATGTATAAAGCAAAAAAAAATACGAAATATGTGAAATAGCTTCAAACAGATAATTTAAATTTTAAAAAGCTTTGAAATTTGAAAAATTTGTAGGCCAATTTATATAAAGTAAATTAATTGGATCGTTGCATAAAACATGGTCCTCAAAATAAAAAGAAATTATTTTTATGCTGAATGTTCAAAATTCTCTAACAGATCAAATAATAATTTTAAAAAAAGCTGAAATTCTTAAGAGAGAATAGTCCTCTAAAATATTTCAATTTTCACTTTATAAGCATTATTATATAATATCCCTTACAAAATAATTAACAACTTCAGTAAAACACTCAATATTTATAGTGTTCAATTTCTTCTTAAAATCTTTAATTAGTTTTTCTTTTAGAGCTCTGAGAATCCCTGTGTCATTTTATTTCATATTGAGCAATTGTTTAATTTTCATATCCCAATGAGAGAAGAAAAAAAAACCTATTTTGTCAATATTCAACTTTTGAAAAAACCTTTAAATACATTTGGAATCGATATTTCAACCAGACTAACAGCAGCTTTAGTTCCAATTTTTTATAGTTTGGGGAACAAATACTTCTTTTGATATTCTTTGCCACAGCTCATCACGCAAACATTAATTGACATCATTAGTTTTTGAAAGTAAATACATACTTAAAATTTGCTGCAAGAAGGATTATTGTATACATTTGGCTTTCAGTGTACTAAATTTTAAAAACCTTTTTGATTTTCTTCAGAGGTTTTTCCATTTGCCATGTCCTTTTCAAAATTAGTACTAGCTATCATTCCATGAAGGAACTTGAAAATACTTATCAGATTCTGAAAAAGAAGATTTAAGTTGAAAATTTTCATACTGAATTAACATTAAATCTTTATTGCATGTAAATGAATGTTTAAAGGAGGTTAACTGAGAACAGAAATATCGGAATTTTCAAAGAGTGTATTTAATTAAAGTATGTGTTAACAACGAGTGAGGAAAACCTGAGGGTGAACACTAGGTGTATCTAACTCCACTGAAAGAGTATTTAACATTCCCCTCTAAAGCAACATTTTTGCTATTAACAGTGGATCTCGTAATTCTGAAGGAAGGTCCAGTAATGAATGATCATTCAGGTCACAGTCATTCCCCAGAAAAAGATGTGTGTGATTGAGTTTAATTTTCATGTTCCAACTATCAAACCTGTCAAAATAACATTGGCGTGGGAGTCAAGTTTCCTGATCAAGAACTCCTAGTCAGTTTGAGTTCTGGTGCCACTGAAAACCCCCCACGTAAGGCAATTGATGCATACTAAATTTGCCATGGCTCAAAGTCCTCCCATTTGTTTGTTCTGAAACTTTGGAGAGTGGGTGGGTATGTCAAGTATCATCTTTGTCATCTATCGAGATCCAAATTTCAAAAAGTGCTAATTATAGCCCTCTTGTAGCTTTGGAAGAAGACATTAATAAAAAATCCAGTCAAGTCAATATTCCTAGCCTTTTCACAATTTGATTTATTTGTAAAGACTTACATAAACTTTGTCTATCACAACTGAAAGGCTAAACCGCAGTTCTAGCCTTGTATATTGACCCAATTTTATTTATTCTTTTAAGGATGCAAATAAAAAGAATGATCATAAGGTAATTGTGAATTTTTTTTCATAATAACTTCTTTTAAGGCTGAAAAATATGAAAAAGTTTTGAATTGGATTGATAACTTTAATGCTCAAGTGGTATTACTCTAATTGTCTGAATTTAATACATTGCTTCATGCAAAATGGTATTTTATGAGGAATACTTTATAATGGATAAGGAGTAAACCTCACATTAACTTGCAAAAAAATTAAAATAGTTAATTGACACATTCAAAATTTCTTACAATGTTGCTGAGGCTCATGAAATCTTATAAAAGCATAGAAGGAAGGATAATGAATCTTTTATGGAGTATTTTTACTTCATGAAGTAAGTTTCTTCGAAAAGTAAAATTGATGAGCAAGCTTTAATTAGCATATGTTATTAATAGAATAAATGATTCAACTCAAAACAATCTTGTTCAGTTGCACTGCTATAGTTGAATTCAAAACTAAATTGCAAGTTTTGGACACATTTTTTTAAAAAAAATCAGCCTTCTAGTTATAACTGCTGATGACAAAACATTTTACCATACTTCATTCCACCTTAACTTGGCAATGCAAAGAATTGTACGATGACTAAATCACAGTTGTTGCTGGGTTATTGGAAGAAGGGGTTGACTATAACAAATGAATTTCATCAAATAATGAGTGTGAAAAATTTATTTCTGTTTCATTATAAATATATACCTTTAATTCTATAGGTTATTACATTCACTAACTAATAAAACAAAAACTTCCATTATGTTTAGTAAAAATTTTGATCCCTTTTTCTTGGTTAGTATTATTTTGAATCAATTTATAATCATAAATAATTAATACATGTAAATGTCATTTATATATTCTGTATTACGATGTAATAAAGCATAAAGTAAACATTTGGGACACCTTTAAGACCACGTTTAAAGCAAAATATAAGATACAAACATAATAATAGCCCCAAATATAATATCAAATGATGCATTTATTAAATTCTAAATATATTAAAAAATAAAACGTGATAATCTAAAGTTAGTTCTTGTAGTTATAGGTAATACAAGACTCAGTCTGTGTATTGTCAGCTAATCTTGAATATTTCGGTACATAATTACTAACTGCTATTATTCGGGTGGTCACCTCAAAATGTCTTGGCAGTCAGTCCAGCCCTTGATCGTAATAGATTTAATGCCAACATTTGACGTAGAGTTTACTTTTAATGATTCAAATATATACCAAGAATTCAAATATCCAAATACTAAGAAACTTTCTTGAATATTTAGTAGTTCTTATAAAATTTTCTGAATTCTGATGTCAGTAAAGAAATAAATTTAAAAAAAATGCTTCCACTAAAGAGAATAAAGAGATATTACATGTTTTTAAAGTATGATAATACCATGTACCTGAAAATTTAAAATAAAGTCATGAATAGGTCATACATAGTTTATTTCTAAAGAATCATTATGGTGTTTTGTCAATGTATTGCATATAGTATTGAATTAATTTTTGGTCACTATTGAAAAAAATGATAATTTTTCAAGGCTGATAGACAATGTTTTAGGAGAGTTACGGTGATTCTTGGGTTCTCTCCGATAGCCATAGTTCACTTCAACACCTTTACAAATGGTTTATTGTTGGCAACAAAATCAGTGTCTCCATCTTAAACAAACTGAAACATATATCGCTGCACCATAATATTAATTTTCAGTAAATCTCATCTCAAGTCAAACTTTACGGCAATTAAACGGCGGACAAATTAGCAAAGGAGGGCTGTAATTTTCCAATTACACATCCGCCCTTACCTATCTGGAATTATACTTGTTAAAAAATCTCAAAATTTGGTGGAATGGAGGGTACCTCCCACTCACCACTGGTATGCAGATAATAGACCCAGTCTGGCCCTAGCCCTCAAGTGTGTGACAGATACTCAACAATTTGACAGACAAAACAATTTCTTTGTAAAAAATATAATTTTAACAATTTTGAATAAATATGATCAACAACAATAAATAAAATATCACAGATCTAAAAATTAATAATAAGAGTAAACAAAAACGATCAATGATTTGTGTGTACTACAAATAAAAATTAAATTAGTTACCTTTA
>BMAV01013079.1:199418-286207 GCA_019973955.1 Trichonephila inaurata madagascariensis
TTCTAAGATATATTACTTCACACACGCAACCATTCCAGCCTGATTCCCCCAAACAAAATGAAATTTGAAATGCCCACTGACAAAATACGAAATTTCTAGAAATAGTTAGATTTACCATATCTAGTGTATCAAAGTAGGGTTACCAAGATGACTCAATTATCACCAACCCAAAATAATTCGCGCCAAGGGTGTGGGCTCTCCTAGGACTGAACCGAAAATTTGGATGTTAAAAGACTATATTCATATTTTAGAACCTTGTTGCATTATATACATTTATGTAATTCTTTCTTTTTCAGATAAATAATAATTTGATTTACTTCTATTCACATACGCACATTTATTTATAACAAGACTACATGCCACTGGCAGATTTTATTTCCTCCCTTCAAGATAACCCATATTTTGGTGCTGGGTTCGGTCTTGTTGGTGTAGGAGCTGGCTTGGCTGTTCTGAGAAAAGCCTCAATGTTTGGCATGATACTGTTTAGACGCCATTGCATGATGACTCTTGAAGTACCATGTCGTGACAAAAGTTATCAATGGCTTTTACAATGGATAACTATGAATGCAAGACATACTCAACATCTTAGTGTTGAAACAACATTCAAACAGCATGATACTGGAAAGATATCTACTTCTTTTGACTTTGTGCCTAGTGTTGGAACTCACTTTTTTTAGTAAGGTTATTTTTCATCTGTATTTATAAATCAGAGAAAAAAGGTACTTATTAACATTAAATGTTTTGAAAAAGATTTTTTTTTTAAATGCTTCTTGCTTAGTACAGTTCTTTATTAGTGCACAATAATGCTTACTTTGGGCCTAATTAATATATAGGAGAATTGAAATTTAAATGTAATTTACTATATAATTTACCTACTATGCCTCAAAATAAGACTAATTATATGAGTCTAAAAATAAATTAAACTGTTGGCATAATATTGAGATACTAAAGAAAAATTGTTTGTGTCTTTTATTTTATACAGCAGGTTTCACTAGTTTGTTCAAATTTAATTATGTTAAGTTTGAGGAATACAACAAAGTTAATTAATTGACAAAGTGTTAGTATAATGTAGAATTTATTTATTTCATAATTTTTAATGGCAGTAAATATGTATATGTATATAAAAAAAGATTTAAGAAAAATTCCAGACTTTTCAAGAATATAATAAGTTTTTTGAAAATATTTGAAATATCACATAAAAAATTTGCTTGAATTGAAAATGAAACCTCTTTTTAAAGGTTTTTATTCTAAGGTTCTTGTAATAAGTGCAGTTTCAATGTACACTACAGTAAAATTTATAATTCTGATGCGATTTTTATTTTTGTTCTGAAAAATAAATTACTCAGATGGCAATAGTTGTTTCTAATATGCACACTATTTAGATAGATGAAATTAATGAAGAAAAGGCATTCCTGTATTTATCAAAGAAAAATCTGTAAAATTTCAATATACCATATATTTTTTAAAAAATATATGGAAAATATGTTATTTTTAAGTCTAAAAATTTGAATTTCTGTTTTTATAATTATTTTTTCTATGTTATATCATTTAGTGTTTTTGATATAGTGTGAAAACTTATATTTATTAATATTTTTCAGTTACAATAAAACCTGGATCAGGGTGGAAAGAAACAGAGAACAACACACGTTAGATCTCCATATGGGTGTTCCTTGGGAAACAGTTACTTTAACAGCTTTAGGAAGAAATAAAGCTTTATATTTTCATATGTTAGATGAAGGTATATCAGTTTTAAATAATTTTCTTTAGTAAAATTATAAACTACATATTTCATTTAACTATTTTTTATCAATTATTTTGGTGTTTTTAGCTAGAAAGTTGGCTTTAAAACGGGAGGAAGGAAAAACCATTATGTATACCGCAATGGGTTCAGAATGGAGGCAATTTGGCCATCCTCGAAAACGTAGACCGATTTCATCTGTGATTTTGCATGAAGGTGTTGCAAATCGTATTCTTTCTGATGTACGAGAATTTATTAATACACCTCAATGGTACAGTGAAAGAGGTAATCTCTTCTTTATCAAACTAGACAGTTTTTAGTAACAATTAAAATTAATAAATGCCTTGTTTTTTTCAATATTTTAAAAGTGTAGTTGTTTGAGCAGAATAAAATCTAAATGATCACAACTCATATTCCTTCTTTTATATCCTAAGTGCAGTTAACACATTTTAATAATGTAATTATGTAACATAAAATATATTGCTTTTGGGTAATGTAATTGTTTCTTTGTTAATGCTGACATGTGAACCGTCATTTTATTTTATAGAATGAAATTCACAATAAATTTTAAAACAACTCTTTATTATTATTTTTCTTATTTACCAGATACTATTTTATTTATTTCATAATTAATCATATAATACTGACTGTTGCAATCAAAACATTGTTTTACAATTATTTTCCATATTTTTATTCATGACAACAAACATGCTGAAAAAGTAAATTTGAAACATATTCTTCAGAATGCAATATAGAATAATTAGACTTCGATTTCAATGGAAAATATAGAATTTAAATGAGATGAAGAAAGAAATTGACATTTTCATTTTATTATCTAAAAGTTTATTGCTAATTATTTTTAGTACCTGAAATACATCACATGTGAAATTTACAGAAAACAATACAAATAAATGATTTTTCTACGAGTTTCATTAAGTTGTTACATTTTTAGGTATACCTTACAGAAGAGGTTATTTGTTATTTGGTCCTCCAGGATGTGGTAAAAGTAGCTTCATGTGAGTTTATTCAGATAGTTTCTCTATTTAGTCTTACAGGATTATATGATTTAGCTTTAAAAATGTCAAAACTTTTCTTTCTTTAAACAGCACTGCTTTAGCAGGAGAACTAGAATATAGTATTTGTATTTTAAATCTAAGTGAAAGGGGATTAACAGATGATCGTTTACAGCACTTAATGAGTGTGGCTCCTCAACAAAGTATTATTTTACTTGAAGATATTGATGCTGCATTTGTTAAAAGGGAAGAATCTGCTACAAGTATGCCATTTGTTCTTTTTTTTTTTTCTTTCAATTTCTATTATTCACACTCTTCCTATAAATATATATATCGTGTTCAAATTTTCAATCGTTAATAAAATACTTTTTATTCATCCATTCAAGTTCAAATACATTTTTTTAAAAATTACAGTGTATTACACTCTATGTTAATATAGTTTTTTCAAATTTGATACATTAAAAAAAAATTTTAGTTTTAAATTTATTCTGCCATTATTTCTGATGAATTTAGAACTAGCTGCAACAGATGGCGCCAATGGGTTTTTTTAACAAATTTTTTCTTGGCTTCAAATACTTATTTTTTTATTCATCCAATCAAAAGTTCAAATACATTTTTTTAAACTTGTAGTGGTTGACACTTGATGTAAAAACATTTTTTCAAATATTAATTCAATTTAATTAACTAAAAATTTTCTTTGTTGATCTAAGTAGGGATTGACCTTAAAAATTTCTTTTTTTATATTACTTGCTTTAAATTAAAATCTATCATAATTTTCTGGGCTATTCATAAAAATTTTGATTTATTATAATGGATGAGAGTCATAGAATAAACTGTAGAACTAAAAGTGAAGAAATTTATATATGGATTGATGCAATTCTTAATATTTATTTCAAACAAAAAAAAAGTCTTATTTTGATTTAATTTAGAAAGTATTAAAAAGGCAGAAAATAAAAATGTTAAATTGATACCCAAATTCAGGAATGCATAAATAGTTTTTAAACATCTGCCGTTAAGATACTTTTTTAAAAATATAATAGTTGTTTTAAATGTGAGGAACATATATATATTGATTAGATTTAAAAATAAGTATTCATAAAATATTGGATTAACTTGGATTGAAAGGTTTACAGTTTAAATGAATGTGAATATGAATCAATGGGATACTAAAATGAATTAGAAAAGTTATAGTATGTTGGGATATTAAATATAAGAAAGAGAAAGTAATAAGTAAGTTATGATAATTTGTCTTTTTAAAGAGTTTTTTTTTTTTTATTATTATTAATTTAATACTATTTTTTATTCTATATGTTCTTAATGATAAAAAAAAATAATACAACCCTCCCTGCAAGTTAAGTTTATATCAGCATTAATAATGAAAAAAACAGGATTAATAAATATTGTTTACTTAAATAAATTTTTTAATTGAAAATTTATATTAAGTTCCATATTATTAAACAAAATGTATATAACATTTTTAAATGAATGGTGTATTGTCCATTTGTGTTTTACAACAAGCAGATTAAGTATTTTGCAAGTTCTGTGCTATTTTGAGTATCCTGAGTTCTAAAACTAAATATATGACAAGTAAATTAAAATTTCTTTCAGCTTTTTAAGACTAAAGTTATGAACAATGAAAATGAATGTTATTGTTTATTCCCAAAAATATCTGCTTAAAATGGTTTAATACTTTTATATATTAGTTTTTACTTTTATACATAATACATTTGTAATATGTATGTTTAAAAATTATAAGCAATATTTCTTTTAGCAAAAGTGGCCTATGAAGGATTAAATCGAGTAACATTTAGTGGATTGTTGAATATGTTAGATGGTGTTGTTTCTGCTGAAGCTCGTATCTTGTTTATGACAACAAATTATTTAGAAAGGTAGTGTTTCGATTTCAAGCTAATTAATTATCAAAATTAAAAACATTAATTAAGTAACAACAGTATTCTTTATAAATATGAATATAAAGTTTTTTTTATACAGTAAAAGATGCAATTAGAAACTTTTATCATGTACTTAAGACCTACATAAATGTATATTTATTTTAAATTATATTCTATTTGATTTACTTACTATATTTTTTAACAGCTTATATACTAAATAATAGAATGTTGTTAACCTCATGTACAGGTATTAAATATTCAAAATAATTCTAAGAACATTGATATAAACTAATGAATAAATTTTAAGTAAACCTAATAATTTTTTTAAATTTTTTATAGGTTAGATGCTGCTTTAATACGTCCAGGTCGAGTAGATGTCAAAGAATATATTGGACATGCAACAGATTATCAGTTGCGATTAATGTATGAAAGATTTTATCCAGAAGTTGCCACATCTACTAATGCAGCTAATGATTTTGTAAATGCAATTAAAAAATTAGAGAAACCTGTTAGTATGGCTGAAGTGCAAGGACTATTTATGTTTTATAAAAATGATCCAATGGGAATAATTGAAAATGCTGAAAAAATTGGAACTCTTTGATAAGTAAATTATGTAGAATATTTAAGAATCTAGTCTTTTTTTAAACTTTATTGCTTACTTTATACAACACATTTTTTGATACAATAACAAAATCATTTTTAATTAACCACTTGATGTGCACGATCGAGTTAATCTGATCATGCTAGCTAAAACTGGCCAAACTAAGCACAAAAGAGATAATTTGGGAAGAGTCTTATTTTATTCTGCTGTAATTTTTATACTCGAATATACGCGATTGTCATCTGCACTCATGAGACTGACTGTGATCCATCATTATGATTCAGTAAATTTAGATAAATATTTAAAAAAGTATTCGTTCATATGCTAGACATTAGCATTTAAAATACATAAATTTTGACAAAAAAAAAAAAAAAAATTGAGGTGAAAAAAATTTAGATTTCAGAAGCAAATTAGTAGAAAGACTTCTACAAAGTAATCATAATGATACAAATATTTTAAAAAAAATGGGGTTGGCCAAAATCTTCTGGAATTCTATGACTAATTGAACATAATTTCCCCAATTTTGTTCCACCTTCTAAAAAAGAAGCTCCACAAGACACTATGCTGTATGTTGTGCTAAAAGATATAACAAAGGAAAAGAAAAGAGTCATTACATATGTAATAATTGCAATTCTGGACTATGTGCTGCACCTTGCTTCCAAATTATCAGACAAAAGAACATTTTGGATGTTTTTTTAATGATAAATACTATTATTACTCAATTGGCACACGAAGAAAGGGCAGGCCAAATCTTAGATGGATTGATGGCCTAGAAAAAGATCTAGTGTTGAAGACTAGGAATTGGAGAACACTAGCAGGAAGAAGGCTGGCCTGAAAAAGGCTTCTTGAGAAGGTCGCCCACCCTGGGCTGTCATGCCACTGAGGAAGGAAGGACTATTGATACTATTTCTGTTGAAAAGTATAAATAAATATTTTACTGAAAAAAATGTTATTTTTGAAACAACTATTTTAAATGAAAGATAATAAAAGTCAATTTACGTGCAAGATTGCTCTTATCTGCAAAGTGGACCAAAATTAAAATAAAAGTTTTGATTGATTTTGTAATTTTTTTTTAAAACAAGAGGTTAAATGGCAGAAAACCATTGGACTAATTATCCAGAAATAATGTTTTTAACTTTCAAACAAAGATTAAAGGATTTTTTTCATCACAATTTCATTTGGATGATATCCAAATGCTGTGGGATCATTTCTGACCTTTGCAATGACTAAATTTGAATCATTTAAGCAAAGCCATCAGAAAGTTATAGGATGTTTTACTTCATTAAAACCAAAAGTAAAGGTTAAAGATTTTTAATATTTCTTTCTTAACATATATTTATAATATATGTTTATATATATTTTTACATCCCAATATAATTGTTTAAATACACTAGATTGTGCTCATCAAATATTCTCTTGCACATTTTCAAAAGGCATGGGTGACAGCACCTTTCCCTACAAATTGAGGTGAAGGGGGATGCTGCTGACAAGATTTGTAAACAGATTTTGGATGTTATTAGTCAGAACTGCCAGGTAATATTATTTTAAAAAAGATAACACTAAATAAAGGCAGGAACTATTAAGTAGAATTATATAGATTCGAAATTTTGTGTGAGTAAATGACAAATATAAATTGTTATTTTTAGTTGTTTGTTTAAAATAAGTATCTTTAATTTTTTTATTTCCTTATCCAATAAAGGTCATGAAAGGTTCACATAAAAAATATTAATTTCTGTAAAGTCTTCATGATAGGAGCTAAAATAAAACACCTGAATATTTTTACATCTTACTTTTAATTTTAATCATTTGTTACAATTTTTCTTTCTGAATTCCTTTTCATCAGCATTTTTATTTACAATTTATATAAATTAAAGATAAAGGAATTCCTAATATATATAAACTAGAAGTCCATTAATAACTAGAGTTTGAAAAATACTGCAGAACTATATTAGAAGCAATTGTTAATTTGTGGATAAAAATATTGAGTTTGAGCTCATTTGTTTCATACTAATAATAACGATTTTAATTGAATTGAATTGATAAGACATTTGTAATATCTAATTAATTGCAAAAAAAGATAAAAACACTAAATAATTATTTTAAAAAAGTAAAAGTTTTCAGAAAACCATACTTTTAGCAAGAGAGATAAAAATACATAACTATCAAGCAGAACATTAATTAATTTTACAAAGCATTTTTACAATTAGTATTTCCCCTTTCCTGTGACCTTTTACAATTAAGAGAAAATGTTTACAAACAATAAATTTTTGAAACTTCTCTTAATCACGAATTTTAAAGTATATTTATACATATATAACTTATCTCGGTGGCGAAACAGCCCATGAGGGCCAAGACCTACTGAGCCCATATCAGTATACATGACCTTGGGCCCTGAGGTGCATGAACAGATGTTCCAATCAGGTGGTCAGTCTGAAATGAAACCCCCAGTGCTAAGTTCCCATGCAAGTTTGGTTCTCATTTATTGACCCACTGAAGGGATGAAAGGCTGAACCGACCTTGCCCAGCTTGAGGTTTGAACCTCGGACCTGAGGTGTGGAAGCACTACCACTCACTCCCTGGGCTTCATATATATATATAATCATTTATCACATACTACATTGCTATAAATCTAACTTGAAGCTCAACAATATATAGGGATAAAGCAAGACAGTAAAGGTCAAAATAAAATGGCCAAGTAATATATCAGCAAACACTAAGATTGTAGGGTTAAACATAGTTTTAAAGTGTCAACCTTCTCCTTTATTTGCTTACATTACTGGGTTGAAATGAGAAGAGACAGAAAGTAGAGCATGATTTTTCAGAACTAAAATAATTTCTCACACACAAACTAAAATACAACATAATATTTTAGTAAAAATCAGTAAACTACAAACTCAGAATTAAGAAGTTATATATATAACCAATAATCGTATACTAAATTGCCATACACCTAATAAAATTAAGAAAATTATTAAGTAATAAGATATTTATGTTTAATAAAATATAACTCAATCATAAATATCTAATTACTTAATAATCTTCTAAATTGATATTTACTTCATTTAATTTAATAAAAATGAAAGAAAAGGATATATTTTAAATATTGTTAAAAAAAGTTTATTTGCTAGAAAAAAAGTCAAAATTATTTATATTTATAATCAATCAATCTAGATATATATTATAAAAGCGAAAGTTTGTGAGGACGTTTGTTCGTTTTTCACGCAAAAACTGAATGGATTTTAATGAAACTTTACAGTAATATAGCTTATACATCGGAATAACACATAGGCTATAATTTATAAAGATATTGTGTGAAGTGTCCAAAATATAACGATATTTGTCAAGTAAGTAGGAAAAAATTCTGTCATCTGCAAGCAATTCTGGCGTGCGTTGCGAAAAAGCCCACGATTATATATCTATATTTTATTTGTGAAGAAACTTTTTGTTTTGGCTACACAAGGCGCTTGCTTCTAATTAATTCCTGTGATCAGCATAATGCCTAATTTTTTTTTATTTCAGAATAAACCTAGGTTTTGAAGGGAGGGGTTGTTATAAATCTCTCTTTATTTGTGTGAATGTTTTTTTTTTATGATTTTATGCACATTTGGTAGTAATAAATTGATCTTTTTTCAAAATAAATGCTTTTACCGGTTCTGGTACTAAAATAAATAAACTTTCTTTTTCACACTACATCATTTGGACAAATTTTCAAAATTTGTTTGTGGTTAGAAGTTAATTATAACACTATAATTTTAATTGAATAGGCAGATATTGCACTTTTAAGTATAAAAATAATTATAACTATTGTACTGTATTTTTTGGAGTGAGTGAATATTAACGTCGCACTGTTCAGCTACACGAGGGCTTTTGGCAATGGACCATGTAATTTTGAACCATGGTCAAGTGACGTGGATGACACCTGAGCTGGAACCCCCTTCTCCTAACTACCACACCACACCAACTTAGAAGGAATATCCTACCACTACTTAACAGGAATATTCTTTAAAATCCACTCTTCCAAGATATATGGCAGCACGGGTTCTATGATGAGTATTTTAGCGGGGAAGGCGAATAGTTTTGTAGCAGATATTGCGTTTTCAGCGCATTGCAAAGATTATTATTTTTGTCCCGAATGAATAGTTTATGTCAAAATTTAAGTGTCTTATGTTTTTATATGTTAATAAAGACCTTAGAAAACGATTTGACTATGTATATTAAGTGAACAGTGTATATAATTAATTTTACAGTGGAATATCTTTAATTAATTTATTAGTAGCTCTAACGGATTAAATTTCCCAAAGTGGAGTATTTTGTTTATGTATATTCCTTAATTTTCAATGTAGTGATCCAAAAAAAAAATTATTGTATAAAAAAACTAGTAAATCATTATGCGGTATATAAAGTATTAATGTGCATCGCTTCCCTACACGGCGGGTCTTACAAAGCTCGAGCTATGAAAGTAGCTAGACATTTGCCAACTTGACTCTATCGTTAACATTTCGCTATGTTTTTCATTGAATCGCCATTATAATTTAAGAAACGGCGTTGCTTGCGCGAATATTACAATTTTAACATAAAATAAATACAACATAAAATAATAATGTATTACACACTTTCACAGATATAAATTATTTACACTATTTTAAGCATTCATTACACAAAACTTTTAACAATGTGTTACTTTTGCCGAGCAGAGATCAGCTTGGAGGTATTTTCAAAAATCGACCCTCAAGAGTGTTACGGGGAGTTATAAATTTAAAAAAAATCATTTTTATCTGCTATTGATCTACATACTTAAAATTTAACAAGGTGTTTTTTCTTTCTCTTTTTTGTTCAGCTGAGATATGCAAAAAGTTTTTTTTGTTTTGTTTAATTTGCAATTCACATAAAACTAACTCATTAAAAACTTCTTTATCCTTCAATCTGTGTTGTTTAATTTTTCAGTTCACCCATGTGAAGAACGGGTATACCAGCTAGTAGGCTATAATTTATAAAGAGAAATTGTGTGAAGTTTCCAAAATATAACGATAATTTTCAAAAAAGTAAGAAAAAATTCTACCATCTGCAAAAAAAGCCCGTGACAGCATACATCTATCTTTTTTATGCGAAGCAAATCTTTCAATTTTGCTTTGTCTACGCCATGCCTCCGTGCGAGGTCGCTTTTAATTTATTCCGTTCATCAGTGTAATCACTATTTTTTTTATTTCATAATTAGCTGGTATACCCGTTCTTCATACGGGTGAATTGAAAAATTAAACAATACAGACTGAAGGATAAAGGAGTTTTTAATGAGTTAATTTTACGGGAATTGTAAATTAAACAAAAAGAAGCTTTTTGCATATCTCAGCTATATAAAAAACCATGTTTGCTTAATTTTAGGTCTGTAGATATAACAGCTGATAAAAAAGATTTTTTTTTTTAAATTTATAACGCCCGTAATGTGTAATACGTTAATATTAAATCTCTATATACAATATTGAATTTATTCAACAATCTCTCTGTATACAATATTCAATTTAATGAACAATCTCTCTATATACAATATTAAATTTACTGAACAATCTCTCTATATACAATGTTAAATTTACTGAACAATGTCTCTATATACAATATTAAATTTACTGAACTCTATGTGTGTCTCTCTCTATATATACAATATTAAATTTACTGAACTATCTATGTACAATAGTCAGTTCAAAACAGGTCTAAAAAACAGTAGGGTGAAACGAATCTGCAAGCAGGGGGGAGGGACGCGTGACCTTTGACACTGTCGATGGGATGAGGACTGGATTGGATGGAAGGAAGCCGCTGCAAGCAAGCAAGGGGTGAGAGGGATGCATGACCTTTGACACTGTCAATTGAAATAAATGATCCCTATTTGAAACGGATATTGTTCACCATTTCATTGGTTTTAATTTTATTTTCACAGAACCCTAATTTTTTTTTTCTATAATAAAAGTAGCCTACGTTATTCCTTATAACATCAGCTATCTGCCAGTGAAAGTTTCGTCAAAATTGGTCCCGCCGTTTCAGAGATTAGCCGGAACAAATAGATAGACAGACAGACAAAAATTTTAAAAATTGATTTTTTCATATAAGTATCTTATATACTTTTAAATGCATATAATAAAAAGCTGTTAATTTCAAATTACAAACAGACACTTCATTTTTATTTATATGTATAGATAAAACTAGATTTCGAAGGGAGAGATGGTGGGCAAGATTTTAACATAAAATAAATACAACAGAAAGTAATATTAATGTATTACACTTCCAGATATAAATTAATTACACTATATTTTAAACGTTCATTACACAAAATTTATAACAATGACAACGGAAGGAAAAACTATGAAATTAAAATAAAATATCAATGTTTGTATCAGATTTTTTTTTTCTTCTTTTTGAATGTTTTTTACAGTACATGTATAAATATATATCTAGGCTTTCCCTCATACTGTTTTTTTATAACTTACATATATATATTCAAGCATTAAAAAATGCGATCGTTTCAATAGCTATCTGTAAATTTTTCTTTTATTTATTACTAATAGAAAATGGATTTTAATTAATATACATATATGTGTTTTTTTAAAGGATAATATTTCATTACTAAATTAATTATTTGCTAATTAAAAGTACATCCTCTATTATTTTGGATGAAAATACATTTCTGAAACATTTTTAAGCTAACTATATGTAACGATTGACTGATTCATGAAAAATCTGAAATTTATTTTATTATTTTAATTTCTTAGAAACTATTATTAAAAAATGACAAGAAAGTTTTTTGTTTTACTCTTAGCATCAGAATTGTTTTCTTTTTATTGCTTCACATTAATAATTTTTTAACTAACGCAATATTGTTTTTTATAAGTCCTACATCGAAATTTGAAGCTATATCTTATCTGTGAGGAGGAGGGAAAGAGGGAACAATAATTTTACACCAAAAAAAACCCCGTGTTATGTCGGGTTAGACAGAGGGAAAAGAAACCTGTCTTAAATCGAAAATATGTTGGAACAAATTTCGAAAAAGGGAAATTTAATGAAATAATTTTAGAAATCACTCACATTGCATGCGTACAAGCACACACACACATAATTGCTGGTGTCATGTGAGAAAGAGAAAGCCCGTGCAACGCCGGGGCATGCGGCTAGTCATTCATAAAACACAATATACTTCGAAGTAGACAATTTTTTTAAATACATTTTATTCTTGTAATATTTTGAACATGTATGGAACATTTAATCTATAACAAGCCACAATGACTACTGTGATATATATATATATATATGAATTTTATCAATAACTGATAAATGGCAGCAAATTTAGAAAAGCGTACATGTACCTTTTGTGCAATCTTTATAAAAAAAACCCTATTAAATAGTAGAAAATATTCTCAGAAAAGCATTCAAATATTTTAAATTTTCTATAAAGAGGTCTCTAGTTTACATATATATTAAATTTGAGAAAACAGATTAAGTTATAAAAATTGATAATTACTTGATACTTCAGCATCTAAAGACAAATATGTGTTCATAATCTACAAATGTTTAAATATAATAAATATGCAAAATTTTTAAAAAAAAAACGAAATTTAAATAAACAATTTTTTTTTAAATTTCATATCTTTGTTTGCTTAATCATCAAAAATTGAACAAGGTTTTAATTTATTAAGATTGTTTCTTGACATTATTTTTCTCAATCATTTTCTTGAGAAATAATAACTAATAATCTTCAAATTTCAAATTGAACATGAATTTTAGTAATTTTTTTTTGTCTTAAATGAATATAAACATTAAATTCAACAATAAAATGCCTCAAAATTCACACAGTATTTAAGTTTTGAACAGTTTCTAATAACATAGAAATTAAAAAACCTTATAAGAATCCGAAATTTTCAATAAATCTTAAAGAAATTTTGTTTTTAATTCCAGAAGAATTAAATTCATTCTATGCATTTAACCTTCCATGACACACTGGTGCAAATTACAGCATTATACTATAGGGAATTAATAAGAAAAGTACAAAAGATCCCTAAAACAACAGTACAAATGCTATAAAATTTCTGTAAATGACTTCAGAGTAACATTAAAAAAAAAAGATAATTTTTAAAACTTTCATATAAAAAATGTGTGGAAAGCCACGTGATAGAAGTGAAACTTCTTTGGCGACATTCGAACATTGATTACTTGCCTTAATATTCCCAACTCACTGTGTTCATCTCTCAATCGCCTAATTTGCATGAAAGGTATTCATGGTAAAATTAGTCTTTCTGATACCAAATCCAGAGTAGAAAGATGTACTGGAATTTTTGGGTATAAAAAACCATTCTATTTTGATAAATTTGGTATACTTTTCCTATTTAAACTTTGTCAGCAATTGTAGCATGCTTTAATGTGTCTTTTAAATTAATTCCCGGTAAAATATTTTGTAAAATATTTTTGTGCTCAGCAACAGGTGTTCTCAAATCATCTCTAAACCATAATCTATTATAAATTGAACACCCGAGACCGAAAGGATTATCAATGAATCGCTTTAAAAAATCTTTGTGAGCATTTTTATGGGAATCATAGTCTTTGTAACGCAAGATAGAATTTATTATTGAATTACATGCATCTGTTCCAACATGAACTAGACTTTTTGAAGGCTCTGTAGTTAATGGCCCAGGGTGGTTCACCAAGTCTGTATTAATCTGCGCTGTCATTAGAAGAGTTTCAATAGCATTCCCACACATCCCTTAAACCGGGCATTAAGAGAGTATTTTGCAGTGTTTTTTTTCCGTGCTCGATATTCTCTCATGTACTCTGATGGAGATTTGACAGTAGCACTAGATGAATTTGCACTATTTTTCTGTTGTTTTTTTTGTCACTTTTTCAACTGTACTTGCTGCAAGTTTTTCTTTTTTTTTTCTTTCACAAAACTCTTTTCTTCTTTGTGCATTTGATTTAGGCATTCTGACTAGAATTAATAATAATTCAATGCAAATGAATATTAAAAAAACTAATTAGCCTCTGAACACATCGCCATGTAGCTGACAATCTAAGGAAATATTTAAAAAAGGCACATTTTTGCTGCTGCGAGAGCTATTTAGTCAACACCGTAATGTACACACTGCAGCTCATACAACCGTTGATAGATGTTCCCGAATCTGGGCGAAAAGGACCCCCAATCGGAAGGTGGGCAATCATCCATCTTTTTCACGGATATGTCAGGAGGTGTCCCCGCTCCCCCCTTTTCCCCCACTCGCTATCCTGTCACCACGGCGCCGTTTCGGGGGGAGGGGGGAGACTACTTCCGCTCACTTTTTCACCCTAACGCAAAACTGTGCAAATTTCTCATTCACTTTCAAGCGCGCGCAAAGAAGTTTCACTTCAAAATATTACAATACAAATGGCTGATCATATTTTCTTAACATACTATGGCTACAAGAAACAGATTCAGATGCAAAATGAGGACTTTACAAAGAGGGGGTAAAATAGCAAACAATTATCTCATGTATAAATTATGTACAAAGAAACTAACTATCAGAGCAACTACAACTCTGTCAGAACAACTTTGGGTTATTTGACAGTTAAACAATAATTTCAAAATTAAAAATAAAACAGAGCAACAGCAATACTTTTCCCTAATCACAAGCACATTTATATACAATTATTTTCTTTATACAAGATTAAAATGAATTCATCACCAATAAAGTAGCTCAAAATATAAACCATGAGTAAGTGATACTTAGATATAAAATGAATCATATTGATGAAAGTAGAAAGCGATAAATCATATATAAACTTATATAAAAATGTCTATTTATTATTAACAATAACCAACAATTTACTTTAATTTTTTGATACTATATATGAAGAGAACACATAACAGTTTTTATTTTACAAAAACAAAATATACAAAGTCAAAAATTATTCATTTGCGATCATCATGCATTGTTTAAGACAAATACAAGCTTTTTTCCGTCTACTTCTAATGGACTGCCAATAGGAGTTTTTCCATTGCAGACCTAGTACATCCCCTGGAAGCTGGTATCTTTTTTTTAGTATGGCACCATATAGGTGGATACCAATCACCACAGATAATTTTGACGCCCAGTTTCCTCCCTAGAGGGAGGCACCTGAGCTCTGACGATGCAAACCTGTACTAGGATTTAATTTTGCCTAGAGCACCCAAGTCAAACAGACACTCTAGGGATCTTTTACATGCCGTATAATCAAATGACATGGCCGCTGTCGATTTTCTGCATCATGAAAATCCACTGACTTGGGCCGAGGTTGAACCCACAACCTTGGGTGCAGAAGGCCAGCGACAAACCAACCACACCACCCAGCCGGCGACATATATACAATCAATATTAAAAAAGCATTAGAAAATAAAAGAGTAATGAAGTTACTTAATTTTTATGGAAAAGTTTCAAAATAATAAAATTATAACTTTTAAAAAAATTTCATTAAAAGTTAATTAATATTTATTACTCATTAATAAATAGTACTCCATAGCAAAATAAAATATTCTTAACAGTTTACTATGGTAGAGAAGAGGCAAACATGCATAATATTTCCAATTGCTATTTGTCTATGCAAAATCTTTAGCTATATTTGTTTAATAACATCTGAACACACTGCAAGTAACACCTAACATTTTAAAAAAAACCAACATTAAGGTTTTTAGATAAAATACATAATAAAAATATCAATGCACCAATAAAGTTAATTATAATAAAATTTCAAAGGCAAATATCTCTTAATGCAAAAGAAATTTTTGTGATTAATCAATGAAAATTTTTAGTTGTATCAGAGCATCACAATTAAGCATCTAAATGCAGTGCTAAAGACACTATTTTATACCATAATTTCCATTTGAATTTTATTTTGTACTCAATTTGACTGCATCAATGCTCATATTAGGGTTTATACTATGTATGAGCATTTATTTAAGAGTGGATGTGAATTGGGCTGAATGAAGTAAAGCAATCAAAAAAATCATTCAACAATGTTGGCAGAAATGATTGAATTGTCAGTTCAACTACCTTAAAAGCTGGCAGTCTTTTGTCACTACTTATGATTTAATATGAAATATGGACAACGGTTGAAGAAAGAATAGTTAAATCTCTAACAGCAAAAGTAATGTACCAACAATATTCTTTCCTCTTTTAAATTGACCTTCCTTTCATGGTAGCTTTGCCAGTGTTTGGATTACTGATTGTCTTTGTGCTAGTAATATTTGACAACTAGTTATCACTTAACTTTTTTCAAAAGAATTTATAAGAAAGCTGATGAGGGGGCACTTCCATCACCCCTTCTCCATTTTTATAATAGGAGTTTTGTAAGAAATCATGTTAAGAGAACATTTGCTAATTTTAAAAATTAATGTAAGGCTGGCAAACAAATTGCTTAAGGATCTACAACAAACTGACAACTTTTTAATCATTACATAGTTGTAAAATGTAAATAAAGCTCCTACATAAAGCATTAATTTCCTTTGAAATTTTAATCATTTTTTCACCATACATTTACATCCCATCTACTGATTTTCCTCCTATTCAAATAATTCTTTCTGGATGAGCTGAGTATATGTGTGTTTTTTCTCAGAATTAAAAAATATAACTAAAATAGCACTAATAAACAAAAGATATTCAAATATTATAAAACAAAATCATAAATTGTACTAGCAAAATCCATTGTCATTAGATTTATTTCTTTGAAATGTGAAAGATACACAATTTAATTGAGCAGAATTGTAACTAAATACTTATTTTTGTGTTTAGTAATAGTAAGAATGAAATATAATGATACAAAGAATACATTAAAAAGGCAATTAATGTAACATAATTTTCAGTATTCAATTCTTATATAATACAGCAGTCTTCATGTGAAAAATGCACACATTGGTGTACATAATAATAAACAGCAGCTGGAGAACATGGATAAATTTTTTCACACAAGTTCATTTACAAGTATGATCAAATAAAAGTTTACAGCAATTTCCAATCAATAAATATCACAATTATTGTAAAAAGATTTTAATATGAGATTCAGTTCATATGTTTTTGAAATGTTTAATTAAAATTTCTAACTACTGCATAGAAAAAAATGTTTTGTTAAAGCAAATTTACCAAAAGAAGCAGGTAATTATTTCTCAAAATTCATATCATGGCTGTTTTTAAAAAACAAAATAGTTTCTAATAGAATTTTAACTTTTTTCTTCTTAATTAACATTTTAAAACTCATTTTCATATAGAGCAAGGCAGATTTTATAGCAGGTAGTGAATTCCCCTTGCAATTTTACTTGGTTTCTAATAAAGCATTTTAATGCAAAACTTGAATTTTTAAACCAAAAAATTTTTGAGCTTTTTGTTAATTGAAATTTTACAAAATTAAATTTTTTAAAACAATATTCAATCAGGCTGAAGTTTTAAATCATTGCAAACAATATGTTCTTCTAAAGTTGATGGCAAATATAAATGTTGAATTACATCAGGTAATCTGACTCCATGAATAGAATACAAATGTTGACGTAACTTCACTGTACAAATTTGCTTCAATGAGGATGGATGATCTGAAATTTTTTTTGAAAAAAAATTGTGAGTTATAAAATAAAATTTTAAACCAAGCTTTTGAAGCAAACATTTAAAAACAAATTTGAGCTGAACTCAGTGAAGACTAATAAAAGAAATACAATTTTTTTTTCTTTACACAAACAATTTATTATAACTTAATAATTTTAACCTAAATTGGAAATATAAGCAATTCTCTGCATTATGAGCAAAACTGATACAAAATGAAGTTTGAGTAAGTGGAAAATAGACTTAAAGATAATATTTGAAATTTTTTCTTAGTTATGAAACAGTTTAATAAGAATATCTCAACAAAACAATGCTTTATAATATGCTATCACTCTTAATATGAATAATGCTTTTACTAATTAAAACAAATTATTAGACAGTAAAATTATATAGGTTAATTATTAGAAAATAACATTTTCTGAAATTTAATTCTTGAATGATAATAAAACATCACCCAGGAGAAAAATAAAATAAAATTTTAATTTCAATTTGAAAAATTTAGGAAAGGAGGAAAACTTCTAGTAAATAAAAATTATCTCACTGTTTGCATTACATAAAAGAAGATGTATTATTACTTTTACATATAATTAATATTTTAAAATATTTAATATGAAAATTGAGTTTATTATAAATGAAAAGTAATCAAAATATTTAAGCATCAATCTTGAAAATTTAAACATGTAATTATTTGTTATCTATTGATCAGTTATGATTGCAACATTATATCATTAATGCACTCAATACTTTATAGTAATTGTGAATCGATAAATCAAATAATAAATTATTAAGTATCTAATATAAAGTTAATTATAAGGTTGAATGTCTTTTAAAAGGCCGATTGGTATTTAGAAGAAAAATCTGCTGTTCCAAAAATTAAGTTTTCTCTCTCTCAAGATATGTAAAAGTTGGAAAATCTAGCAGATACAAAATAAGCAATACCAAAGATATCTCTGATAAAAATTTTTCATTCTAATTTTAAATTCAATGTGTTTTTGTTAATTTGATTTTAAAAAAATTAACATTTTGAAATGTTATAATAAAAATGGAAAATATGAAAAGGATATATTTAAAAACATTTATCTATCATATGTACAACAAAAAAAGAAAAATTGTGCACTTACTTAGTTCTTCAAGAATATCGCTTATATCTTCCGTAAATATAGTATTTAATTCAATAAACGCATCCTGAACCTTTTTTGAGATGAGAAGGAATCGTAGCATATGGTTTAAAAAATCTCTTAGAGGAATTCTTTGTTTTCTTAGGAAAAATCCAGCACATCTCACAAAGAAAGATATTTCACTTTCATTTTGAAAACAGAGATTTGGATCACAGCCATGATATAATACTTGTTCCAAGTACTTAACAGATGTCAATAGGGCAAACAAAAATACTTCATTAGAAGCTACATTATGCCTTTGATAATTAACATTGGCTCCATTTTCAATGAAACGTTGAAAAATTTCTGATTTTTGAAGTGTCATTGCTATGTAAAGAACAAAATAGATTAAAAAAAAAAAAATAGCATGAAATACATGAACAAGCAATAAACACATTATGATAAGTAACATTTTACATGCCAGCAAAGAAATTTAAAAACAGATTCTAAAGATTACATATTGTCAACGCAAATAGCAGAAGGGTGTAATATTATATATATTCTATTACAATATTTTAAGAAATTTTTGATTTCAAATTTTTATGACTGTACTTTTAAGCAATATGTTTAAACATTAATATGAATAGTAGGTGTTTATTACATTGCAAAAGCAAAATAAATATTCAAAAGCTAAGCACAAAATAAATTACTCACAATTTTGTTCACAAAAATTAAGTCAAGAACGCATGTAATACATATTTTGATTATACATATAATTCAATTTTTAAACTCATATTTCTAGCATATGTTACTTTTAAATATTACATAGGTTATTTAAATTTCAATACAGTTTTATATAATATAGTAAATTATACTCTGTCCCCCTCAAAAAATAAATGAATTTAAAACAATAATAGAAACAATTTCATAATAATAGATAGTAATAATGAAAAAAATTAATTATTAATCTTTCAATTTTTGTAATAAAAAAAACCAGTAACACTAAAGAATTTGAAAAACTTTTAATCAAATTTTGATGTTTAAATTTAAACAATTTACAAATACAGAATTAATTTATTTTAATGAAAATGATACCAATACTGAGAACTTAGAATCACCATATTTACCTCTCAAAAGAGGATGACCAGATTCAGGAGCTGGAGGATTACAACTTGCTCCAGCAGCTAATAAAATTTCAACAGATGTTTTATCATATTTACTTATAGCATAAGATATTGGAGTTTCTAATTTAGGTAGATAAGTAATCATTCTTGATAAATATTGGTCACTGCATGTGTACAGACTGTCCGGAGAAAAACCAGAAGCAAGTAGAGATTTTAATGCTCCATAACTAAAAAATAATAATTTTTCAATAAATCAAGAAAGATATATAACCACCCATTTTGAAATTATCTTGATTTGGTATTAAATCTTTTTCATACACCATTTCTCATTAATTAAAGAAATTCTTTATAGCATGCATTTATTTTGCTTACCAAGAAACAAAAAAAATTAGTTTTATTTTTTTTTAAATAAAAATTTAATTATTAATTAAATAAACACTAGTTAGTGCTAATACATTACCTCTGAAACATTCAAAAGAAGGAATATAACTTTATAAGTTATTTTGCTTACAATTCAAAAAGTGTAACAAAAAAGAAATAAAAATAAAAAAATTAATCATTAATACCTTTCCCATTCAACAGCTAAATGCACTGGGCATATCATTTTTTTGTCTTCATAAGTTAATGGATGAAATGCTTTAATAAGTGGTTCCAAATCCATTTTCGCTAAAAGAATTTCCACGCATCTGTAATAAATTATTAAAAAATTCTTTAGGTTTTACTATTAAATATTAGCTTATTGATGCATAATTTCCAGGTCAATATTGAACAACTTGTAATATATTTCGAAGAATTTACAATAAATCAGTTTTAGCAATGAGAATTTTCGAACTTAAAAAAAGAAATAATTAATTTTATAAAACAATAATACAGCAATAAGTTTAATTATGAATGTAATAACACTATTTGATAAAAATACACATATTAGTATGCAACTTATGCTTTTTTTTAAAAAGACAATTGAATAATAACTTTTGAAACAGCAAGATAAAATAGATACAGTTTTTAAATATAAAAATAGCCCTTTAACTTATAATTTTAGTTTATAAAACCTCTTATTCAGTGAAAATCTTATTTTTGAATGGTTAGACAAAAAATGATTATCTTTGGATAACATCAATATAATTACACTTATATATCAAAATGCAAAAAATTGTGCTGCATATGTTGAAGAGGATACACATGCATATACTTAATTCAAATATATAAGTATTAAACTATTTGAAACTTTAAAAAAATGCATAAAGATTAAATTCTATAACCAAATATAACTTCAAGTCTGTAACAGATACAAGAAAAAGAGAGAGAAAAAAATTTAACAATATTGATTCCTTTTTATTATATATAATACTGAATTTATTTATCTTAATTTAATGTAATGAAATGAACTATCACAGCAGCAAAATAAGCTCTATGTTCTCTCTAATATATACCATTGAATTTACTTAATCATTATCTTTGTAAGTAATCACTTTTTGAAGCATTTTTAATAGGGGATATTTTCTTCTAGTTTAATTTTATAAATATAAAGGAATGGTTTAAATTTAAATTTTACACCTTACATTTATTTTAAATTTAAAATATATGCGTGTAGTCTACTGTTTATTCACTATATCTATGACAATATCCTAATAAGATCCAGTTATTAATGTACCGTATAATTCCATGTATAAGCCAAGAATTTTTGGAACTTATTTTAGAGTAAAAGTAAGGAGATCGACTTATAAAGGGATCTGCTAATCTTGGAGGGGGGGGGGGTATAGTTTAAAAAAAAATGAATTTTTAACAATTTCCATTAGCCATGCACTAGCCATCTTAATTATTTAACTTTTTGTGTGTTTTCAATTTTTTTCAGAAAAAGAAGAAAAATTACACAAAACCTTCAAAGCCAGTGCCAAAATCCGACTTTCCTGATAGTTCATATAATTTACGTTCACTCATCGAGATGTATGAGCCTGCAGTTTGAAATTAATCATATATGAATTTCTCTTATAGCTCATTTTCCAAGCAAAAATAAAAAGGCACTTAAAGAAAGATAGTATACAAGATAAAGAAGATGCTTCTTTAGATAGGGTCACTGAAATAAAACTATCATCATTGACATCTGGTATTTTACACTATCATCATTGACATCTGGTATTTTACTTCGCAGCAATTTTATAGGAAAATATTTGAGTTGTTTTTATCTGCTTGGAACATTTTAAACCTCAAGGCGAGATGTTTGAAAAATACAAGACTTTTTTTCAATTCAACTTATGTACAGGTTTTGAAATCTGCATAAATTTTTGAATTAAAAAACACACTTATGGTTTATACAGGGATCTGCTTACATTAAGAAATATATGATATGTCATTACTTTAAATGTTTGGTTCAATTTAAATCAAACTATAGAATTTTAACCCTTAATTTGACAATATAGATAGCATTTCTCAACAGTTACTTCATTTCTCTAATTTCAATATCATGTTGTATGAGTACTTTGAATTTTGAATTAGCTCTCATTAAGTCTCAGTAGTTTTCATTGAAATGTTAATTAGAACCTACAAAATTTGAGTTCATTCTACCATAAGGCTTCAGACTCTATTCTTTAGGTAATTATAGTTCCTTAATTTAAAAGAAACATTTAAAATTAAGACAAAAAAGTTTAAACTTCTTACAAAATATATCTAAAGCTAAAATTTCATAGTTAATTAAAAAATAAAATCTCTTCAGAAAGCCAATCTTCTATTCTATCAAATAATACCAATTACAAAATTTAAATCTTATCAAAATAAATATAAAATATAGCTTAAGATATTTTTAATTTCACAACTTATTATCGCCTTGAACAGCCAAATGCAAAGCTGTTGCATTGTCTGAGGTCTTCAAGTTAGGATCTGCACCATTATCCAAAAGCATTTCAACAATGTCAACATAGCCTTGTTGAGCTGAAATCATTAGTGCTGTAGCCCAGTCTTCTGCCCCAATGTTCACTATATGTTCTTGATCTAAAAATAATAATAAAATTAATTATTATTATTATGAAGATTAATACACACACACATATCCATACATAATGCATAAATACAAAATATTTCATACTGACAACAAAACATTTACATCACATATTTCATAATAATGCCTCTCAAATATTACTATTTATTCTTGTAAACATCTCAAAATGATTACTAAGCCAAAATTTCCTGACTGTGATATCTCAAATATGAAAACTATTTTTCTAAATATGAAACGATTTTCCACATATATGCCTTTCTCAGAATTTATATACAAGCATCCTTAATTTTCATGCACATCTTATTTTCATAAAACTTGCTAATATGAATTGTATTTAAAAGTTAAATTTTTATTGATAAATATTGCAAAAATTTCGAATTTCCACATAATGACTCTCCTCCTGCCTATGATCACAAGTCCCTTTCTTCTCTTTTTAAGAATTAATCATGATATACAATTATTGAGGACTCAAGAGATGATATAAAAAGATTGACAATTAGTGACTATATTGAAAAAAAAAATATATGAACCAATGAAAAAACCAATAATGAATGATTCTCAAAAAAGCTATCCTGAGTATCTTGTCAACCACACTTATGGCAATTACATACAAATCATGCACAAATAAAAACTACTTATAGTTATAGTTGCAGTTAATTTTATTGATTTACTACTCAAAACTGCATGGAGAATGACAAGAAATGGTTGCAGCTGAAAATATTTTGTCAAGGATTGATAGTAACATTTAGTAATTTACTGCTTGCACATGTCTAATTGAACAATATCCAAAACTGAAATAGTCAATATCATGAATGAATTGATGTCAACTGAGAAGATATTAATGACTTAATGTAATTCCAATTAGAATTTTTCTCAAATGAAAAATTTCAAAATAAATCCATGGTTAAGAGTAAGAAAACAAAAATTTGGATGTAGCTTTCATGCATTTCGACAAATTTTTGACCATCATAGAAAAATAAGGCCCAAATGGGAAGTATATATTTCATGTACCAAAGCAATAGAAAAAAGGTACCATGTCAATAAAACTATTTTATCAAGACAAGAAAATTCAAATAATTTTAACAGAAAATACAAACAACAATTGAAGTCTCACTTATTAACCTGCTGATGTGTTTAATTAGGAAATATGTATTTTAAAAATGCTTTTTGGGATTATTTTTCACATTACTTTACTGTTGCACACTTTAACTTTTCTGCAAGCATTGAATATAAAATAAGTCTGTAAGTATATTAACATTAAATGTAAAAAAAAAACCCTATCAAACCATACATACATGTTAAAATTAGTATTATAAAATTAGTTGCTTAAAACATAAAAATTACTAAAAAAAAAAAAAAAATTTATTCTAAAATGAAGATTAAAAGCAATTACTGATGGCAAAACAAGCAGTATTCTTTGAAAAAATTATTTTGAGCATGAAAAGTGGCAACAATTTAGTTATTAAGAAAATCAAATTTTATATCTTACATTATATTACTTGCTCAATATTCACTGTACTACAGTAGATTAGTTTAATCAACATTATATTAGAGCTAGTAGAACAGGCTAATTAACAGATTATATGATTGTGAACTGTACTCAATACACAACAAAATATGCAAGCTCGTACCTCATCCTTTAATTTACATTACATTGAGTGAGGGTATAGTGATTCTTAAAATTTAATGAACATTATTCCTTCTTATGGTTTTCAGTAGCATCATGCCTTTAATTTACTACTTACCAACCACAAACCCATCAATTGTTCAATTAACAAAATTATAGTGCATTCTTTTATTTTTTTCTTTATTGGGTTTAAGTACTTATATATGTACGCAATGTATATGTGTGCACGGCTCTATATAAATTTATACAAATTAATTTAATGTTCAAAGTTATAAGATAATAATGTTTATTAAAGATATTTTTTTCTAAAATAACAAGTGCAATAAAATTGCGAGAGTTTAATAGTTTATTAACTTTTTTTAAAAAAATAACTTCATAAATAGTAATATTTCCCAAAATTTGCAAGATAAAAAGATCATGAATCAAAATTCACAGCAAAAATGAAAATTCAAAATATGTAAGATGTATATTTTTAATATAAGAAGTATTTACTTCTTTCTTTGGCAACACGTAGAAGTTCTCGCAGATTATCTTTACAACCATGTTGAGCAGCAGTAAATATAGGTGTCATGCCGCATTCATCTTGAAGATCAATACGTGCTCCATTACTTAACAAAAGTTTCAATAAGTTAAGATCTTTAGTTGCTGCTTCATGTAAGGGAGACCAATTAGCGCAATCAGGAACATTCACATTCGCTCCAGCTGACACCAGCTTTTCTGTTAAATACATGTTGCCACAACGAACAGCTATGGAAAGTTTAAAATTATGAAGCAATTATAATTTTTGCTATGAACATAAGATAAAATAATTTTAATGTTATCAGAAATGCATGATAATTATCCAAACAATATAAACCCATTTAAATTTATTAAAAATAATCACCTTTTTATAAAAATGCTTTGTTTTTGTTTTTTTATAACAATGTAAAAATAATAAAAAATTGTAAATGAATATACAGTCGAACCTTCATTCTACGAATTTCTATTTTGCAAACTTTTTGCCAAAACCAAGAACACTTTATGATTTTCTTCGTAAATTAACCACCAAAGAGAAAAGTGTATTTTCTATTTAACTAAATTGTTTTCTTGTGAATTGATATTTTTTTCTCCTTATTTTTAAAATATTTTTGGACAATTTTGAATTATTCTCTCTTTTAATACATTTTATGTTGTTCAATGACCTTGAACTGATTTTATCAGGCACCTAACTCACAGAGAGCAATAAAACTGACGTAATTTTGTATGTTTAATCCAAAAAACTCAAACAAAAATCATCAGACTTTTAAAGTAATAAAATTTAAAGATGCATAAAATAATGTGTGCTTAAAATTACTGGTTATAAAACAATGTATGTTCAAAATTACTTCTAGGCTTAAAATTAGAAAATATCATTAAAATTCATTAACTAATGTAAAATTATTTTTTAGTTAAAAATACAGTGTATTCCTGCACCATGTTTTCTTTCTTTTAAATTTCTTACCTTGTTTTTCTTGCAGATTTCTTTATGATGAGTAAGATATATAAAATGAATAGATAATTTACAAAAAAAAATGTGAATAATTACTTTTTTAAACAATACATAGTGTTTATGAATTTAAAACTTTTTTGTGGGTGGTTTTTAAAGTATATTGAGAGATGAATCTCTGTTTAATGAATTTTCCATAGAATGAACTTTTTTCGGGATTTAGTGATTTCTTTAAATAGAGGTTCGACTTTATTTTAAATAAATACACAATCTTGAAATGTACCTTCTAATAAAGGGCTATCCTCTTCATTATCCAATGCATTAGGATCAGCACCATGCTGTAAAAGCAAGTCTGCATAAGCATTAGAAAGGGCTCCTCGACGTCTTTTACAAGATAGTAAAAGAGCAGTTTCTCCTTCATGAGTAACCCAATTTACATTTGTCCCACCTTGAAAAAATTATAACACATTAAGCTATGAGAAGAAAAAAATTTAATCAAAAGAAAAAATTAAAAAACATTTTTTCTTTTTTTATATAAAAATATGTGGTAAATTATTTTAACTTGAAATAATTAGCATACTGTAACAAATTCTATTTTGTTTGTTATAAAGGATGTGGTGAATATATTCTTACCTTTTAGATATACAGAGTTAAGTATATTTACATGAAAATATTTTTAATTAAAATGTAATACAAATTTAATAAAACTTTAGATAATTTATAACAAGCAATTTTTCAAACTTAAAAGTTCAAATTAGCAAAAACATTCCTTGGATTGTTTAACATATCACTAAAAAAATAATCTAATAATTTCGGAATTCTACATGCACATTATATTTTACCAAGTATGCAAATGATTAAATCTTCAACCAATAAATGTTGATTTCATCATAGTGTACATTTCTGCTATGCAACTGGTACAGTATAAAACAAATAACTGAGGTAAATTTATTGTTTCCCACTCTCTCTTCACTTCAAGAATTTAACCATTACTATTAAATCTCTTTGATGGTTTATCTGTAATAGTCCTAATGCAAAAATTATTAAGCTGAGTCTTATTAACAAAGTAGTATTTTTTAACCCCATGGGTCTTTTAAACTTTATACTGATGACAATACATCTACCACTTAATATTGCACATTTGATGTTTTACTGATTTTCGTATCAATACATTTTTATAAATAATAGAATCTACATAAAATATTAAAAATCATTAAATATAAAAATGCATTATAAATGTTTATTTTGATGTTGGTTTGATAAACCTCTTGAGTGATGTATACCTACTATCTGAAATTCGTTTGAATTAAAGCATTTTTAAATTTTATGCATGGTATTCAGATAAGAACATTAATATTAGTAATAGAATATTTTTAAGTACATCTAAGTAGAAATTTCACGGGGAAAAAAAATATATATATGGTTTTATCATATAATCATTCAATAATGTTTTTAGTTTCTTTCATTTCAAAGTTTCATTCATTCCCCCCCTCCCCCTCCATTCATTTAACAATATTGTACATGCTTCCTCAAACAACTTTTTTTTTACTGTTTTCAATTTAACTGGATCTTTGAACTCAGAAATTTAATTCCTACCACATTTATCGAGATGTGTTAAAAGTTTTTCATCAAATTCTTTTCAATTTCACAGGGATCATATTGTAAGGTCCCAGAACTACATTAATAAATTTTTTGCAAAAAAAGTATTTAAAAAAATCCAACTATCTTGAAATTTGCAATGCAAATGTCATCATAAGTATGCAAATTATTAAATTTTCAAGGTGAATGAACATTAACTTTGGTTCTGGAGAACTTTTCTACTGCACAATTAGCATTATTATTAAAAATTATGCCTTTTACAAGTAACAATTGTAAAAGGCATAATTTTTCTTATTGTTGGCATTGCAGTTTCATGAAGATGCAACCAATGTGTTGATACAAAATTGTTAAATCTAATTGTATGACTTCAAATGGGATCACTTAGTTGGGATGTATATAGTTTTCTGGTCATACTAAGGAATAGGCCATTGCTGTACTGTATGGACATGTCTGAGAAAGGGTGTTGTCATCAATGGTTGCTGTAAGGAAAACTTATTGGCAAAATAAAGGCTCCCGAAGCAAAAATGTATAAATGCAAGGCAAGACTGAAAGACTATGTGATAAACCCAAACTGCCCCAATGACGTCTTTGTTTACTATTCAAAGTGCCACAGCTTTTTCCTTATCACCTGTAAAAATTTCCACCATCTCATGATGCTAAGATGCGGTGGAGTATGCTACCAGCATTCTTTAACCCAGTGCCACGGGCCTGTATACATGCCCTGTTCAGCCGATGCTTTTAGTGCCTCGGACGTGTATACTCATCTTTCCAAAGGAGAATTTTTTGTATTGTGCTGCTCTGTTTAAAACTAGACCCACTGCTTTGGAATACAATAACATGAGATTGATAGTGTTTCTAAAAAATTTACTTATTTCGGAGAAGAAATTTGAAAGGGTATCTTCTAGTAATGGAAAAAATTTAAAAGTAAGCAGTTTTTCCATTTGAATGTGCTCTTTTCTATTCTTCATTTGCTATCATTTTCACTTACTATGTGTAATAGGAGCTTTTTAATTTTTTGTACAAATGCACTGAATGTAATACTGGTTTATATGTTCAACCAAGTTTCAGGGTATACCACAGAATAGATAAGTTATAATTTATTTTTTATTATGTTGTAACTCTAAGGATTAAATTTTTTATTTTTGTTTCATTATTTATCCTTTTTTCTTTCTTTTTGAAAGTGAAAGTAAAAAAATTTTAGGTTTACAAACACGCCTTTCCTTTTCCCCAATAAACCTCATAACATGCACCTGTAGGAAAAACCGGTGACACTGGGGAAGTGAATTTCGTAGCTTTTCCTTGGCAGTTAAGGGGTTAAGGTGTCTTCCATTCATCCCACAACATTGATCATTACGTCATAGATGATCATCATGGCTGTCAACAGATTACTTCATCAAGGAATCTTGCTTCCCTCTTGTAACAAATAACAATTGTATCTGCACTGAAGGGAATGGAGCAAGAAGTCCCAATCAGCATTTGTCTTATAGAAACATAAAGTCCTTACCACTGATATGATAGTGTGCAGAGCTATCTCTTAAAATAGCAAGTAGGTTCTAATTATCTAAAGAACAATCTGAACTGCTCAACAAAAAGATGAGGGTATTCTCCAACCATCGCATTATCCTTTATGGTATGTTATCCTGCATCCATTTTCCAACAAGATAATACCAAGCCCATATGATTTGTATATCTTAGGACAGTCTTTGTGCTGTTGAACTCTTCCTTGACAAGCAAGGTCACCAGAAATTTTGCCGATTGAACATGTATGGAATATGGTAGGCCATCAGATACAGGCACTTCAAAATGTTGCAGATCTAGAGCAATAAATGATGAATGCCTAGCAGAATACATTGCAAGATGAAATTATGACTTATCTTTTAGCATAGATGTATATAAGCCTACAACTTCACTAGGAATTTTCATCACATTTACTTATTTTAACATTCAATAAATAACTGTTGGCTCTACAGTTTTAAATTTTTAATCCTTTAATTATCTGTGTATGAGCTTTACACATATTTGTGTTTATGTAATAGAAGCATTCAATTTCTTCACAGTGTTTTGTTTTCTTTGCAAAAAAGTCAATCGTATACAGAAGGCATCATATAAACAAGTCAAATACAAAGAAAATACAGCTTAAAGATTTATTGAAAATGACCAAGTCCAAAAAAGTTTTTTAATTCATAATATGCATTACTGATGACATTTGGGTCTTATGATTCTTTGTGAACAGATGATTAATAGGTTTAAAAGAAAATATATTTTAGAAAGCACATTCAAATGCTTTAATAAATTATTATTCTTCCACATGAATAACACATTAATTCTAATACATTTTTCAAATAAAAAATAAAAGTACACTTCTTTTTTTTAACCCTCTAAGCAGTCTGCACGTAAAGTCTTGCCATTCTGGAGATGCTTCGAAAATGCACCACACGTATTTTTTTGCCGTCAGGTGGGGATCTCAAAAGCAGTTGAGCTGTATTTTTAAGAATGTGGCTCGGCCACTTTTGGGAATCTTGCTTGAAGGCATAAAAAGCATCTCTGGAATGACGGGATTTTACGTGCAGACCGCTTGGAGGGTTAATATAAATAACTATATAATCACATAATTCAAACTTATATCTACAACTATCACAGATTCTAAACAAATAAGTTCAATAATGTCTTTGCAACAAACTAAAACAAGAGGAAATGGTATTAGTACATTATTGCAACCGTGGCAAAGTTTGGCAGATTTTTACAGAAGAATTGTAATTTACAAAGAATACAAGAAGCTATTCATTATAATCATGCATGTTGGTATAAACATTGTTCCTTACTTAAAAATGTTAAATTTTTTTTGGTACCTACATATTATTGCAATTGTATTGGTGACATTATATGAAATAAAGTACATGGTTGTAAATTCAGCACATACAAAATTGGTATTATGAACATTGGCACTGATGTGATAATATGCAAGTACCACTTTTTCATAGTTTTTTTTAAGAAGGTGAGGGGGGGGGTGTAAAAATTTCATTAAAATAGATTTAAAGAGAGTAACTGTTTCCTTCAGTTTCTTGAACTGGCATCAAATGAATTTAGCTAAATATGATACAAGATGAGATGATTGAGGAGTTCCTATGTTTTTTACTGCTTTATTTTGCTGACCTTAACATTTTTTTTCTTCATGAGTTATATATACATGAATAACAGTCCTCTTGGATTTATAAAATTATTATAATTGACAATTCCAAGTTTGATGATTTCTACTAGTATGGTTATGATAATAAACATGTCTTAGCCAATCAAGAATAACTTATTCATTATATTTATTTTTTAAAAGTTAAATTACCGTGATTTAGAATTTTTTCTAAAAATTCCAAACTATGGGAAGCTGCAGCAGCTTCATGCAGTGGAAACCAACCCCTGTTATCAGACACATCCACAGGTCTATTTTCTTTCAGAAACTTGTCCAAAAGAGCCATATCTCCTAATCTAATAGCATAGCTAATGGTTGAACATGAATCATCCCAAGATTCACCAAAATCCATGACCTGTGAAAATTTAATGGATATATGAATTGATATTAAGCATTATATAAATATGGTAATGAACTCTTAAAAGGATATTATAAAAATCAAAATTCTATGAACTTGAAACAGCCCTGAAACATTAATAGAAGGGTTACATCACTAAATCCCTTTACCTTATATAGTGTTACACAGCTTGAAAGAGACATGTTAAATTTTCATCCTATGATAGAGCTTAAATGTGGAAAACAGATCACTTATATTTTTAATAGAATGGATATATGTATGGATATAATTTGCATATATAACTAACACACTTGATTTTCAATTATCTATTTATATAAATCACAGATTAAATCTTTAGTACTAGTACATTATTTATGCAAAATAACATTATGGGTATAATCTATACAAATGTACAAGCTAAATTTAACTGTACATTTGACAATGAAACAAAACATTTACTACATCTGTTGAAAAATAATAATTCTTTTATAATTCCCTAAATTATGAATTTTGCAAGTATTAACATAAAGAGAAAACTTTAAAATGCATTGAAAACCAACATTTATAAACTTTGACAGCATTCTTGCATGAATAAAAATTTTAACCATTAACGTGTACACTGACAACTATGATAAAACTCGTAGTTTGCATTATTACCAAGGACACCAATTACAAATTATCCGAGTATGTTTCCTTTCCATATTTGTGCAGCTATGATAAAATTCATAATATAACAGTGTAAATTCAAATTTTCTAAATGAATAGTAAATGATTGTAAATATTGGCTTTTTATATCAGAATCCTGAAGAGCACCATAATAGTCAACATGTAAAGTGCTCATTCCTAATTTATTCTTTTAATACTATTTTCATAAAAAAATTCTTTTTTTTTTTTTTTTTTTTCGTAACATCCCTGTAAATTTTTAAATATATTCCTTTGCACAGAACAGAATTGAGTCACATAACATGAAGAAATTAATATTTCCACTAGAGAGAGCAAATTGCATATGACAGCACTAGTTTTAATTACTCTTTAAAACTTTCATAAAATAAATACTTTTTGGGGTATTAAAAAACAATAAGAAAATGTTATTATTACCCCTTACATAAATAGATTTAAGATAATAAATTATGACACCCTGTAATTCAAGAGAAAATTTTCAGTAATTTTATCATAAATGAAGATTTAATAATGGACTAAATTCATGATGGTCACATGATAAAGGCAATCACGTGTTTCCCATTGATTAAAAATTGACATACTAGTTGTTCAACTTGTAAAGTTTAGATATCATTTGAAATTTGATGATTGGGTAAAGAGTTCACGTATTAAAATTCTTCAAACAGTTTTCAAAATTGAAAAAAAACTTACATTATATGAATACTTTTAAATTAAGGGCATTTTGCTTAATTATGTGCATTATTTTATGTTGACAAATATGTACCTTCTAAAACAAAGTTTCTGCAAAAAGCAAAAGTTGGCAACAGTGGCTGGAAACGCGCAATTATATTTATGACATAATTATGACGTCGCATTAATTTATGAACTGATTGGCTGAAAACATGTGACTCAGTTATCATGCGACTATGACGTCACATGATCCAGACATCCAGCAAAATGACTATGTGAGACTATGGTAATCATGAACTAAATAATTAATTTTGTGGAGTTCATGTCCGAAATGGAATCTATTAGTGTAAAAATAATATAGACTCAATACAAATAAAAAAAAAGGTAAATTATTTATGTGGCACATCTAAACTATTTTGAATGGATCTTTCGAGTCAATTAATATATGATTAATTTTTTTTATGAAATCATATCCAAGATAAATTGTAACAAGAAAATAGAACAATACCTTTTGAATGTGTTAAGTAATTGAATTAAAGCCAAAATCTGTAAAGAAAAAAAATTCATTGAATTAACTTATTATTTAGGTCATAGTACAACTTATAAATATACTCAGTTAAAACTATATATAGTAAAGTTTCATGTAGAAGAAAAAATTTTACTATATGTAACTAAATAAAATGGCACATCAACAAAATATAAATAATTTTCTCTCAAAATTGTTAAACAAGAGAGCAATAATTTCTGCAGACAAGTTTCAGAAAAAATAATCAAGATATTCTTCAAAACTAAGAGAAACTATAATTTATTATATAAAATTAAAATTACTTGTATTTCTGAAACTAACACAATTAAAAAACAGTAAATAGATATAAAAAAAAATCAGAACAGGAAGAATATGATAATAATATAGACAAATGATATTTTACTTATCTATACCTGTATCACAACCTAGTCTTTCCCTATATAGTAATGTTATATACAGAAAAGCAATCTACTAATTCATTCAATCACATAGAAAAGTACTCTAAATTTATATTTAATTTATCACCTTTTACTAAAGTCACCATCTTGAAACAATCATTTTAAATAACATTTTTGAGCAGCTAAATCTAAAATGAGATGATACACATGGACTATATGGTTTTTTAGTGACACCAAAGAATGATGTATTACCAATGTGGAGTAGCAAGCAACTCTCCTGAGATAGCAAATATGCACAGTATTTCCGATCCCATATGAATCCCTACTCTCCCAATTTGCAATCCATACACCTATACTGAAAAAGGCTGATAACGAAGATTGACTTTACCCTGCCTATTAGATAGATCAATAAATTAGAAATTTATCAGGTAGTACAAAGTATCAAAATTTGATATAATTATGACTTTATAGTATAACATGATTCTAAAGAGATTATTTTATATTTTTATCAAAACATACACTTTAAGAGATTTAACCTGTAACATATTTCACATAACTGTATCGCACAAATGTATCATTAACTTATAAGATTTTAAAAATTTAACATTAGAACACACAGATATTTGTTAATCAATGGGAAAAAAATACAAATAAATTATAAAATTGAGTGCAATACTGTAGATATCAATTAATCAAAATCTTAATATCAAATTCGCGATTTCTAACATTGGAAGTAATGAGCCGAGCTATTGTTTAAAAACTTCTTTAATACAGTAAATTAGAAATACGATTAAAAACTGATGAAATTAAAATATTTTCAAGATATATTACGTTTTCTAAATTAAAAAAAAGAATTTTTAAAATAAATTTAACTTAAATACATGGCGATTTAGCGTTTCATAAGTATATATTTCTTCATTTTAAAACATATTTAATCATAAATATATCTTTACTATTTTCAATTTTTTTTATGCATAAAATAATTATTATAATGCATAAAATTCTTTGGATGGATGGATAGATAGATAAAAGATTTAGTTATAATTTTCTTGGTTACCTGTTTCGAATGGGAGAACTCAAGAAGGAGCGCTTTTTATTGCTTGTAAACACATTTTAGTTCATTTCATATCATTCTCTTTACTGATTGAGCGAGTATATAAAATACTGTGAAATGTTTCACAATATTTTAAACACAATGATGAAATATTTATAAAACAACGCTAAATATTAATTTTCAGCTTTTACTAACGTAGTCTTATTTCTCTTATTTAAATGTTTAAAAAGAATTTGATTAATTAATCAGAGAAAAAAGAATTGTTCGCTTGCTCATTGGTTACTATTTCGATATCTTAATTTATATCGCGCTATTTAAAAGGCTTATGAACTTGTGTTTCTGTTTTGTGTGTGTGTGTGTGTGACAGGCAGAATTCAAATATAAATTAGTGTGTAATTTTGTTTTGGAGGATAGTAATAAGAGAGCATGCAATGTATACTAAACGTTTTTAAATAAAAATAAACAGTAATGTGAGTACTATTTTCCATCTTAACACAGCTCAATAAATTTAAATATAAGATAATTATTATAAAATAAAAATTTTATATAGTTTTCTTCATGTTAAAAAGCCACATAAATTCTCTCATCCAATGAATCGCTTATAATCATTTAAATGAATAAAAAATTCGAGAATAACGAAATGTATTCAAAATAATAAAGAATCATTTTTTGCTCTATCATCAAAACTGTTTTGGTATAAATATTATATTCAAAAATGTTATCCTTATATAATCAGCTTTTTTTTTTCAAATTGTAGATCGTGTGTTTTAGTTTTAAATCATTCTATTAAAGAGTACATTTTTTTTTTTAATTTATGAAATTTATTTCAAATGTAGTGTATCTTTTTTTTCTTGTAAGTAAATACTTGTGTGTTCTTAAAGCAGTTTCTTTTTATTGAACTGCAGAATGTCATACCACATCCAAAATTATTCTCCTCTTGATGGTGGGCAATTAGATTATTCAAATGGAATGCAACTTCCAAATTTTGGTGATGGAATAGCTCTTGGACAGGAATATAGTTTATTGCAAAGTATTTTAGTTGATGGAGGTACACATTTTGGTGTTTCTACAGTATCTTTTGATAACGTCGAAGAGCTTTTGTGGATGGGAAATCAAGGGGTATGTATATAGTTTAGTTATTAATTGCATTGTTGAAAAATAATTATTTGTTTTTTGTTTAAACATGATTAAGTTAATAGTTAGATATAATACAGTGGCCTTTTAAAAAATAAAGTAATAGAAGTATTAATTTAGTAAAATATCTCTATGAACTACAGCAGAATATCAGGTTTTCAGATCTGTCTTTTTTTTAGAAAATCTGATCAACCGGGAAATGAAATGTATGATCTTATTTTTCATTGAAACTAAAGTTTTCTAATTAAATAGGGGTTTTTTTTTTCTTTCATTTTTAATTGTATTTATGAAATATTTTTTTTCTTTCCTTTCTCAATTTTTTGAATTCTTTTAATATTAAAATATCAAGAGTTTGGTACTTATGTATTATTGCCAACCATATTGGTGACATTATATGAAACGAACACATGGTTACCCATTTAGCAAGTGCGACAAATGCGAAATTGGGGTTGCCAACTTGGCGAGTTATCTTGAATGTTGTCATTGTTGCGATAGTATGTAAGTACCAAGGCTTCTGTTTTAATTCAAATTTGGCATAAGATAAGAAAGAATCTTAATTCAAATAATTATTTTAATTTTAATTTACTTGATATTCATTATGATATATGCATGTACAGGACTGATTATTCTTAAATGAATTTACTATAAGAGTTCTACGGATGTATTAAATTTAAGGAAAGGTGTAAATTAAGTAATATTGATTCTAGGAATAATTTGTTACTTTTTTAAAAATTTAATTGGAATTTTATTTTTTATATTAAATGATTAATGACATTAATGCTTGTATTTAATGATATTAATGATTATTAACAAGTAAATGATATTAAACAATCCTATTCTGTTCAAATTCTATTACAATATGTATTGCTTTTATAAACTGTATTTTAATTTGATATCTAATATCGTCTTAGACTGTTTAAAAGTCTCACTCCTTGAAATATGCTTTTCTTATAATTGTTTAGAAAGAAGGTGTTAATTTCTTTTTGTTTTTTTCTTCTTTTTTTCTAGTAAATAAATATATAATGTAGCTGGCTAGGTGGCATGGTTGGTTTGTCTCTGGCCTTCTGCACCCAAGGTTGCAGGTTTGGCCCTGGCCCAAGTTGGTGGATTTTCATGATGCAGAAAATCAACAGCGGCCATGTCGAATGAAAAATGGCATGTAAAAGATCCCTAGAGTGTCAGCTTGGCTTGGGGACTCTCGGCAAAATTAAATCCTAGTACAGGTTCGCATTGTCAGAGCTCAGGTGCCTGCCTCTGGGGAGGAAACCAGGCATCAAAATTACTTGCAGAGATTGGTATCCGCCTATATGGTACAGCACTAAAAAGAGATACCAGCTTCTGGGGAATGTACTATGTCTGCAATGGTAAAACACCAATCTGCAGTCCATTAGAAATTTAAAAAATATATATAATGTATGAAGCATTCATTATATTAATATTTTAATTATATTGTTAAAAAAATTGGTGCTTGCATATTAACATCATCACAGCCAAATTTACACCATTTTCCACCAAAATCTGACTCGTTTTTTTTCAGTTAAAACACATTTTAATTGAAACTTCTTTTTTTTTATATCATGGTACAATTCCCGTGATGTAAGTTTTGCTATTGGGGCACTTATTGTGTATGTTGTTAACTTAGAATTAACCTGTAATTTGTTGGCAATCTATTGTTAACTAGAAATTAAATATTTATCAATATTTCAACATCTATTTCAGGGTCATATGACATCATATGCAACTGCAGAGCTACAAAAATATACTTCATTTCAAGTTCATGTTAGTAATGAAGTTAGAGCAATTGTACCTCTTGAGCATGGAATTCTGTCTTTAACAAGTAATTCCTTACGGATGTCTGCTAGGAGAGGGCTTCCAATGTTCAATCACTGGTAATATCTTTCATTAAAAAATCATGCTTGCAAGTTTGACTTTTTAATCTATTTTGGGATAGTTAAAAACTTCTTACACTCCTGTATAAAATATTTTAAGTAAAATGTGTAAGATGTATATCCAAGTCAGTAAAAGTAAGCTAACCATTAAGTTCACAAACTTCCTAATTAATATTGTACTAGTTCTGATTCCAGCATACATATGAAAGTTAACAGGTTGGTTGGTCATATTTGGAAAAGAGCTGCATAAAAGTTACATTAATTTACAATCAAGTGTAGTGTTAATTGCTGCAAATGTATATTTATAATATAATCAGAGAGAAACGGAAAAGACAAGTGTTGTGTGTGTGTGGGTACAGAGTTTAAATTGGAATACACATTAGCAATATCCCAAGGCCCATCACCCATGTACAGATATAGTAGAAAAATAGAGATTCAGGTACTTCAAAATCATATATATTGTACTTAATTATGCAATATAATGGAAATTACTGCATATATTGAATAGTCTAAAAAAATTTCGTGCTAATTTGATTTCGGGGGTAGTAGCGCCAAGATGGGCGATAATATTACAATATGGTTAACTTAATATTTTTATTGTCTGTCGATGTGTTTGCCATGGGGATAACATATATTAGAAATAACTTTTATTCGTTTTTTCCCGCTATAACTCTTTAATTTCAGACGATATCTTTAAAAATTTAACCATTTTCAGTTTAATTTTTCTATTTGCGTCTTCTGTTTAATTATGGGCTACTTTCGAATATGGATATTTCTAAAATGAGTGAGTACTGGAATATTTTTTTCTTAGAAGAATAAGTGTTGTGCTTTTAATTATCGCTATAAATAGTATATTTTCGTTTTAAAAATGTTTTTTTTACGTTCTTTGTTCGATGATACTCGTTGAAGGAACTTGCAGTGCAAGTTTCATATTGCAAGCTTTCACTACTTTGTAATTGATATTCTTAATTAATTTTAACATACATTATGTAATTATTTTATTCATAATGAAAAAATGTGTAATCATCATATAATATTCGTTATTTATAATTGTTTCTTTTAGCATTTATTTATAACTATTATTACATATTTTGTTATTTATTTATAGTAGTTATTATTTAATTATAATTATTCTTATTTATTTATAATTATTATCTTATTTATTTATAACTATTTCTTTTGTTTATTTATAGCTATTCTTATGTTTATTTATAGTTATGTATTACGAGTTCTCTTATGCATTATTTTTATTTTTTTACAATTCGACGATTATTCTTTTTAATAATTACTATTTAATTATATTATATGATTATTATTTCTAATAACCGTTATAAAATCGTACTATGTGAATATTATATATAATTACGATAAAATAATATTACAAGCTGCTTTTTTTTTTTATAATACTATTATTAGTTCATGTTACTTTTTATTACATAATATTATTATTCATTATTTATTGATTGATCTAGGTTATTCTCAATCTCTTCTTATATTTTTTATTTGAAATACATTTTAATGTATTTCAAAACAATTCTTTTAAATTATTGTATATCGTTAAATTACCGCTAGGCCGCCATATTGGATTTCATTCCAGCAACAAGAAGCGCTGCTTGGCATGATCCTTATCACGCCAAGCAGCACTTGGCGCTATTACCCCCGTTATCAAATTAGTTCCAAAAATTTAATGGTATATCACTGGTGTAGCTAGTCCTAAATGGGTTCTGTGTCAAGAATTCTTTGGTGGGAGGGCCTTTTTTGGGCTCCTTAATATCCTACAATTTTTTTATTACACATTTTGGGGCCCTGTATCATTGATACAGCGGTAGCTATGCTCCTGTGGTAAATGAAGGGCTGACTTAAATGTCATCTTTATTTGCTTGCAGTTCAAAATGTATATGTACTGTTAATATTAGTCTGTTGTGCTTCTTTGGTATGATGTTATTACACAACAAATTATATTTTTTATATAATTTGTTGCATAAAAATGAATATCTTAAGTTCTATATAATTAAATTAGATAACTAATTTATAAAATCAGTTCTTGCTCTTATAAGTTCCTGAACTGATGTTTAAACTGTTTAATTTATAAAATTTATTTTCTATACTAAGTAATAATTATTTTATTTTTATCAAATTAATGATAAAATGCTTATAAATTATTTTTGATTAAATATAAGTTAATTTTTATATTTTTAGTATTTATTATCTAATTGATATGTATGATTTGGTATTTTTATTTATATTTTTGAACAAATTAATTATATCAAACAAAGATATCCAGTGAATGAGTGGCTCCATATCTACATGGATGACTCATACCTGCCAGAAACAAATGGAGCCGGCCTGGGATGGTTCTGTCAGTTTGAGGGCTCATTGGCCGTGGGAAAGAATGCCACCAACTACGATGGCAAGGTCTTGGCTGTCTGTAGAGCTATAACGCAATTACTTGCTGCTGGCCTAGCTCCTGCAAAAGTTGTCTTCTTCATAGACTCCCATACTGCAATTTTAGATTTAAGCATTAATACACCAACTACCTTAACGCAATTCAGTGCCTAACTAAAATTGTGGAGCTAATCTCATATGGCTGGACTGTGGTCTTACAGTGGGTCTCAAGTCATGTTGGGATCCCTAGCAATGAGAGAGCTGACCAAAAAGCCAAGCAGGGAGCTGTGTCATCCCAATCAAAAGTCCCTTTGACTCTCAGAAGAGCAAAGAGCATTATTTCCACATTTATTGACAAATATACTATTTTGACCCAAAAGACCAAGAGCCTTGAAAAGCCATGGGAAACTCTTGCCACTGTGGGTCTAATCCTGAAGCACCTGGAGAGAGCCAAGGCTGTTGCCTGCTTTCGCCTAACCACCGGACATGACCTTTTGGGAGTATGCCTCCACTGGTCTGCCCTGCCCACTCTGCAGCCATGCCAGAATGTATGGGGACCACCTGCTCCAATGCACCAGACTCAATGAATACCTGACTGACGACATCACTGGTCAGTACTGGGAGGCTTGACGTCAAATGGTCAAGAAGCCAAGCACAGCCGTTGGATAAATAAATAAAAAAAATAATTGTAAAATAAATTAATATTTACTGTTATCATAATAGAGCCATTACAGTGGAAATATAAAAATGTAATAGAAAAAAATTCAGTATATTTTTTGAATCTTGTAATTGATGGGAACACATACTGTAATAGAACTTTGATTAATTGCTGGAAAATATATTATATATTGACTTCTGTATTACTTTTCTAGATAGACTCTATATGGAGAAAATGCTATTAAGCACTCCATGAATAAATTTGATTGAATAGTTCTTTTCAGTTATATTTGTGTGACAGTATTATAAATCGACAAGCACTGAGTTTAAAAATGTCATGTACCATATTTTCCTGTATATAATCCGCAGCAGCGTATTATCCGCAATGCCTTTTTTCGAGTAAAAAAGAAAACTTTGTATAATCCACAACAGTTTTCACGGCGAATAATCCAAAATATAAACTGCCGCTAAGGAGTGTCACATGAGATAAAAAATACACAACACAATTAAAAATAAAAGTAAGAAATTATATAGAAAACAAAATTTATTATGAAACGTCTTTTTAAATATGTATGATAATACTTTTACGATAATCTCAATAAAACAAAAAAATTCTTTGCTACTGCCATCTATGTTTTGAGTTGTTAAACAAAACATTGCACGCAGAAAAAATCTTTCTTTTTTTTTTAATTTAGCAAGTTAACAGCAAAAAAATTAAGATCGAGATTGCTTTCCCATTGCCCCTTTCTTTTAAAATCCATTTATTTATTTCTTCCTCTAATTCTGGCCAGTGAGGTTTTCCATGGCAATTGGATCTTTAACGTCCATCACAATTTTCGAAGTTGGTATTGTTTTTTCTCCACAAACGAATATTCGATTCGTCAACGTTGAAAAACCTTGCAGCTTCCTGATTTCCGACTTTGGTAGCCTTCTCTATAGCTTTTAACTTGAAGTTTGCAGTGTAAGTTATATGTTTTTGCTTCAACATGATGAAAACTTTCAAAGAACGTAATAGCTCTAGTCAAGAAAAAATTGGAAATGGCGCCAGCGACTAGTAACTGATTTTTCCTTCCGAGGAACCGAATTGTTTTTTAATGTAATTGGACAAAAACTAGTTATGGCTGAAATACGTTAACCAAGTCATGAAAGCGCCATCTATTTATTTTATAAAACATAAACCGCATTTCTTTCAAAACTTTATTGTTAGATTTTCTGATGGAGAATGTTTTTTCTTGGATAATCTGCGGCGGCATGTAATACACACAATGAAATTTGAAACTTTTTTAACACATAATCCGCAGATTATATACAGGAAAATATGGTAGTTTGAAATTGGTTATCATAATAGAGGTGTTTTTATATGAAGTATGCTTTTGATTTTATGTCACTCTTTTTTTTTTTTTTAATTGTATGAAAACTGAGTGACTGCAGTTGCCTAGGGGTCAAGGTAATGGACTCATGGCTGGCATGTCACGATTTCAAGCCTAGTACCACTGAAGACCCGATGTGCAGATGGGGCCAGTAGTCAGCTCCGGTGGCTTAGAGGTAGCATACCCACTTCATTAGCTTAAGGTTGCAGGTTCAACCCCAGTTGGAGTCAATAGATTTTCTGGATGCAAAAATCATAGGCACACATGTCATATGAATATGTGGCATGTAAAAGATCCCTTGGGTATATTTATTTGGCTCTGGTACTCTCAACAAAATTGAATCACAGCAATATTTATCATCCAATGAGACCTTGAAATTAATTAAAGTGCCCAAATTTGTTAGGGAGAGCTGCCTCTAGATAGTACCACCACTGAAACGGCTCTCCCATTTTGAACTTGCTGTTTCTGCAAAGGCTTAGTTGCTAATATGCAGTCCATTAGACAATGACAAAAAAAGAGGGGGCCAATAAATGTTAAATCTGTTAGTGCTCAAATGACCTCCCATTGGTGTGAAAATTAGGAGAGGGGGGGGGGCGGCGCAGGGGGCGTTCTCGTCGCCAGACCAAGGTTCAAAATTACAAAATTCATTCCCAATTGCCCTCATGCAGCTGTATAATGTGACATTAACATTACTCTCACTTACATGAAAACTGATGTTAGAAAGAGATTTTCAACTTCAGAAAAAAATAATAAAATATATATTTTTAGTAAATTTTGAATTTTGAAAAATATTGTAATTGAAATTTAGTGAACTCATTTTGTTAACTTTTTACCATTACTTAATTTTTCTACAGTTTTTGAAATCTTGTAATTCCTTGTTGTAATTTTTCAGTTCTGAACAAGTTCAAAACATGCAATGTATGGTCTTAACTCCTACTGGAACTTTACTTATGGGGGGTCATCATAAGAATCTCATTGAATTAGATCTGAATTTAATGGAAGAAATCAATGTAGTCCAAGTAAATGGTGACAATTGTGCCATACTTCGTAAACATCCTCGTTTCATTTGTTCTGGAGATATAAATGGAAAAGTGAGTTTTTTAAATGTTAAAGTATATTTTATTCTTTAGTTTCAGTGTTATTTTGTTATTTATAATGTAGCCAATATTTTTTTTTCTGAAATACTGTGAGTGATTTGTTTCTCTAAGTTGGCCCTTTTCTTAAAATTGTTGCTTGATGACTTTTCAAACTTAAACAGGTGTAGTATGCATCTTGCATTATTTATTTGATCAAAATAGCATAGCTTTTATCAGTGTTATTTTTTAATATTTTTCATCATAGTATTTAGTAGAAGACACGTTTATTCATTGCTATTTTTAAATTAATTTGCCATATTTGAATCTTTTACAAAATAAATTTTGTTCTTGATAGTTATAGTTTCTCTTTTTCTTAAAATGAAAACACCAGTATATATTTTACAAAACACATATATATATGTCTCTCTGTGGTGTATGTATGTTTTTTTAAATTTATTTGCAAAACTTCTCATGCTCTGCATAACATGAAGTATGTACATAACATGAAGCATATACGAGGTAGTATTCAAAAATTCCTGATATGAACCTATAATGTGAAATTTTTTTTGGTAGAGCAACTATGATAATGTTTCTGTGTTACTACATTCTTCTCCTTTTCTAAGAAAAATTTATCCCAAATCATGTGGTCAGTGGCTCACCACAGTGTTGTATTTTGTAGGCGGATGCATTTAGTAGCCAGTGATTGAAAGAAATTGTGTTTGTTGAGCAGATAATGAATATCAAATTTAGCATTTGCTTGGGAAAGAATGCTAGGGAGACTTATGAAATGTTAAAACATGTGAAAGGCAGTGATACACTATCGCGAATGCAAGCTTTTGAGTTGCATCGACGTTTCAGAGAAGGAAGGGAAAATGTCCAAGACAACAAATGTCCATAACGTTTGCAGACTTTCTGCACCCCTGAAAACATCTACCAGGTTTTCTTCGGCAGTACTTAAGAACAGGCTTCAAACAATAGTGCAAATAGCAGAATCAGTTGGGATATCCTCAGTCACATGTCAGTAGATACTGACTGAGGATCAGGATCTTAACATGCATAGGGTGTGTCAACACATCGTTCCCTTATGTTAAATGAAGACTAAATGGCAAATCCAATGGAAATGGCAGGTGACTTAATCTCACCTATTGACAAAGATGTTTCTCTACTTGGGAAAATTGTTACTGTGTAAACAAGAAATGTTTCTTATGTGACCCTCAGTCCAAGAAAGCATTGGCAATGTAAAAATCACCACAATCTCCATACAAGCAGACATTTTGTCAAGATCGCTCTAAAGGGAAAGTCATGCTAGAGGTGTTCTTCGATATCTGGGGCATTGTGCATCTGGAATTTATTCCCGAAGGATGCACTGTGAACAAAGAGCCCTATGTAGACATTCTGCATCGTTTGTGTGAGTTGATCTGAAAGAAAAAATGAAAATTGGGAGCTGAGCAGTCATGGGAGCTTTTGCATGATAAATCTCCGGCACACTGATCCCACCTCATCACTGACTTTCTTGCAAAAACGAAAACAGCTGTTTTGCCTCATCCTCCTTAGATCCCTGATCTTGCTCACTGTGACTTCAGCCTATTTCCTGAACTGGTGCTCTGCTTGCAGGGTTTGATTTCAGTCTGCATATGAAGTTAAAAGTGCATCACAGGATGAATTAAAGTACATGGCTAAAAATGGATTCTAGAAATGTTTCAATGACTGTTACAAGCAATGGCAAAAGTGTATTGTTTCTCAAGGGTCTTATTTCGAAGGAGGACATGTTTCAGCAATTTAATTGGTAATATTTTTTAAGTTATAGACTCAGTCTGGAAACTATTGAATCCTACTATGTATGTATGTCAACATAAAAACAAAACATTTTAAAAAATTTAATGTATTGTGCTGAAAATGGAGCCTTTTACCATCAATTTTTCCCTTCAGGCCAATGACTTTCTTCTTTCACTGAAGACAGCCCTTAGCATCAGAGAAAAATTTATATATAATATATAACCTAGTATAAAATTTTAGTGTGTATACATATGTATATTATTAAGACTAACATTTTAAAAAGGAAGATAGAATAGTAAATAATTGATTAAAAAAATCTTGTGTGATTTTATCTTCCACCCTTTCATCTTAAAAATCTATTGATAGTTTTGATTTTTATGTTCTAAAATACATACAATTGTTAGTATGTTTAAAGACAATCTCACACTGGGTATTCATAAAAAAAACTGACACAATATGTGCTTTTTAGTTTTTGATTTTGTTTAAAATATCTTTCTAACTAGCAATAAAAATTATGTGGACTATGATATAATTTGATGTACTTTTTTAATAAAACCACACATTAGATTTCTATTGCAAAATTGTTTCATTTCAGTAATTTCTTTTGCAATGCTCTTAGTTTAGTGCTATGCATTATTATTCTTCAGACTTTTTTTTTTAAAAATATTTTTAACAAGTTTACTAGGTTAGCAAAAAAATGGATAAATTATAACTCAGAGAGAAAACAAAACATTACTATAGTTGTCATCTATTAAAGTCTAAAACGAAAACAAAAAATTAACTCAAATTTTGAATTTTAATAAAACATAACTTTTTAGTTTTTGATATTGATTGAATATTTCTGTATGTGATAGATTTTAAAAATGTTTTTTATAGGTTACTCTCCATGACCCTAGTACTTTAAGTGTAGAACATATGATAGAGTGTCATTCAGGAATGCTGTCTGATTTTGATGTTCACGGAAATCAATTAGTTACCTGTGGATTTTCTTCTAGGTAAAGTATTTTAATATTTTTTTTTTACGTGTAATTTTTTGTTAAAAAAAATTACTTGCAGCAATTATGATTAGATGAAAAACAAAATTTATTATTTCATACAAAATTCAATTTCACACTTAACCAAAGTAATATATATAATTTGTCAAAATTATACAAAAAAGTCTACCATTGTTTTAAGATGTAAAACAATGGTACATTATAAAGAGATTTTTTTAAAGAAATATACTCTCTCTCTCTGTATAGCTAAAAGTTTAGCTCAATTTTAAAAAATATTAAAGTGATAATACAAACCTTACATAAAAATGTGCAAAAACATTTATCATTTCTTGGGAATATTATAAAATGGCATCTAACTTGATTATGATTTTATGATCAAAATTTAAGGCTCTTAAAAGTAGTAAGTTAATCTAGTTTAGAACATTCCATTTCATTATTAAAATTAACTCAATTCACAATCATGAGGGAACCAAGAATACCTCATGATAAGCCTTATTTCTTGCCTTGGATAATTACATGGCCACGCTATCTGATAAAGGATCTTATTCAGTGGCATTTGAACAGAATCAGTTGTTTGTCCCATTATGATATAAATGTTCCTAGTAGTTCATAAGTTCTGATACAATTATAAAGGAGTTAAAATAAATAACTTTGTAATGAAATTTAAAATTAAAATCTTTTTGAAGCTTTAATTTATCTTAAAATGTAACATTTTACATCTTTTATTAAAATTGATTGCCTTTTGACTTCACCTAGGCTTTAAGTAATCTATCGTGGCCACTTGCCTATCTAGGCATGAAATTTCCATTGTTGTTTTCCTTCAAGAACATTTAGATGTTCAAACAGAAATCCTGGAGGTTTGGTACACCTTCACCTCTGGTACTGACCACAATTTGTCATCGAATGTATTTGAATTTTGTTGGCTGGAAGGTCAGTCTTTGTGTTCTATGAAGTCTGGCACATTTCCCCTCAAACACCTCTTAGTCCTCTTTGTCTCATGAGCAGGAGCAGAATTCTTTTGAAAAGTCTAGCTGTTTCCATTTAACAGGATTATGTTCAGGAGTTTCTTCTAAGATAGTGTCTTGATATTTCTTGAGAGTGTTATATAGTGTGGGAAATTTCCCATATTTATTGATTATAAGATATGCAGAAACCTCCCCCCCCCCTCCCTCCTTTTAACTTTCACCCGCACATAAAACAAGTTTTTCTGTTGAATGCAGTATGAACAAAATCTGAGTCACAACTATCAATTATATACACACCCCTCACAACTAAACAGTTTAATTGCAATGTCTCCCCAACTTAAATAACCAATTTAATCTTTGAAAAGTTGATTATATGCACTGAGACTAAAAGCTAACTTTCAAACGTTGCCATAAGATCCATCTGGTGCAAAAAGTAAAAATTAATTGAAAGAAGTGATCAACTTTGGAGGCTCTACAGTTGTGGTTCCAAACTCCAGTCGGGCAGATCCCAGGGGTCCACGGAAGTCTCTCATTTTATGTTAAGATTTCTCTCTTTTACTGACTCTGGAAGGCCTTATGGAAAAATTGAAAGAGAAGTCATCCTAGACTAGATCATTAAATTGCCCCTAATGAAAAACTTGACTAGAATATGTATTTTGATCTAGAAATTTATTTCAGTTTTTTGTGATTACATAGCCATTACTACAACAAAGTTTTTTTAAAAAATAGTTGAAACACATGTGCAAAGATTAAGAAATGAATTCATAGCATACCAATACAATAATGATTGCATCCATCATGATTTCCTAATTGAGTAAATCCCTTCCAGACTCCTGGGGTCACTTAAAGGAAAATTTTTCCAAGTTGTCCACAAAAGTTCTGATGCCTTTCCAAACTACTTTTTTATGTGAATAATATTTTCAGCTCTTGATCTTAGAAATAAGTACAGAAACCACCTAGAAAACATAGAACAGGAATTGGGACTGCAGATTTCAAATATTACACTTAATATAACAGTACCAGTAAAAACAGCATCAACGTTCTTCTCATTATGATTTCAATATAGTTAAGTACATTATTTATTTGAAATTAGTATTTTGTAATATCGTTAATTAGATGTTTACTGTTTTCTTAAAAGAAAAAAAAAGAAGTGTGAAAAAAGTCTGTATAAGTAACAGAGATAGTCTTAGGATTATTGAGGAACCTTTGAATCACTTAGCCATATATTGGGAATCAGGGAGGGATGTTTAAAATCTTGAGAGCCCATAATGCCACGCTGATACATAAGAGTGCTGAAGCAATTGAAAGCTTAAGAATCTCTTCGTGCAACAGTGTGTTCATATCAATATATATATAAATGTATTAGCATGCATTATTGCTAAAATTTATAAATGATTGAATTAACCACATCTTTTTTTTTCCCCCTCCTTTCAGACGGGGTGATTTGTCTGTAGAAAGGTTCTTAAAAGTATATGACTTAAGGATAATGAAGAGTATGAGTCCTATCTCTATGGTATTTCCACCTTTACTTCTCCGTTTTGTGCCTGCTTATTCATCTCGATTGTGTGTAGTTTCACAGGTAAAAACATATTAATGATCATTGGGAAATATGAGTATCTTATACTTAAATAGTTTAACTTTATTGCATTTTTTCAAATTTTGTTTTGGGCTGCACTTTTATTACATGCATATCAATTGCATATGTATGTGTCTGTGTGATATATATATATATCATGCATATCAATTTCATATGTATGTGTCTGTGTGATATATATATATATAATCTTACATGATGGGTCATCTTTCAAATGTTAGGAAAGGTCAACATAATTGACAAGCAGGCTCTTCTGGAGTAAATCATAATTTATTTTGGAACTGTCCAGTAATTACAAGAGATTTAATTGACAGGAAACAAACCCTTAGACTTTTGTGTTTGCAATTATTTTATTTTTCATTGTTTTTTAGCTTTTGGTATTGTCGTGTTTTAACTTTAAATTTTTAGTTTTTGCTTTTGATGCAGTATTGTTCTTTGTCAAGTGGCCTAATGTAAATGAATTGATTTCTAATTTTTATATATATATATAACCATATGAAACAACATATCAGTCTTTGTGACATACATTTTGTAGATTATTTTAAAAGAAACTTTTCTTACTATGTGTTTTTTAATATTTAAGGTATAATATTATACATACAAAAAAGGGAAAGTATTAATAATCAGTGCACTTTTAAAGTATTTTCAAAATATTCAATAATCAGTGTTTATTCCAGTATATAATCAAGTGCAGCATAAACATACTTATGTTTTAATTTAATATTTTCTTGTTTTTACACAGACAGTTCTAATAGGAGATTTAATTTTTTTAGACTGGACAATTTCAAATGGTTGATACTAATAATTCTGATCAATATGCTTCATATATCCATCAAGTAGAAACTGCTGGTGCTGATATTCTTACATTTGATACTTCAACTTCTTGTCAAGCATTTGTATTTGGTGATGCTGCTGGTAAGTTTATTTGACTTGTTAAAGAGGAGTGATAGAATAATTTTTCAATTCCTACTATTAGCTCTCACACTGTCTATATATTTATTTATATTTGTATATTTATTTATTTATCTTGGTGGAATTTTCAATCGTTAATAAAATACATTTTAAAGCGCTGAATTGAGCTGAAATTTTATATACAGGATCATTTTGGATGACAATACAATAATTTAACTATAATTAATAAAAATTAATTGATTAAAACTAATTATTTAAAGAATTACAAATACAGACACGTTGGCGACTTAGCGGCCCTTTTGGCGACTTGTGTCGAAAAGCTTTTTTTCTCACGTGTTAAAGCATTCAGTTGGACTGAAATTAAAAGGACAATACGATACTTTAATGATAATTAAAAAAATTAATTACCACTTAATGTTGTGACTCTGTCCTATGTATATACATATTTATATTAGTTGTAACTATTTAATAAAAATTAGCTAAAATAAAAAATTTTATTGTTGATCTAATTAGGAATTGACTTAAAAACTATTTTTTTATATTACTTGTTTCCCCTAAATTCTTGAAACATTAAACCTTTTATAATTTTTGTGTAAATATAAGATATATATATTTTAATATGTATTAAACATTTTAAAATTTTCATAAAGCAATTTTTTTGTTGTTGTTTTTTTACAGGTTACATGCATTTATATGGAGCCAGTAATGAAGTACAATTTAATCAATTTAGTAGAGCAACAGAATTTGCTGATTCTGTTAGTTTTATTTATTTATTTATTTTTGTTTTTGTTTTAATTTGCATGCAAATTATCTATATATAATGAAGAATTTTAAAATTATTTTGAATTTTAAATAGGTTGATCCTGTACAGCCAATCGATATTAATGATGAAATTACTCCACTTTCTATCATTCCCTTACCTCACTGTGATGACAAATTACTTTCTGATTTACCACTTGAATTTTGTAAAGTAGAACACAGGTACTTGTACAGATTAAATAAAAGCTTTGTATTATATGTTCATGAACTTGTGCAATTTTTTTTACTGTGTATTTTAAGCATTTAAAAGCTTTGACTTGTTATTTTCCTGATTTGTCATATTGACATATGAATACTAATTTGTAGACCCACGCCACCTATTGATTCTTTAATTCTGAATACTATGAAAATGGTTGGCCCAATTGGTTACGCTCCTAATCCTGGTATTCGACAACGTAATCAAGTTCCATATCAACTAAATGATAGTAAACAACTAGATTCTCCTGTATCTCGAGGTAAATTGTTGTGTTTATACTCATTATTTTGTTTGTTTTTTTTGTATTTTAACATTCCTTTTCAGAATTATTTAAGAAATATGCTTTTTAATAACTGCACATTTGCATTTTTTGTGTGTAATATTCTTAATATGTTAAGCAGTTTCTGATCATAAATGGATTTGTTTATTTACAGAATCTTAATTCATGGAAATTTTTTGTTGAATTAAAATTTTTTAAAAATGTTAAATATGTAAAAATTTGAATTTTTTTAAAAAAATAATAGTGTAAATGTATTTTTAAAAATGTATAGATAAAAATTATATTACCACAGAGGTTTGAGTGCTTCTGTCATCTTTATTATGTATTTGAAATGGCTTCAGATTTATAAAATTTGTTTCATAATATATATATAATTATAAAAATTTTCAAAGGTTCAAACAAGGTTTTGGAAAAGGACACTGTGTTATTTAATTACATATATAGTCGAACACTTGTTATTCAAAACTTTTGGCTTGGTATCTAGAATTCTGCATTCAAACAATGACAAAAAGTTATGGATGGTTCAAAAAGTTTTTTATGCACTTCCTTTTAGATCATTGTGGTCGCCGCAGTAGCCTAATGGTCCAGGTAACGGACTCATGGCTAGTGTGTCATGAGTTCAAGCCTGGTGCTGCTAAAGACTTGCCGTGTAGAGGAAGTTGTTGCACATTAAATCTGTCAAGGGCCAAATATCCTGTCATTGGTGTAGTGTCATGTGGAAGTTTAGGAGAGGGACACACATGCTCAGGTGTCGCCCTCGTCACTTGACCATGGCTCAAAATGACAAGGTCCGTCCCCAATAGCTTTCATGCAGCTATTAAATGCGACGTAAATATAACTCTTACTCTTAGATCATTGTGGTGAAAGTAGTTTAAGAAGCTTTCTAGCTGACTTGCACTGTTATTTTAACTAAATATTAGAAAAGGTAATTTAAAAGGACATGAAAGCCACGAAGAATAATATTAATTTCAAAGTGTGTGGAGAGAATATTGCTGTGATGTTTGGAGATATATTTTTAATGGGGGTGACATGGGACTATTTTATAAGTGCCCTTTAGGTCAAATCTTTGCTATAAAAAAAGATGTGTACAGTCTAATCAGTAAAGACAAAGTAATGTTACCTTTTGGAATTGGTATGGATGAATCTGAAAAACTGCTTTTATGAAGAGTCATCTAGTCCAGTGCTCCGCAACCTTTTTATCACTGCGGACCAGTCAACATTTGATAATTTTACCGTGGCCCGCTGAGGGTGAGATAGGTTCATTGTTTATATTTTAGGTTGTTTTGATTTAACAATTTTAATTTAGTTACATTTAAACATGCCTTCAGAATAAAATATAGTTACACCAAAAATGAATAAAAGTGATTTAACGTGAAATATGAAGTGATTTCCGTGGAAAGTTGCGCAAATCCGAGAGAAATGCACCACTTTAAATAAAATGACAATAGTTTAATGTTCTTTAGGCGGCCTGGCACCATTTGATACACGGACCGGGGGTTGCGGATCACTGATCTAGTCTATGTTGCTTTAAAAGTCTTAAACTCTTAGCATGTAGTCTATTAACAAAAAACATAAATGACTGGTAAACTTTTTAAGAAGTGATTTTTTAATATTGACAAAAAATTTGAAAAGAAAAAAATTTCTCCTTTTTTTTTCTTATTGATAACTTTATAGTTCACAACTTCATCTCCAAATGAAAATCGTGAAGGCCATTTTTTCCCCTGCTAAAATGACATGTTTGTAAGAAGCCTATCAACAAAAAAATCTTAAAAATTTCTACAAACATCTATTGATTGAAATATCTTAATTAGAGGTTTTACTTGTTAGAAACTCAACTTTATTCATGTTTCACAAATGTTCAAGCAGACATAGGACAAGGTTACCAAAAACACCATTATGAATACTCATACATAGATAAGGCAATAATTATAAAGAAACTAGAGAAAAAGTAAATGTTGGAGAAAACTTAGCTGTAATTTATCCTATTGGGGAGAAGTACCAGAGCATGAGAACCAGAGAATGAAGTGTATAGGATTGAGCAAGATCAGGAAAAGCTACTACCTATTGTAGCAGAGGCTATTGTGCATATACATGAATGAAATGGTCATGAAATACTATGGTAAAGCTATCATTGTAACATTAGTTATGTATGAGAACATCCCCCCCCCCCATTCTTAATAAAATATAAATTATACTCTGAAGGGGTTTTTTTTCTTTTTCTATTGTGAATTTTATAAATAAATTTCAAAAATAACATGTTTATCTAAAAAGCAAAAAAATAAATAATTAAAATAATAATATATTATTTTTGATTTTGTGACCACAATTTATATTTGTGTTTTTATTTTGTAAAAATGAATAGTAGTTATTGTATAAATTATATGCTAAAATATTGTTCTCTTTTAACTTTATTGAAATGTAAGTATTACATATAGTTTTATTTTTAGAAAAAAAATTCATTTAATACGTTCTTTTAAAACAAATTTATTTGCACTATATACATTTTTGGTTATCATATTTATGAAAAATATCTTTTAATTTCTCTCTATATTTATGTGTACTATCTAACTGAATTTTAAAAAATTTTTCTTTCAGATGATGATTCTGATTTAGTTCCTTATCGTTACTTGAAGCAGGAAATTAAGTATACAAAAATGGGATTGGATGAAATTGATTTTAATAGATTCAATAGAACTAGTTTTTCAGGCTTAGAAGCTAATTTACCTAATTCTTATTGCAATAATATGATTCAAGTATGTGTAATTTAAAATATTGTATGATTAAATTAATTATTGCACTTTTCTATCTTCCAATATTTTTTTAATGTTATTTCATTAATAAGCAATTTTTTTTAAAAAAAATTTTTTAAATGCAGATGTTGTATTGATCTAAGATTTTTTGTATATGTTTGATATTAAACAAAAAATACTTCCATTGTTTTAGAATTACTTTTAACTGTTTTTATGCATTACATATTCTTTTTAACTGTCAAATTATTTTTATAATTCATTCAAAATATTCCTTCATTCTTGTGCAATTATATTATAAATGTGAAGTTTTTTTATACCAAATAAATCAAATCTAACACCTTTTAAAAAGGAAGAATGAGTAAGTAACAGACTGCTTTTTATTTCGTAAGCAAACTGTGATTTAAATTTTAAACTCTAAACACTCATTTTTAATTAATTTATTTTTCTTTGTTTTTCTTAAATTATTTATTATTATATTGATAAATTGAAAACAGAATCCAAAGAACAGTACCATAGATAAATGCAAAAGTGACATATGTGCAAATTAGCAGAACAATATCAGATTGGAAAAATGTGCTTGCTTTAGAATTTTAAGCATTGATTAATACTTTTTGTGATAAATACTGGTTTCATTTTAAAATTCAATATACAAAATTTCAAAAGACCGATGCTTTAATGATCCAAAATATTTTGCAACTAAGAATGTTTTTAGAGTGATAAAATCATGAAGATTATTTCACTTTTGATATTTAATCTTTCTGGTACTAATTTAATATCTTTTTTCAAAAGTCAGCTTTGTTAACATGTGTTGTAAGTACGGTTCTTTCAAACGATGTTTAAAAGTAGCTACTCACAAAAACTTCAATTCTCTTCAGCTTAGCAAAATTAATAGCTTCTTAATGGCAGAAAGGAAACCAAATTAGGTTGTGAGTTAATTAGTTGACCTCTAAAAAAAATTTTTTTTTCTCTATTGATACTCTTTTTATTTGTGTATTCCATTTCTTATCTTAAAATGAATGTAAATTCTGATTTCATAAAATTAAGATGTTTTTAAAGTAGACTTTCTACTACTCTGTAAAAATTCTTTTGGCTGTCACTTTAAGCTATCTCTCACAAAACTCTGTCACTCTTATAACTGTCTTAACTCACTCTGTCTACTTTTTTGAAGTAGACTTTTTACTCTCCCAATTCACAAGAATGGAGAACTAATGAATTGAGCAAACTATCATGTCATTAGTCTGCTTTGTATAACTTATAACGTTTTATCTAGAATATTATTTTTTGGATTTTTTACTATGTGTTGACCCTCAAATAGAAAACTATCAATGTGGGTTTTGTGCTGGAAAGTTGACTAAAGGTCAGTTTTTTTGTCTCCATCAGATTTTAAAGAAGTCAATAGGATTTGATATCGAAACGCATCATCTCTTCATTGATTTCAGACCTACTTTTAATAGTATCAATGAAATTATTGAAGCCCAATGGCTGAGCGGTAGCGTATTGTGCTTTCACGTCAAAGGCCCAGGATTCAATCCCTGGGCAAGGTCAAATCTGCCTTTCATCCCTTCTGTGGGTCAATAAATAAGTACCAATCTTGCTTGGGAACTAAACACAGAAAGTTTTGCATCAGACTAACCATCTAACCAGAACATCTGTTGATGCATCTCAGTGCCCAAGGTCATGAAAACTGGGATGGGCACAGTAGGCTTGGTCCTCTGTGAGCTGTTGCACCACTGAGTTTGAGAGAGAATAGAAATTATCCCCTAGAAACAATAAATGAGTTTGGAATTCTTTCAAAGATCATTAAATTGACAAGAATTACACTGAATGATACAAAAGGTGTCCAACACAGGAAATTTCTCTCTTGTGTACTCTTTAATATCGCACTAGAGAGTTCTAGATTCAGGCATCAATAGCAGTGGTTATCAATCATATCAATATTCTAGATTAATACAACTACTTCCTTCTACGAATGACATTGGTATATTTCTTGCCTTGTAAGAGACATTTCTTGCCCATGAAATAACGACTAGACGAATGGGCTTAGTTATAAAGGAAGATAAAACAAAACACATGTTCTTCTCAAGAAACAGCACCAGATCCCTATTTTGAAATAGGTTGTTATAAATATGAAACAGTAAATAGTTTAACTTACTTGGTTGCAGTTATTACTAATGATAACAGAATATCTTCTGAAATTTAAAAAAAAACTATCTGGCAAATAGGCTGTTTATGGGTTAAGAAGATGTTTTTAAATCCAGGTTTCTTTCTAGGAAGACAAATTTTTAAATTTACAAAATCCTAGTCAGACATGTCTTAAGAAATACACTCAAAACTTGGACAGTATCAAAACTGGAGTAAAACACAATCGTAGTTTTTGAAAGGAAGATTTTACAGTGTATACTTGGAGGTATAAATTGAAATGGTAATTGAGGAAGAAGATTCAATTTTGAACTATACAGTATATAAAAACAACTTGACATTATTAAATACATTAAGATAAACAGAACAAACTGGATGGCCCACTTGACCCAAATGCATGATTACAACACAATGAAAAAAGCTATTTCTTTGTAGACCAACTGGAACCAGAAGGCAGGGAAGACAGTGGTTGAGATGGATTGATTCAGTGGAATCTGATTTTCTCACAATTAATGAAAAGAACTGGAGATTAAAGATCAATCAGAAGTCATTATGGGGAATAGTCTTCTGAGGAAGGCACTGGATATTAACTGGGCTGTTAAGTCATTATCCTCGAGCTGGGCAAGGTCGACAGTCTTTCATCCCTTCGGTAGGTTGATAAATGAGTACCAAGCTTACTTGGGGGCTAAAACACTGGGGGGGGGGGGGCTGCAGACTGACCACCTGATCGAGACATCTGCTCATCGCCCAATGGTCATGTATACTGGGATGGGCATAGTAGGCCTTGGCCCTCATGGGCTGTTGCGCCACTGACTTTGAGATAGGTCATTAATGATTATGATAAAAGAAAACTTTGAAACAAATAATATTAATGATACTAATTTTAACATCTAATTCCATTATGTAATTTAGTTTAATAGTGTAATATAATGCATAATAGGATAATATTGATTTTAATACATATTTTAAATATGTTTAAGTATATATTGTTCAAGTTTTCCCTTTATAATTATTTCAAAGGGAGTAAAGGGCTACTATTAATTAAATATATTGAACAGAAATAATATGCAATCTTTATAAAATTTTTAACTTTTGTATTTTATAAGTATTGCAGTTTATCAAAATACTATAATTTTTTAACATGATACAAATAAAACTTCTCTGAGGAAGGCATTCGTAATAAATAAATTAAAATATTAATTTATTAATGTTATATTTTCTTTAAATTCTTCTCGTTATGTTTATTCATAGATTTTGTATTTCGTCGAACCACTTAGAAGTGCACTTCTAAGCCATTTGTGCCTGCGAGAATTCTGCTTATCATGTGAATTGGGTTTTCTGTTCCATATGTTAGATACGGCTGAAGGCTTACCATGTCAGGTAATTTTACAATCACTTATTTTTCTTGATTTTCCTTTATATTTTAATAATTGAAAGTATTGTAAATCTTTGGAGCTAAAATATAAAAGATCAAAATTCCAAAAATTTAAATTTCGCCACTGAAGTTCACTTAGGAAATGTAGTATTTAATCAAACCTTGGCATGCATTTTTTTTTTTTTGCTTACATTAGATGTTTTTTTTATGCTTATTTATATTAAAGAAAAGTAAAATACAATTAAAATACTCAGAGTAATCTTTTTTTCTCCCTGGTGCAGTGTAAAATGCTTTGTTCCAATAGCAGGTTTTCAAAATGTAGGAAACATTTGAAAATATGATCAATGACAATTATGAGAAGAAAAATATTTTATTATCTGTCCCATAAGTAATTATTTGAAAGGAAAACAATATTTAAAATTTGCTTTTCTTGAGTGTTTTAATAATTGCAAATAATGAATCCTTTATTTGCACATGATTTTAATAACCTAATTTTTGCGAGTCTATACTAGGTTATGACTATGTGTATTCCTGATATATTTTCCGTGATATTTTCTCTCTTGGTCCTAATTTTATTATAAATTAAATTGACAACTTTTTTTTAAATTACACCCACCAACATCGTCTCAGACATAAGGTGTCTTGCAGTAAATTTTAAAGCAGATGTTGCACTGCAGGAGGGAGTGCTCTACAGTTGTCTTGTGAGAGAACACAAAGTAGAAAGGGGCAATCAAACGGATGCTCCCCAGTCATTGGCATGGATTTACAGAGAGGGCACAGTGGTGAATCAGCCAGGCCCATCTTAAACAGATGGGTCTGCAGGTAATCATGTCCAGTGATGGCTCTAAAACATGCCACTCCCTCCACCCTAGGTAGGACGGAAAGTTGAGCGCGTGTTTGGCCATTGAGCAGATGAAACCAAGATTTACCAATAGCCAGTTCTGTAAGAGTAGATATTCTTTTCTGACGAAATTTGTCCCTGAGAAGTTGCTTGGCGTTTTGAAGAGGAATCATTTGGCAAGGTGGATGCAGCATCAAAGCCTCTTTGGTCAGCTTGTTCATTTCCATGAATGCCGCAATGGAATGAGATCCATTGAAGGACAACCTCTCTTCCGATGCTAAGAAATGAGTCAATAAGTTATTTGCACTTGAAGGGTTCAAGTGCAAACAACTTATTGACTCATTTCTCTTTATATTTTTCTCAAGTTTTGATGGGAGAGGATTGTAGCCAGATACGGTCTTAATTACAGCTTGAGAATCTATGAAGATTATTATATTCTGGCCTGAAGTAGCACTAATAGCTCTAAAATCCATAAATATTGCAAAAATCTCACCATTAAAATTATCTGACCATGCACCAAGAGATTTTTTAAGATTAAAAGATTTGGTGAAAGCATTAGCACCAGCCCTACCAAAGGAAGCTGTGGCAGAGCCATCTGTAAATACATGTAACCAGTCTTGATCTGGATATCTTTCATGGATAGTAGCCAGGGCTGGAGAACTTAACTCAGTCAGAAGGGAATTATGCTTACGAACAGGCAGGACCAAATCCAGATTAGCAGAAGCATATCTCGAATTATGGAAAGATAGTCGGTTTAAAGATGGGAAGTTTGTTATTGGAACACCAAAAATATTTGAGTCTGGAACTCAAATAAGAAAGTATGTTGAGTTTTAAGTCTTGTTTGACAAGGTATATATTCAGGCGATAAATGCTCTTTTCTTTATAATCTCTCACCAAGAGAAAGAGCAGAGTATTGAGAGAATAATTAATTAAATTAATTCTTATCCAAACTGAAGGTAATTTTGAGTATATACATGAACATATGGTATATAAAATAATATATATGAAATGTATGCTGTGCAAATTAGTTTTTTAAAAATTACTTATTGTTCCAACTGAATAACACTTATCTCAGCTTAAAATTTTCATGGTATTTGTATTTTAAATTATTTGAATTTCCTTTCTATTCATATAACACAATTTTTGTATGTCAAATTGATTGTATCAAAATGTTTTGTTGAACATTTTCAGGCAGCAAATTTTCTGCGAGCATTTCGTACAATTCCAGAAGCTTCAGCTCATGGCCTTATTATTAATGACTTAAATGAATCAAAGAAAAAAGAAAACCTTCCAACATTAGTCCAAAGTTGGACTCGTTTCATGCTTCAGCAACTGAATGCAGTAATTTCTTTTTTGCTTACTCTATATGAAATATTTTAAAACTTACAGTTTTAATAAAAGACTATTCAAAATATTTCTTTATTACTTTACATTTGTAAAATTTTTACTTGCAAAATTAGTTTGATACAGAGGTTTGTCTTAAAAATAAATACCATGAAATCCGGTGTATAACGTGCACTTTTAACACAAAAAATAAGATTGAAATTTAGAGGTGCGCGTTATAAACGAGTATAAAAATGAGAGCTTTAAAAAAATTAGTATTAAAAAAAATTTAGACTTATATAGTGAAATACTGTTTATTTAAAAGAAATAACATACCCTATGAACTTTCATTGTTGGATAACATGAAAAGGCATTCTTTTTTTTACCATTTTAAGGCAAATAAACGTACACTGTTTCTTGTTACAATTAATCCATTCAGTCGATTTTCTAAGACCCAGTTCGCAACACTTTCTTCTAGAATAGGCCATTTCGTTACTCCTTTATGTAAAGCACATTTCTTCTTTGGCATGTTAATTACTGTCATTTCATTTTTTTTCACTACCTTATGGAGCTTTCGCCAATATCAAACATCCTTGCTGCAGCACAATTTCCATTTTCTTTTCGCAAATTGAATCACTTAGATCTTGAAACCGGCACTGTGTTTTGCTTCGTTTACCAGGACCCATCTTAACTGCTTGCTGTTTGAAGCATATTCATTATTATTCATAGTATTGAATATACTACAGACAGTGAGCGTAATAAGTCTCAGACTTGTTCTAATTTATTTCAAAATTAATTGTCCGCCTCGTACATCACAGGAAAGGGGGAAAGGAATCAATGCTTATAGAAAAGCGTGGGAAAAATCCAACCATGGCGCTGATTCGATCTCCCCCCCTTCCTTCTTGCGCTTAAGGGTTGTATAATTCTAGAAGTATATTATTTTTTCAAAAGATAGTCTGGAAAGATTCATCCAATAAATAATGACTTCCAAACATAAGAAAACTGCACACGTACATTTCAAATTTTTTCATAAAAAAGGGGGTGTGCGTTATACGGCGAATATACCTAAAAATTAAAAAATACAGCTTGAAAGTATAGGTGTGCGTTATATGCCAGATTTTACAGTATTTATTATGCTCTTGTATGTACATTTGCAATACTGATTTTGCTCTTCATCCTTTCATTTTCTTTTCACAGTTTTTTTATATTGCAAGTTTGGAAGGATTGTACATATTTTAAATCCGGACAGTTATAATTTGTAAAATTTCTTTGTTTAAGTTATAAGTATAAAGTGATTATTCATTAAGAAATCTATTCATATTAATGGAAACAGGATGAAGAGATAAATTTAACAAATTGCCCCCATGAATTTTTTGAGGGATAAACTTAATGATCATGACAAACACTTAAAGTACTAATGAACTCCTTTAAAGAAAACTGAAGAAGCAAATCAGTAAAGATATTGTACGATAATATAATTGCTTAAAATCATTATATGGCTATTAATATTTTGATTTAAAAAGTAGTCTTTGTATATTTACTTTTCACTTATCCTCATTAAACTTTTTAATGCTCAATAACTTTAAAAATGTTTCATGTACGTTTAAAAAAATTGGTACATCTTTTAAATAATTAATATTTTTTCACTGTTTTGCTGCACATTATGAATTGAATTTTTAATTACAGGTTTAATCTGTATTTCTATTATAATGTTGGTTTTCAATTTAATTTTATTTTTTTACTGTTAGAAAAAAAAATTTTTATACCAAGTGCATTGAAGTACTCTAAATTAGGTATTGAAGTTAAATTTTATTCTGTTTACCTGTATTTATCTTTTCTGTAACGTCTATTTCCCTAATTTTATTGTCCTGGATTTAGGAAATAGATACAAAGAAAAACGTGTTTCAAATGAAATTGAAAAATACAACTTTAATATTAAAATGCGTTTTCGTGAAAACGTACTAAAGTGAATGTCTCCTATTATATTAGAATTATCTAGAATTGATGTAGATGAGATATTGAGAAAAACATATACAGTCTCAAATTATAATAACACAACAATTAAATTACATTTACTAATAGCTCAACATTTTTAATCTTTTTATAAATCCATGCTGAAAAATATGAAGCTTTTATTTATTTGATAGTTAAAAATAGAATAAAAATATTATTTTTCGAATGTATATTTAAATTTAGAAAGTTAAATGCACTGTAAGGTCCATTTTAGCTAACTTTTTAAAGGGCACACTCGTCTTTTTTGTTTAAGTTTTAACGTTTTAATTTATTTATATATGTTTTTATATGCATACAAATTTATCATTAGGGAATAATTTAAATGGGTTTTCCTATGTTTTTTTTTAATTGGCAAATTTAAAAATACTTGTTTTTTAAGATACGGGTCTTGTAGTGTGCAGTTATATCTATTTTAACTAGTGTATTTTGTTTGGTTTTTTTTTTTTTTATTTTACTTTTAAAATTACTTTCATTGTGGGTTAATTTTAAAGAGATATAAAATTTTATGGAATAGCTTAATTTTTTGTAACAACATTAAAAGGAGGCCAATTGCTTACATGACTATAATTTAATGTTAGCTGATGATTTTTTATTTAGTTTGAAGGTCAAAGTTATCAATATTCAAAATTGCAATTCTAGTGAAATTCATTAATGGCCAATTGATTATCTAAATGCAATTAGATTATTATTCCTTTGTTATTTCATTCTGAAAACAAGTTACATGTAATTTTTTAAAAAATTCAATATCAATCTTAAAATTTTATAAATTAATTTTTTATGTAAATTATGTATAATTAATTTCAGTTGAGAATATACTAGATTAAATTGATCATTTTTTCAGGAAACTGCAGATGTAATTGAAGAAAATGGAATGGAGTAAGTTAATGTAACACTTTTATTATTCATTGCATACATTATAAAACTGTTACAAATTTCTCCATTTTTTAGAAAATTCATGCTTTAAATTCAAATACTTTTTAACTCCTTAGCATGTGCACTCGAGTTTATTCGAGTGTTCTATATAAACTGGCCAAACTGTGCACAATCAAAATAATTCAAGCAGAGTCGTATTTTATGCTACTTTAATTTTCACCTGAATATAAACGAGCACAATCTGCACTCATAATACTGACTGCTATCTGTTGTCATGATTTCATAAATTTAGATAAAGGCCATTGTTTCTTATCTTACAATTTAGTCATGAAATATCAAATATTTGTTTAAAAAATTGAGATGAAAAACAATATTTAGATTTCAGAAGAAAACTAGCAAAAAGTCTTCTACAAAGTTATCAGAGTGATATAAATATAAAAAAAAATTGGGCAGACCAAAATCTTCTGTAATTCTGTGACTAATGGAATGTCATTTTCTAGTTTTCTTCCATCTACATCAAAAAAAGAAGTTGCCACAAGATATTGCACTGTATGTTGTGCTAAAAGGGATAGCAAAGAAAAAGAAAGAGTCGTTACAAATGTACTAATTGCAATGGTGGGCTATGTGTTGCACCTTGCTTCCAAATATATGAAACAAAATAAAATTTTGAAAAATTGTTTTAAAACAAATACTTTTATTATTATTTCTGTTAAAAAAGTATAAATAAATATTTGTGTTTAAAAATATATAAATATTTTTTTTAAACGGCTATTTGAAAAAAAAAACAATAAAAGTTAATGAGCATGCAAGATTGCAATATTTGGCTTTTAACTTCAATGTGGATCAAAGTTAAAAATTTGATTAATTTTTTTTAAAAAAATTTGTTTTGACAAAAGTTTTTTTTAAATAAAAAAAATGATTTTTTTTCTCCAAAAAAGGTGTGCGTTAAGGGGTTTAAAGCACTACAAACTGTTAGATAAATTTCTGTTATACTTTTGAGAAATTATGAAGGCCATGCACATGTTTAACTTGTCAAATTAATTAATTAATTAAAATTTTATAATATTTTCAAAATAATGTTTCACTATGTTAATATCTTTTAGCTCTTGATTTCATAAAAGCAAAATCTTTGTAAATGTTTGAATTAAAATGAAATATTTGGAAACTTTAAAAAATTTATTTATTTAATCTTTAAAAAAATTTTTATTTAATCTTTAAAAAAAATTTTATTTAATCAATTTTAAAAAAATGAACAAAATTTCCTTTTAAAAAGTTATTTTTATTAAAATAATTCTTTTTGTTTATTATTGATTTAAAGTAACAAGTAACTTTATTAATCAGAATGTTTGAACATTTTAGGATGGCATAATTATTTGTATAATATTCTAAATGATGAATCTTAATAAATCATTACTCTAAATTGCTTTATGTAAAAATTACTTAGTTTTTCTATTTTTGTGTTGAGGACAAAAGTATCAGATCTTAATTTGCCCCTCTCATAATTGCTTTTTTTTTAAAAAAAATTGACAATTTAAGAACAACTAAATAAATTGATTGTAAATTTAATTGCATTATTTTAGAATGTTATAACATTTTTGTTTCTTTTTTTATATTTATTAACCTACATCAAAAATTTTATGCATACTTTCATTTTTTTCAAATACATTTTGTTTAAAATTAAGATTTCAATTAGTTTATTACTTAACTAATTGAAATTTCAAACATAGTGATGATTGGCTTAATGCATTTTGTTAAAGAATTTATGAGATTTCTACATATATTCAGATTGTGAAATGTCTTGAGTGAAAAAAAATTTATTCTTATCTAATTATATATATATACAGTAAGACCCCGCTTAATGCGGGGTATACGTTCCATCAAAGTAGAGCATAATATGAAACACCATTAAACAAGGTTATCTCATCATGTAAATAATGGGGTTAGGAGAAGATAGGTAGAAAATTGGTCAGGTATTTTACCATTAAATTTATTGATTATGTTTTTTATAACAATAAAACAAAAATTTATTTCTTACAAATATAGAAATATAATAAACGAATATACATATAAAATTAAATAAAATTCTAAGTCTTGGTTTAGAGGCATATTGTATTCAATTTCGTCGTCAGTCCCTATAGAAAATCGTTTCTATTTCCTCTATTTTATTATTTTTAGAACGAGTAATTCTAGTTGCAGAGCTTGTCGCAGTTGCCGATGACAGTATTTTTTCTTTATTCTTAAGAATGGTCCTTATTGCTGAAGTTGCCAAATTCAATGCAGCACCTATTTGAAATTGACGTTCACCAGTATCTAATCTTCTAATTACTTGCATTTTAGTTTGAAGTGAAAATGCTTTTTCTTGTTCTATTTTCATGTTTTTTATTATCACCCATGATAAAAACTAAAAATCTTAATATTTGTCACTATAGCAATCGTAATATTACATAAATTTATACTTACAATAACTTCAACAAATGTTTGAAACAATAAAAATACGTTCGTATAACACCACAGGAAAGAAGAAACACAGATAAACTGCTTCGGATATTGGGAAACCTAATGCTGTGTGCAATTTCAAGGATTAAAATAAAAGAGTGTTAAATTGAAACAGCGCTAAGTGAAACAGCGTTAAGCGAGGTCTTACTGTATATATATATATATACTTCTTGTTGATTCCATTTGAATTGTTTTCATATGTGATGAGATTTATAAAGAAAATGTATTGTACATTAGGAAACATCTTGATATTTTTGAAATATATAAATATAGATTTTTTCTTTAAAAAGGAATTTCTAACTCTGGTGTTCTATTTTTGTTTCCTTTTGAGCATTTGAGCAGTTATTTTTCTTAAATGTTATAAGGTATGATAGTGATTGTATTCATTTACTTTCATCTGTATAATTTCTATTGACATTTGTGGCTATGTTATAAATTCTTTTCTCTAAATTTTTTAACTAAATTTCTTAATATAAAAATTACAGATATCTATTGGGTTATTTGAAAAGTTATTTCGTTTTTCATATGTGTATGTGGGCATGAAGAGGAAATACAATTTTCATATATTCTATAAATATTTTATTGAATTACAGTGAAAATCATTTATAACATGAAACTGAGGGGGACTGAAATACTTTTTTTTTTTGTGTTTAAATTTTGTGTTAATGCATATTGCAAAAAAGAAAAGAAAACCACCATATATTCAACAAAATTAAGCTTATTGGAGTACATTTTATTTACACAAATATGTATATATGCATGTATTTAATAAAGATCTATTAAACAAAAACTTTCACAATAACTTAAAGAAATTTAGTATAGAATTTTCAAGTTTTTTTAAAAACAAAACATTTAATGAGTTTTTGGAAAATAATCTGATATCTTTCTTTGCATTGTCTTTTTTTTTTTTTTTTGCATCAAATTGTGAACGAATTGTTCGATGAGGTCCATTTTTTATTAATTTCAGCATTGGAATGGGCATCTAAATAACTGTGCAAGTAGCTGCATTATTCATTTAATTTTTGTCACTGGAATCTGCATCAATGATATTTTTTGAGCTTTGAACAAATTCCAAAATGTCTTTGTCTGCCATAATTGGGAGTGTACACTTTGTAACATCGTCAGTAGTTAGCCAACAAGAAAATTTGTCACAGCCTTATTTTAAAATTTAAAGCAGTATTTAATAGCTTCATATGTTACTAAAAAGTCCAATAAATATGCCAAGCCGGGCGGACAGTCTTTTCCTCGGGAGTTCAATCCTTTTTTCCGAAAGGCACCCGCTATTCCCTTTTCTCTTCAGGGCTCCTATCCAGTTTCCTCCCTCTAGGGCTCTACATCAAGTTTTCCATTCAGGGCTCTATCTCTCTGTTTCCATCCAGGGCTCCATCTCTCTGTTTCCATCCAGGGCTCCGTCCACGTTTTTTCTCTCCCTCCTTCTCTCCTCAAAATTAACCCCTTTTAAACACCAGGGGCGGGTCCACCACACGCCCCTCGTCTTCCCCATTGGCAGGCCAAAAAAAAAAGGTCCGCCCTCGTCCCCGGGCCACTTTCGTCTCCCATTTGTGCGGCAAACACAAACACATTCCTCGTCTATCTGGAATCCAAGGGTGCCATAATTCTCATCCAACTTCTGAAACTTCCATTCATCTCACCACCTGGGCCTCATAGCCCTATTCTCTAGGCACCGACTTTCATACAGGCTTCGCCTATACGTCAACCTATTGTCACCGGCATTCTTTAGCCATTGTAAATTCCAGACCCGATGTCTGCGCTTGTCCGAGGCCAGACAACAAACAATGACCCCATGGCCACCTGCTCTTGTCACCCAACGTCTGTTTGGGGCCATAAAACTTCAGATGAATAGATGGGTGAGGTTCACCCCAATCGAAAACGTCACAACTTATTATCATCACTGTAAGAAATTCTTCCTATTATACTGTAGAACAGTCCAATAATACAGAAACTTTCTCAAACATTCCATTATGTGTCTGGCATTTTCCGTATTTTGTTCGTTCCTAGAAGGGAAATCTTTTTGTGTTAAGAAAAAATAATGCATGAAAATGCATAGTGGTTTGTCAGGACTGTTGTATTATTTCATGTTAACTGATATTTCTTCTTGAGCATTTTCGTGTTAAACGTATTTTACTGTATATATTCTCCATTTTAGTTATATATATTTTGCCATCTTTTTTAAAGAAATGTAACTCCACACTCATAAAAGTTATTTTTACTGGTATAAAACTGAACAGGATTTTTGACATCCCCATTAGAAGCAAAGATTTTGCTATATAAAATTTTTTGGAAAGATTAGAAAACAACTAATAATATGAAGGCACCAGATCTGAAGAATATGGAGGGTGTAGTAGTACATTCGATCCAAGCTTTGAAAACTTGGCAATTTACCAAACCTAGAAAAGGTCTTGCATTACCATATTGGTGGAACAATGTACCTTTTCTATTGATCAATTATGGTATGTTCAAGTGAATCGTTCAATTTGTCCTATTGATGATAGTACTCTTCAGAATTGATTGTTGTATTGTCTGGTAGATGCTAAAAAACCTTATCCTCTTGAAATTTATTTAAACAGCTCACTTACTTTTTTTTTATTAATAACTGTTTTTGAAGGGCTATGAGCCACTTCGTCTTTTTACTCCATGATCTCTTGAATTCAATCATTGCTGTGGAAAACTCATTCTCATCTCAAGTGATGATTCACTTCTAAAATATATCATATTCTGGACGTTTTAGAAGCAAATCATGAGCATCAATGTGGCTAAGCAAATTTCTTTTCTATAAAAACATGTAGAATCTATATGTAGAATTTTGAATTTAAAACAAGGCATTTCACATTATGATCACTCAAACTTGATTAATTTACTCTTTCAGTGATCTCATGAGTTGCTATCCGGTGGTTTGCATCTATCAGTTACTTTATTTTGCCTTCATCAGCCTTTCACACCATGGTGCATCTATAACATCAAAACTGCCAGAGTGAAATTATGTTAATTGGTTTTGGTACTGGTGTTCTGTCTACACATCTTTTCCATATGTATTGAATGATATTTTTCTTGTTTGAACAGCATTTTTACCTTTGCGATTGTAAAAGTAAACTGCTTTCAATTTTCTACTTTTGATAGGGCACAAAACAAAAACTTTCACACAGAATCAAGGAAATTTTTCTCAAATAACCCTTGCTGTATCAGCTGTCAAAATATATAATGACAATCTGTCTTAAATGGGAAGTTGATTGTGAAAAATGCAAGTCATCTGTTGGGAAAAAAAGAAATTACTTTTTGAATAACCCAATATATTACAAAATTATATATTTTATTAAAAGCCATTTGAAAATTATTTTCTCCATGTCATGTATTTAAGTTAATATCTATTTTAATCATAGGAATACATCAATAATGACTCAATTGTTTGGAGCTAAACTATTTAGTTGTAATAGTTGTCGATGTCGTAGTGAGACTTGTCAAGAAACTACTACATTATTGACGCAATTATTATATCCAGGTATGTGTATATAGTTTTTGTTTATCTAGTTTTGAACTTTTATAAAAAAGCTCAAATTTTTAATCTGCTCAGTTTTTGCTTCACTATTTATTATAAATATAATGATATTTTGGAATAAGATTAAAAGTTTGGAGGATTCATTTTTTAATGTTTACTCAAACAAAATGGATTTTTAATGTGAAAAAAAAAAGGAAATTATTGTTTTGTAAAATTATTTGCTTGTCAAAGGCAACTGACTATTAAATTTGATGAATTAAAAAAAGATGAATTGAAGTTTTGCATTAAATTTGTTTACTTGTAGATGGCAATTTCATAAAATTTCTTATTTAGGTTATCTTTATTGAAGATTATAAAAAATGAATAAAAGATCTTTAATATATGTATATATATATATAATGTTTAAAATATTATATATGTATGTATATATAATGTTTTAGAGAGTACAATAATTTTCTGGCAATGTCTATCTGAAGATATTTTCCTAAGTCCAGTTCCTGTTTTAAAAAAATAATCCTTAATAAAATTTTCTAGTTAATCTAATACATCATAAGTAGAGTTGAATTTTGCCATTTTTAAAAAATGTATTTATTGTCAAGTTTCTTAATGTGTGTAAATGTTTATCAAATATTAGTTCCTTAGTTGATTTATGGTGTACTTTATTGAGTTCTATACAAAATATAATATGGGTTTATTCATTTTTTATATTTTTCTGTGAAATATGTAATCTTCAGATAAACTTTCCATTTCTATATAACAATTCTAAAATCAATAATATTCCTCTACATCTTTAAATTTTCTTTTCTGTGCTGAAAAAAGGCATAATCTGGCTTATAAATTTTCTTACTTAATTTCATAATGAAGGATGTAGATCAAGTACTTTGCAATTTTCTGTACTTCTTTTTCTTACATAACACATCAAGTTTTACTTCACATATAATTTTCTGGTTCTTTATATATTTTAGAGAAGACATCGTCTTTACTGCCATTTATTGAAATATTGCAAAGAAGTTTGTCTGTGAAACAACATATTACTGCTTGGTGTGAAAACTGCCGACGTTTCACAAATATGGTATGATAAATAATTAGTTTAATGCTTGTAAAATTCTCCTTTATTTTCAAATTCTTTATCTTTTTAATTGAACATACCATGATAAATTACAATTGGACTGTTTTAGTATCAAATAGGAATGTTTCCAAGTTTTTAATAGTTGTATATTCTTAATTTTTAAATGCTTAAATTGAATAAAATCAGTCTGTTAACTTAAGTTTATCATTATATTTATATATTTATATATAATGAATTTGGTTATGTATTCAAATAAATTGTTTTTTCTTTAAACTTAATAAAATATCTAAACAAGTAAAAAATTTTTGGAATGAGCTTATTTATACCATATTAGTGATCTGTTTAAGGATTTGTTTTCTCAATTCATTATAGCCTGCTAATTGACAATGTTCTTCATACTAAATAGGGTATGTAATTGTCATATATAAAATTTTACTTTCAAAAAGGGTGTATTATATTTAAATAGAATTATTGGTGAAAATGTAAAATTCAATAAGAAATATTTAATCATAAATAGTTTCTAAAATGTGGTTATATACAGATTAACATTAGAAGGCTCCTGAAGTAAAACAACATTTAGAATCAAGGATTTTATATGTATGTATTTACTTATTTTAAAAATTACTCATTGAGAAATAAATTTATGCCTAGTAAATCGTATTTTACAATCTTTTTGTACTTATATATAGCAAATTGTTAATTATGTGAGCCAGGTAATCAGATAATGAAATTTCACATCTATTTGCAGTATAAATATTCTTAGAAAAATAGCTGCAATGATGCATTGTGAAATGGATGTAATGATAAATTATAAAAATGATTTATGATTATGATTTTTTATGACTGAGGTTTATCTGGAGAAGTTTTTCTTCTAAGTAGAAATACTAGAATCATTAGTAGCAACAAAAAGTATAGTCTTTCCAAATCACAGATGTTTTTCATGTTTGGAAAAACCAAAATCTGGTTGTTTGATTCTAACCCTACATATTTTACAAAGATAAATTGTTTTTAAATTTATGTATTTAATTATTCATTAAAGTCTATTTAGAATCTTAATAATTAAATAGAATTATTTTGATAAATCGAACTTTTGGCTGGTTCTTTACAATTTATTGATGTAGCTGTAGTTAATATTTACAAAAATTTACAATGTAACAACAAATTCTTTGGCAGGAGATAGCAACTCCTTTCTTTGGCATCTGAAGGAAACATCTATGAAATGAGTCCTATGTTTTTTACTTACTTGATTTATTCAATCTCATATTTGAATAAGTGGAGATGAGTTTCTTCAATTTTTCAGAGGGGGATCTTTTAAAAAATTATTACTTTTACTTTATTTGAGTTTAAGGCCATCTATCATTAAGTTGAGCAAGATTCTAGTCTATTGTGAAAATTTTACTGATTCTGTGCAGTGAAGTTAATATATATTTTTTAATCCGACACCCATCTGCATCATCTCTGCCGTCATTCAACGAGCAGCCCAGTATAGCTATGAAAAGGTGTAAAAACAAAAATAAAATCTTTCATTTGCCTCAATAAAGTTGTCTTGTAAAAACTTTAAAACTTCATGGCAGTTCTTGGGGTGGTCTCCATCTCCATATTGCCATAAGGGCACAAAGGGCAACAGCTGAATTCAGTGTAAAGCAGGGGTGTCAAACTCAAAGGCTAACTTGGGCCAAACAAACGAGGTTTAACTTAAGGTAGGCTGCAAAAAAAATCAATATTCACAGAAACTTAGGTTTATTTCGAATAATACATTATAACAAACATTTAATTTTTCTTGTTCTTATACATGTTTACGTCCTGACACTTGACATCTCTTCTCTTCTACTATCTCTATAATTTTGAGGCGATTTTTTTTTTATTTTATTATATATTATTGTGTGTCGATATATTGCTTGGGCCGCAAAAATGTTCGCTGTGGGCCGCGAGTTTGATACCCCTAGTTTAAAGGCTTTTGTTGGTAATCATGCTCAGTTGTCATCCTAAAACAAGCGACTCCACTAGACTTAGGCAAGAAACTAGGGTTCTTATTTATTTATTTGTCAAGCAGGACTTTCCACACTTTGTCACAGCTGCATGAACATACAAAGAAATTCTGGTATCTTTTATTTATAAGTGAAGTTAATATGGATCTCTAGAAACAATGCTTTGGTATGGAAAATCATAAATAAAAATGTAAAGATTCAGCCTAAGCACACTTCCTTGTAGGAAATTTAAATAAAAATTCCAAATGAAGATGTTACCCAAATTTAAATTTACTTCATTGAAAAGGAACACTAAATATTTCATACTTTGTAATCATTATTATTAACTTGGCTGTGCACCTATGAACTGATCCTAGATTACTTTAGTCATAAATAAATTGTCTTAACAATAAATCTTACTGGTAAAAGGAGGGTAACGGCTCATAAACTTAAGTTTTTTCTGCATTACTCTTTCTTTTTTAACATGCAATCTGTAATTAATTATTTCAGTGTATTTTATGAAGTTATATAATATCCAGACATGCAGTTCTTTAGCTTATGTTATAACTTAAAGGTTCACTTATATTTGAGTTATTCATGTGAAAATGATTTTCCAAATTACTGCAAAACCTTCAGTTATTTTTTCAGTAAGGAAGCCAGTATTTTTCTTTGTGACTGTTAACCATCTAGTCTTGCAGCAAGACCTAAAGTTAGATTAATATCATTGACACTTAAGGAATCATTCAAAAGTAATCAATCTAAGTCATCATAACTGAAGGTATTAAAACCATGTCTTTCAGTTTCATATGCTAAAGTAAGGTTTCATTTGATAATGCAAATGTTTGAATTGCTGTATAGCTTGTTACACATGCCAGCCAAACCTTTGTGGTGATCCAATCAAATATCCAAAGCCACATACTATTCAATTTGCAAGCTACCTTTATTATGTTATGTAATATTCTGTTTTTAAGTTTAAGAATTAAATAAATTATTAATTTATTTTAAGCAATATTTTTACTTTTTTATACTTAATAATAACCCTCTTATGGAGTCTACTCAAATTCCAAAATGGCAACCCATGAATTTACTTATGATCCTTCTTGGGAAGTGATCTTATTTCCCAAGAAGAAGAGTTCAGACTACCCATAAATACATTTGTCACTATTTTTCACAAGCCCTACTTCATGTAATCTGCGAAAAAGATTGTCAAGATCTCTAATAGGAGCTTGTTCATCCTTAGATGCAACTAAAAGGTTGCTAGTTTAAGCTAAACAATCACATGCAATACCTAATCTATAAATCACTGAAATGTTTGCACCCTATTTTCTTACCCAAACATCATATGCACATTCTCATATAAACCAATGGGTGAAATTACTGCAGTTTTGAGTATGTCAGGTGGGTTGATCAGGATCTGATATTCGAAAAAATCAAGTAACACTGGTGAGGTGTCCATTTTTTAAGCCTAACTACAACTGGTGATATTTTACAAGTGTGAATCATTCTTCAGTGAACTGTAGGTTCGAACCCTACTGTCCATTGTTTCATGAATCAAAGATTGATGACAAAGTAAGGGTTGCATTTAAACCACCTTTATTCATTTTGGGAAAACAATCCAAATTAATTGCTCATTCATACCTCTAGCTATCTTGCATAGCTACCATGCTAGCAGTAATTTGGGGGATTACTACGTTCATAAATTTCCTTACCACTACTCCAATTACAAAAATCTAAAAATCGAACTTCAGACTAGTGTTCCATCTTCCAGCCCTAGATCTTTACTCTTCTCTATTCAGTTCTCAGCTCTCATCTTGCAGAATGATACCAGTGAACCAGTTCCTCAATCTGAAGATCTACTACTATCTTCCTTAAGACATTTTGGTCTTATTTCAGCAAAAAAAAAAGCAAAACGAATATATAAAAATATTGTTTTTGAATTATTTGAATGCCATGCATTGTAACTGATCACATCTTTTAAAAGTGACAAACAGTTCATAAATGTTATGTCATAAATGTAAATGGAATAAACTTAATTGTGTGTGTTCCAGAGGAATTTTTGAGACTCTTCTGCTTTCAAACTTCCTTAACAATTTAATATCCATTTGTCCAAAAATCTTTTAGATGAAGTACAAACTGTACAACTTCAAATTGAATAAAAATAATCTGTATATAATCATAATATGCTTTTAATATTCATTATTTTGTTTTTGTTATATATTTATCACACACACATCTATTACTAAGATTTCAATTATATATCCTTAATAACTTTCAATTTGTTTCAGACTCAAACAAAATTTTTGAAATCATTACCTGATATTCTTGTTCTAAATTGTGGGGAAAGCAAACCAGAAGTGGAATTTTTAAAAAGTCAGTTAAAAGTAAGTTTCCATATGTTTCATATATAGTTGCTAAAATATTCACTTAAAAAATTGTTGAATACTTCAACTTTTTAAAATTTTTCAAAACTCCTATTAATATCAAATTATTTCTTTAAAAGAAATTGACAAAAATGAACTTTTTATTGCTTCTATTTTTTTCTCAAGAAATAATGATATATTTTCTTTTAGTTGCTATATGAAACTGCTGATGGTTCAACAATGAAAACTTTACCCGATTTTCCGATTCTTCGGAAAAAGCAATGCCGATATGGCAGCCTCTGTAAGCGAATAGACTGCAGATATTACCACGAGCCTAAGAGGTGTGTAATTCTTTTTTTTTTTTTAAATTTTATATTGATTGTGTTCCAATTAGCATTTACACTTTGAAATTAGGTTGATTGTAAAAAAAATCATAGGAAAGTAATAGGATTTCATAACAATAAATAAATGCACTTAACTAAGTGAGAATCCTGTATTTTAATAATTATTCTTACAATTATTGCATAGTAACATAACATATTTCAAGCTGATAGATTTAATACATTAAAAACATTTAATAGTTGTTTGCTTTTTTTTTTTTTTTTATTACTATGACATTAATTTTATTCTATCACTAGAACTTAGCCAGGGAATCGAAAACCAATGCTTACTTACTTCTTACATCCCTATTACTTCTAATTTCCTATGAAAGCAAATTTAGGGTTTAAGGTAGCTTTAATTTACCTATCTTATAAGGTTGTATTGTTTTTAAGGACTATAGGAAATTCCCTTTCTTTAAACTAGAATATTCATTCATATAAAGTGTTTTATGAGTGAATTACTCTAAAATGCAATAAATTTTGCTGATGTTGTCATAATTGATAAAATAAATGACCTATTTCTTGTAAAGATACAAATATATTTAATTCAATTATGTATTTTTTTATTTTATTTTTGAAAGCATTGAAATATTTTTGTTAGTTAATATATGTATAACATAAAACTGCTGTGTTTCTTTCTGAAAGAAAAAGAGTGATATTTGTAGTACATTTGTCACACCTAAAGTTTTTGTTTTTTGAATATAGAAACATTTACAAGTGTTTCTTTTATAAGAGAATGATTGAAGTTGATAATTCATTAGTGTTAAATAGTTTCAAAAAGATAATAAAAAGTATACTACTCCTGTAATTCAACCATTTTATTTATATCAGAGTTAAATTTTTAAAACAATTAAAAATTTGATATTAACAAATTTGGATATATCTAATATTGACTAGTGATTGTTTTATGATGCTGATACATACAAGAATATATGAGACTGTCCAGTCTCAGTATAATTTTGAACTTTCGAAAAGTTTAAAAACTTAAAAGTGTTGGTATAAAGCCATAAGATAGAATTTAATTGTAATAAAGGATATAAATTGTAAATTTTTTTTGAAAGAATTTTAATTTATATTTACTTAAAAAGAAGCTTTCTTCACTCAAATAACATTATAACCAAGTACTAAAAATTTCTATTTAGTGTAATTTTAGTTATGTAGGATTATAACATACTGTAGTGAATCAATCTATTATTTTTATCGTCTTATTAACTATAAAATATAATGTAATTTTATAAAATTGGCAATTAGAAGTTCATATTTCTTTGTATGCATTTAGCAATTCCTATTTCTCTTGGAAGTTTTCCTCCAAGAACAGCTATAATTAAACTTATTAAGTTTGAATTTGATAAAATTGGTCTAATTTTTAAATTTATCTGTGTTACTTTTGTTATGAAATTTAAATATATATATATTCTTAGTATTCATCTCGCATATTAGTTTTTGAATTTGATTCTAAGTGCAATTGATTTTTCAGTGTTAAAAATACCCAAGATTCAAATCAACCTAATCAATCATGGATGCCTCCAAGTTTTCAATTAAAATTAAAAGGTGGTGAAGTAGTAGTTGAAGAATGTAGGAATTCTGGTGAAAATGTAAAACTTACTTATATTTATTATTTTATTTATTTTTACTATATATCTCTTATAACTTTTATTTGGTAGGATCATAAACTTTCATAATATTGCATAAAAAAGATATTTTTAAAACTGTTTCTTTTGTGGAAAAAATGTAATGGAAATTTCAAAAAGATAAAATAAACGAATAACTATATGCTTACTTAGAAAATGTGGTGGTGTTGGAATGTGAAGTTATATTTATTAGGTACAGTAAATATACATTATACCTTTCTTGTTAACATATTCATTCAAGATCCATTTAATTTTGCTATCCTAAATATATTGATGTTCATGAATTATTCGCTGTAGCTTAAAATTTCATTTATGTAGGTATCTTTGCATTTTTGTAAGTAAAATCATTTCCATAAGTTATTATGATTTTGATTCTTATCATTCATGTGTTCGATTTTACATCTATTTTTTCAAAAAATTAAATCCAATCAAAAATTTATTTTAATTAGGGTTTTTTTTTCAATTTTCACTTTGCTATTTTATTAATTTTTTAAAAAAACTTTTGTTATGAATTGATCTTTTGGTTTTAAGCAATTAAATAACAATATACTAAAGACACAATTAGAAACAGTCAAATACTTTTTATTAAGTTTATGTAGATTTTTAATTTTATGTTCAAAATTTTATTTTTTAAGTAAATTTATATATATATATATATTTCATATTTCAGAAAGATTTTGCTGAATTTGTTGAAGAAAATGTTGAAACTGTAGGCTATGAACTTTTTGCAGTTGTATCAGTTATTACTGACCTTCAGGAAAATGGCAGAGATAATATAGTTAGTTGTATAAAAGTAGGTCCAATAGGTCATATGCGACATAAAGGAAGTGCAGCATATCAGTGGTATCTGTTTAATGATTTCAGCATTGTCCCAATAACTACAGTATGTATTATTTTTTAAGTTTTTATTTTACGTACATATTATTCTTATTTGTTGAGCTATTCACAAATCATAAATAAAATGTTTAAATTTTTAGTGATAGTAGAAATATTTAGTATCAATCATACTTTATATTTATTGAAATAAATTTGCTATATTAGATATTTACTCTTTCTATTAGAATTACTGGTTATAGAAATAAATATGAAGTTAAAGTTCAATATCATGACAAATGTTCTTAATCAAAAAATTTGATGACTTGTAATAAAGTTTGTTTTTAATAGGGTAGTAAGGAATTTTTAAGTAAATAAGCTGAAATAGGCTAAATGATGAGCAATAAAAAGTTAATATGAATTTTTCACTACTGCATATCAAAATAAAATTCTATAAGTAATTCTAATTCATTCTCATTTTCATGAAAAATTATTTAGTTTCATTTTAATTTTTCATTCATTGTTACTAAAGGAAAATTCAGAGCTTTCAAATGATATTTTTAGTGTACTTTGCTGAATTTTTAATGTAAATACTCTGTATTCATTATCATCAGCAGCAGCACATTGGCATGACAGCCCTTTATGGGCCTGAGACTTTCTCAGAAGTTTTTCAGTTCTACCCTTCTCCCAGCAATTGATCTCCAGTTCTTCACTTTTAGAATGGCAAAGTCTTCATCCACACAGTTTTTCCATCTACTTTTGGTTCTTTCCTTTGATCTATTGTTAGAGGGAGCATTGAAAATTTTCAATGCTGTTCGTTCTGGGCTTATTCTTACTATATGCCCTACCCATCATACTCTACTTAGTTTTATGGACTTAATAATATCATCACTATTAAAAATCTTATTTATTTCAAAATTATATCTTTTTCTTCAACTGTTATTATCGAGGACAACACAAAATTTGGTTTGCAGGACCTTCCTTTCAAAAGTCGACAAAATCTTCTCTACTTTTTTTGTTAAGGTCAATGTCTCTAAGTACCTTGAGAGTACCTAAGTATTTAATCAGTACCTTTTACAACAGGATTTTTGTCTGTTTTTTTATGTGAGACTTCAGTAATAATCTTAAAACCAAAGAAACAAGCAATTAGTTGCAATAATTTTTTGATTTCAGGATTCATGTCATTTTGGTAATTTATTTCTGATCCTAGGATAGGAAAAATTTTTTACAGATTCAAATTTAAAGAAGTTTATTTAAAACCAATTAGGGAGGGTTTTCAACCTACTACAATACATATACTTCGTCTTCTCCATATTCACTCTTAGATTCATTTTACTAGCAGATCTCTTCAGTGCAGCTCTAGATCTTGTGATAATGTCCACATCATCGGCATATGCCAAAATATATATTGATTTACTAAATATAGTGCCTATAGTATTTATGCCAGCATTCCTGATCACCTTCTCTAGAGCTATGTTAAACAGAAAACATGCCAATGCATTCTCTCTGTCTAACTCCATTATAAATTTCAAATGATATAGACTACTCCCCTTGAATTCACACTATTGAGAAAGTCTCAGTGAGTGTGAGCATTATAAGATTGATGAACTTTGATGGAACATTAAACTCATAGGATTTTCAAAAACTCAGTCCTATTAATACTATCATATGCTTTAAAGTCTACATATAAATGATGGGTCTCAATACGAAATTCTCTGCATTGAAATTTTTTTTCTAACCAAAAAGGAATATTGGTTTTTTGTCATTGTTTCCACATCTTTTGAAATTGAAATGTGATATTTTGTGTTGTGCATTACCTATTTTTGCATTTTTAAATAAGTTTTCATCTTAGTCTTAAAATTATTTTGATCTGATTTTATAAGTATATAATACATGACCATTATCAACTAAAATAATTTGCCTCTTGTTGACAAGTAAGCATCTCATTGAAAGTATTCAAAAATAATGTTTTTAAAAAATCGCAAATAGGACTTCTGTTCTTTTTCTTTTCTTTTTACTTTAAAGACTTATTTAAAATTTTATTGAAATGTATAAAAGCATTGAATTTGGTATGTGTATGTTTTGATATGCACAAATACAAACAAAACATTAAAAAAGATTTTCTTTTTACTTTTACAAATGTAATGGTTTTTTATGATACTGTTGCAATTAGTACAGAAATAAAAAAACAAACCATGTTTTGTAATTTTGTATAAAAGTAAAATCTTTTAAACTTATTTTAGCAAGAGGCACTTTACTTAAATAGTGAATGGAAAATACCATGTGTTCTATATTATGCCAGAAAAGACGTGAATGGCAGACATGACTTGCGAGGTAAAATGTTTCTTTTTTATTAATTTAATAATAACCTTTTAATATATCCACAGATACCATTATCTTTTATAAAATTCATCTTATAATACTTACTGCAATTATTATTTAGTTCTAAATCCTGTTGGGGAGCAAGTATTTACAGAAGATGTATCATTAGCTGCTAGAAGTGGACAGTCACATATGACATTTACTCCTTTAACTATGGAAGAAGGATCTCTTCCAGCTGGGCAACTTGTTGCAATGGATGCTGAATTTGTCACTCTAAATCAAGTAAGATTTCTCACAAATTTTATTTGAAGCATTCATAAAAAATTTTAAATGTAGAAAGTAATAAATATATCTTGGAATTTTTGGGGATTTTTTTTTAATGTCTTAGAATGATCTCTTAATTTCTTGAAGTATTTAGCCTTGAGTATTAATTTAAATTTCTGAACATGAATGTAAATAAAGTTTTCTTCTATATCTTTTTAAAATGATTTTTAATGAAATATATATTCTCCTCTTGGCTTAAGTTTCATGGGAAACTTTTTTTAAAAAATATTTCTTACTTTAAGGTTGTCTTTTGATTTAAACTGGAAATTAATTTTGAACATGCATGAGTGTTTTGAATCTGATCTATGCCTATCAATTTTAGTGCCTATGTTGAATTCATGCCTTTTCTTTTAAATTTAGAGGGAAAAAATACAACTACATATTCCTAGATGCTGTGTAGTTCTTCATGAAACTATTGATTGCATTAAATAGGATTTGCTTATGATTGCACTTCATGCAAAATTAATAAATCGAAGTATAAATGCACAGCATAGTAATGCCATCACCTAAAGATAGTAAAACACAGCTATATATATATTCTAATTTGATATCCATTTTATTATACAAAAATATTTAATTATGAACAAATTTCTAGTAATAAATATCAAAGTTTATGTGCAAGTAATCGCTAAAACTGAACAATGCATTGTTCAAAATAAAATATTTTTTGTAAAAGAAATAGGAGTTTAAGCATTGTACTCATTTATTTTAGTCTTTATATTGAAATGAGATGGAAAAAAAGTATACTTTGTTCTAAAACATAATCATAAGCCATCAAATTTTTAAAAAATAGATTGAAGCTAACAAATGTTCTGTCATTCCGAAAAAGTTGCTATTGAATTTTGTACCAAGCTTGTACAATTCTGTAAATGCAATTATATGTTTTTAACTCATAATTTGTTATAGACAATTTATGATTTCACTTTAGCTAATAATTTATTTGGGTTACTTCACTGGAGTTAAAAATATAGTTCTATGCTATCAGGCATGATTATTCATATTTAAGGGGGAAAATTTTTTTGTTTTACTCATCTGCTATGCTAATCATAATTAAATTTTTAAAATTTCAGGAAGAGGCTGAAATCAGAAGTGATGGTACACGATCAACAATAAGACCATCCCAGATGTCTGTTGCTCGGATATCATGCGTTCGAGGGTATGTAAATTTTTGATAAAATTTTTAAATACATTGATTATGTAGCTATATAAAAACATTTAATGAAGTTACTTGTTATATGGAATATTGGAAGCTTTTGACCTGCTGACTGTCATTCAGGAATATATATATAAACAGATATGGATTTTTAAAATATTTCTCTTTAATACAATCATATATATATATATATATATATATATTTGAGAAAATTCAAATTTTCATTTATTTTTCAAAAACACCTTCTGAAATATTCTTACTTTTTTAAGAATAATTACAAGTTAAAATATATATCTAATTTTGTAATAGGTTTTTATGTTTCTAAATTCTGTTTTTGCTTTTTAGATGATTTACTAGAACTAATTGGGGATTATGTAATTTATGTAAAGTCATAGATGTATTATATTTTTGTAATTTTCTAGATTTATCATTTTTTGTGTATTTCTTTTTGAAAGGAAAAATTCCAAAATACTTTCAAGTGACTGTGTATCATAATAGATATAATAAAACTGGAATGAAAATAAATTTGATTTATTTGTCTTTTGATACTTTGAATTTCATTTTGTTCATTGTTTAAAATAATGGCCTTGTTAAATACTTAATTCTGTGAAAATAAATCCAGAAAATTATTCTGAGTCATGTTCAAAATTTTCTTTGAATAATTGCGTAATTTTTTAATTATTTTAGAATGGTTATAGTGATTGAGGCCTGCTATGAAGTATTTCAAGCTTTTTGTAATAAAAATGAACTTCTACTTTTTGTATTATTAAAATGCTAACATGTAAAACTTTATCTTATTCAAATAGAATTTCTAATGAAAACTCAAATAAATCTATATGTGCAAAACTGTTATTAGAGATAATACTTTGAAACTTCAATTTTTGTGTTCTCTTTTCAATCTTTTATCAATAGTATTTATTTCTTTAAAATATTTTATATATTTCAGTACATATTTATACAATTTAATGAATTTGCTTGTTGTTTTGTTATAAATACTCCTACCTTTTTTAATATATATATATCTTAGTGTATCAGTAAATATCTTTGAAATTTCTTTCACTTTTTCAATTGTATGGATTAATTTTGAAATTAATCCACACAATTGAATAATAATTTAATCCAAAACTGAAAGTATTATGAATGTTTTACATTAACGTTTTTTAAATTTTTTTTTAATTCTGATAAAGGAAATTTATTTGCTTGTATTGGATGAAGATTTATCTGTGCTAAATAATTATGTAACATTTGAAAACTAAACAGATGACAAAATTTTTAAAATGGGGCATTAAAGGGAATATTCTTCATTCACCAACTTTTCTCTTTCCCTGATCTCTGTTATTTTGTAAAAGAATTAATTATTGATGGTTCCTTAATAATTTTATATAATTATTGCATAGATGAGACTTTAATATGTTTTTATTTTAATGCCTTTCCAATGTTCTCTTTGGTTTCCTATATTTAGTGATGGACCACTGGAAGGAATACCATTCATTGACGATTATATATCTACTCAGGAACAGGTTTATAAATTTTTTTACTACTTATATTTATTGCATCAAAATAATTTTTAACTCTCATATATAAAAAAAATTTACTGCACACTTTATCAACAGTAAAGGATTTGATTATACACATATTGTCTCTCCTCTCTCTCTCTCTCTCTAGTTTTTAAATTATGTATTAAATTTGTTTATTATCCCCTTATTATTAAGTGATCTTTTTCAAAGATCTGCATTTTAATGGGAAATTGATAGTTAAATACATATATATTTCTATATTGATAAAAGCTTTAAATCTTTATATTCTACTTATATTTCACTTTTTTGTTCTTTATTTCAATTGTCTGATTCTAAAATTTTGGTGTTCTTGGTTTTTTCCCCCTAATACAGCTATTTTAATCTCACCAGAATTTGCAGTCTTCCTATTCAGTCCAATGATCAGCTGTTGGATTTCCTTGTTTTCAGCTGAAACTTTCTTTGCAATATAAATCTGTTAACTCTCTTACTATTTTTTAAAAGAATAAAACTGAAAATGTTATTATTAATACTAAATATTTTTGGACAACAGCTTAGAATATACACATTATGTAAATCTTTAGCTATGTAATAGAGTGCAATAAAAATATTTAAACATTTTAGTGTTCTTTTAATTTTTAAAATTCAGAAAACACATTTTTCCTTGAAGCTGTTGAACATTGCTGATTGCATACAATATTTTTTCCTTAATTCTATGTAAGAAATCAAACATATCATTATTTCAAACTTAAGTATTAATTGGATGTTAAATATTTTACTAGACAGATTTTAATACATGAAATTTATTTATTCCGTTGATTTAAAATGTGCATTGATTTTAAAATTAAATCTGCTAAGTGGATATTATAAAAAAAGGCAATGAGGATCTTTAAAATGTTAATCAGAAATAATGAAATGCTAGTAGAAATAAATTTAAAGTTAATAGATTTCATCCCAAAATTTATGTGAAATTAAAATGCAAAATGCTGAATCCTAATGAAATTATTTTTTAAAAAAATTATTTTTGATTGAAAATGAGGCTCATAATTTGTCAAGTAGTTTTTTTAAAGTTATTTAATAATAAAGTTTTACTTTTTTTATTTTAAAAATTTTATTCAGTAGGAAATAAGCTTTATAAAAAATTATAAAATATTCTTATTAAATAATTATTTTTATTTCAGTTTAAAAATTTGATAAAATGTCAAATTTCCTAGAATGTAAACTATTTTTAAGCATATCATTTAAAAACAAAAGGAAATATATGTATAACATAATATGTATTTAAATCAATTTTATTTGCTTGATTTCCTTGTAAAGAAAAATCAAATTAGGTTTTTTGAGTTTTTAAAAAACTTGAAATGTGAGACAATGTATATTATTTAATATTTTAACTTATTGAAAGGACGGCATACACTCATATTTAATCTCAGAAAAATATTGGTATCACTGAAAATTTCATTTAATATTAAATTGAAAACGAAATCAATTATGCTATGAAATTGGGAACTAATAATTGCATCCATATAATGATTTATACATGTGCTTCTACATGTTTTTTTTTTTTTTTTTTAAAAAGAAAGAAATTAGCAACACATCTATCATATTTAAATAATTTATTCTTTTATAATTTTGAAAATATAATTCTTTTTAATGATGCTTTTTTTATCAATTTAAATATATTTATTAGAATTTTTTAAAAACTCCTCTAAAATTTAATGCAATACAGCACCTTTTTAAAAATAATAAATTCCTAAAATCGCTATTATGAATTTTTTTTTCTTATTTTATTTCCTTTGTTGAAGATGTCTTCCCCCATGCATGTACAATGATACCAAACAATTATTTATATTACCAAGTTTTGAATATATAGAGAAATTTTGAAAACTATAATAGATAAATTTTGTTTTGTTACATGACAGAAAATCTTACAATTTTTTTTTACATGCTTATGTACATTTATTACACACACACACATAATTCAATATATTCACCACCAGTATATTGATATCATTGAAGAAAAATTAACCCTTTAACTGACCCTTGCTCAGCGGTGTGTTAACTGCCCATGGCATATATATATATATATATACTTTTCCAATATACAATCCTTTGCTTTGCACTGCTATCAGTAAACTCTTTGAAATACTTAAGAATATAATAAAATGACCTTGATGGTGCTTACAAAGGATTTACTTATTTTAAAGAAGGATTTACTTATTAATGCTTTTTCTTCCCCCCCCCCCTATACATTGTATTACTATGTGCTTCTGTGTGAATAATGGGGGCTCTTGGAAGCGTTTTGTGTAACTTTTCTTTGGCAGTAAAGAAGTTAATAAAAGTTATCTCGGGTTTTAAAATAATTCATAATAAATACTTGTATTGTATCAAATTTTTTTAAACATTTTTTAAAATAGTTTTCAAATGATTAAAAAAGATATATGGTTCACTTTTTTTTAAATGAAACATTTCTTTGAATAGAACAGTAAGAAATGGAAGAATAATATTAAGACTTTTACTTTTCTTCATAGGTAGTTGATTATTTGACAAAATTCTCTGGAATTCAGCCTGGGGATTTAGATGCTTCTATATCATCAAAGCATCTAACAACGCTAAAGGCTACATATCAAAAATTACGGTTTTTGATTGATACTGGAGTTACTTTTGTGGGACATGGTTTAAAAAATGATTTTCGAGTCATAAATTTAGTGGTAGGTTTTTCTTTTATATATTTTATTTGGAGAAATAAAACAATTAAAATGCATGGGTATATAAAACTTTTTGCTACAATTCTAAATCTACCATATTAACAATTTTAACATTGTGTAATTTTTTAAAAAGTAACATTGTTTTATGCAACCCACAATTACTAAATTGTTATTTTTGTTCTGATTGTAATATTATTTTATTAAAAACATACAAATCGAATAGTTTTAAAGTATTGTATTTGGCTATCCTACATGCTAAATTAACTTATATTAGTACAATATTTAGAAAATAACTTTTCTAAATATTGTACTTATATATAGCACTCAGCAATAGATATGGAACAATAACTTTATTTCCTTATCAAAAATAATCTTCCATTTGTATTTTAAGTATTAAAGTATTTAGTAATTCCTAAGAGAATTCTTCAGAAAAGACACACATTGTAAAATGTTCTTCACTGTAACCTTCAAATGATTGTCATTTTGAAAGAAAAAGAAATTCATTTGAAAATTGTTATTCATGTGAAAGAATTAGTAAAAATCCTTATTTTTTAAAATTATCTGAATGTCTAAAGCAGTTCCACTGACTCTCTTTTATTGGTAAACTATTAATGTTTGCCTATTTCAATGAAATTTTAAAATATCCATTAATTGTTTCAGTTATCAAATTGAGTATGCTATTGAAACAAAGTTTTTATCCTACAAATTCCATTTTATAACCAAAAATTATTTGTCTTTCATTTTAGGTTCCACCAGCACAAGTGTTAGATACTGTTTATCTTTTCCAATTACCAAATAAGAGAATGGTATCTCTTAGATTTTTAGCATGGCATTTCTTAGGTAAATCTTTTTTAAGTTCATTAAAAATACTAACATGCGCAACGTTTTTTCCCTTTCCAATTTTTTCTTGCCGTACATACATGTAACATTAGACTTGATATAACCGTGCAATTTTTTAATTCAATGTGGATAGCATTTTATTCTTATGTAACTTCAACAAATTCTTCTCTCTTCTCAACTAATTTTGATGAATGGTTAATAGAGCTTATCTCTAAGGTTTCATGTATCTGTGTAACCGTTACTGTTACCAATTTTTTTACTATCAAGATTTTTAATGAAAAAAAAAATTTTAAATTTACTGATACAGAAGACTTAAATGAATGTAAATAATGAGAAACATAAATGAATAACATTTATTATATATATATATATATAAATATATATATATTATTTATTTTTTCACCTTGAACAATAAAATAATGCAATTTGTGTATCACAGTGGGAATTTTTCACATGTTATGATTCTTGCTCATAATTTTGTCTAATTATTTGATGAACAGAGCAAATAACTTGCTCAGCCAATAGATATCTAGATTTGATAGCATATGTACTAACAAGTTTATATTTTGATCTTTTAGTTGAATACAATGTACATTTTGTAGAGATTGGATGTAATATTTCTCATAATCATTATCACAATTTTTACTTTCCTAACTTGTACAATTCGCTTATATTGTAAAATTTCCATTTCTGTATTAGATACTGTGATAAATTTGAATATTTCATAAACACTAAAACATATTTAATTAATAATTTAAAACTTTTTTCACACTTAATAACTAATAATCACAATCACAAGCACTTATAATATTACTCTCTAATAATTGTAATATTACTAACAAGTATATAAGTATAATGTGCACAAAGTTTCAAGCAGATAATGATCTTACCTTTTTTTTAAATTTGTTACTGAAAAATATTTCTGGTCAAATGGACCTGAAAAAAACAAGTGTGTAATTTATTTCCTTTCTGGCATGGGACATATATAATTATAATATTACTTGTGAAAATTTCTGTAATTTGATTTTTTATCATTCAAAATTTACAATTAGTTTTAAAACAATGTCATAATTTAGTTTGAAGATATAATCATAGCTTCGTATATAATGCTGAATCAAAACATTAATATATATTTAATTATAGTTATCTTTTTCACATCTAAAATTTTAAAAAGTTGAAAAAACAGTTATATCTTCCTGAGAAAATAAAATGGAATTTTTCTTTCAATTATAGTGTGTGTGTGTGTGTGTGTGTGTGTGTGTGTGTGTGTGTGTGTGTGTGTGTGTGTGTGTGTGTGTGTGTGTGTGTGTGTGTGTTTTTTGTGTATATATATGTGTGTGTATATATATGGTGTGTATATATGTGTGTGTGTATATATGTGTTTATATATGTGTGTGTTGGGGTATATATATATATATTTTTGTGTGTATATATATATATTGTGCTGTTTATATATATATATGTGTGTGTGTTATTATATATATATATGTTGTGTTAATATGTGTGTATGTGTGTATATATATATATATGTGTGATAATATATATTTTTGTTTATATATATTTTGTGTATATATATATATTTTTGTGTTTTATATTTTTGTGTTATATATGTTATTGTGTGTATATATTGTATGTTGTGTGTTTTATATATATATTTTTGTATATATATGTGTGTGTGTTATATATATTGTGTGTGTGTGTATATATATATATATGTGTGTGTGTATATATATGTGTGTGTGTATATATATGTGTGTGTTATATATA